>VZRH01000849.1:151258-161344 GCA_013397555.1 Urocynchramus pylzowi
CGGCGCTCCCCGCCCAGATCCGGAGGGGGCGGCCCCGGGGAGCGGCGCGGCACCAGCGGGCAGGAGCCGTGGGAAGACATGGAAGACATGGAAGCTTCGGTGGGGGTCCGGTCCCCGTGGGGCTGAGAGACCTCGTGACCCTGCCTGGCTGAAGGGACCACCCTGCACATGGATCCCCCTGACCCCGCGCTGGGACCCCAAGGACAGCACAGACCAGCGTGCGGGGGCCCCTCCACAGACCCAGGGCGTGCACCCCGAGGGTTGAGCCTGGGCTCTGCTCGCTGTGGATGGAGACTCTGCCCAGCCCCGCCAGCCCCCCGTGCACAGCCACCTTTACAAGGACGGCACTCTGTGCGCAGCCCGACAGGGCACAAGCGCTGTGTGCAGCCAGGGCACTCTGTGGTTCACACCACACCAGGCAAGTTCTGCCTGGCCGTGCTGTCACCTTGCCGGAAAGGCACGGCAGAGCCCGGTGGTTTGGCCTCCTGTCGGGCTGCAGTGCCGGGGGGCCCCTACAAAAGCAACCTCTCCCCTTTTGCAACTGCATGGGGAGAGGAGAGTGATTTGTGGCAAAATTGCTCCCATAGCCCCCAGGATGGGAGTCTGTGGCAGAATTCGGGCTCCTCTTCTGCACAGGGGGAGGTGCTGGGCGCTGGCAGCGCCATAGGAAGTGATGGCGATTTCCTGGCTAGCGCTGCTGGCAGGATGTGCCTTGCAGCGTGCGGTGCCTCTGGCAGGCTGGTGCCCGAACTGCCAGTGGCATCTCGCCTGGCTTCAGCTTTTTGAGGCCTAGGAAAACTCTACTTCCCCAGCAGTAAACTCGGGTGCTGGTTCCTTTTCTTTCCTTCAGAAGGCAGACTTTAGTCCCCCCCAGTCTTAATGGGGCCTCAACAGGACAGACATGCAGGCAGCACTGTCCTGGTCACTTTGTGCTGCAGTGGTGTTCACATCAATGTGCCACATTTCTCCTTCAGGAAGACTTCTCTCATCCTTGCTCTCTGCCAGCTCCCACGGGGAAAGGCTTTGGCAGTGCCTTTGGCAGTGCCTTTGGCAGTGGTGGCAGATGGCTTGGCACACCCTGAGCCAGCCTGCTGGCAATGAAGGCCGAGCCCAGCTCAGAGTGGGATGGCTCCTCACCGGGCAGGTGTGAACAGACAGGACTGGCAGATGGCCTGCCAGAGACACCTGCTCCTGCTTCACTTTCAGCCTCGACTCTTGTCAGGTCAGCATCCCAGTGACAGAGTGTCCTGCAGGGCCCTCTTCAGTTCTGCTCATCCCAGCCTGTAAAGCCACCACGACTTGGGAGTGTGTGCCATGACCTCTCCTGACCAACTCAGCATCCCCAGTCCCAACCCAAACCCATTGCTGGGCTCAGCAGAACAGCCCCTATTTCACCAAAGAGAAAGCCCCAAGTGTTAAACAACTGTTTTAAACCTTCATTAAACTGAATTAACCTACCTAGCAGATTCCTGAGCTAAAGGTGGGAGCTGAGTGCAGCTACTTCTGTCCCAGGCACCAGGAACAGGGTTGGAGAGGACCCAGAACCCCAGGAGGTGCTGGTCTGGGCTGGAGGACAGAGGGCAGAGCTGCTCAGCTTCACAAATCCTCTGGTCCTTCAGCAAAGCACTTAAAAATAGTCCCCAAGCTGAGGCCAGAGCCACTCCTGCAGCTGTGAGTAATCCCTCTCCTAACAGCATCTTTTTATTCCAAGGCTCTGAGCAGGACAGAGAAGCAGCTGCTGAAGTAGATAATGGAGTTCTGAGGCTCTTTGATTTTCTAATGACTTTTATTCAAACACAGTGAATTAATAGGCATGGTTCCATCTTTGACACGAGTGCGTCAGTTCTGTCCTCCAGATGAGGACGTGGCCCGAGTTAGAGGAGCTCCAACAGCCAAATCTCCTTCCAGCAGACTCAAAACAGACTCAAAACTCCAACAGCCAAATCTCCTTCCAGCAGACTCAAAACAGGGCCGTGGGGATTCAAGGAAACAGGCCACAACTGCAGCAACCCCATCCATGGGGGGCTGGAGTACAAAGGCGAGCAGGAACAATAGCTTAAGGAAAGTAAAAGAAAACCCCTTAGAACGGGGTGTTCACTGCTGGAACAGGTCCTGGCCAGGGATGGGGGCAGTGGCAGGACAGAGCAGTGCCCATGCTCCACTCCCTGCAGAAGCTTGCAGCCACAGCACAGCAGGGATGGGGACAAGGGGCTCAGCCTCCATGCGTGGCTAGTGGGGAGAAACAGGACAAAGCTCAGGCCTCAGCTCATCTTACTGCTTGGCAAGAGGACAGGGAGAAGTGTGGGGTGGGAGCTGGCAGCCCTGGCATACACCCACAAACCCTTCCTCCACTGCAGGAGAGAGGACAGCCTCACAGCTCTCCCCCTCTGCGCTTCGAGTTGGAAGTCTGCAGTTGATAGAGAAAAGCTGGGTTTGCCCAGGGAAGATGGGGCAGAAACCCTGCTCCCTTCATGCCAAAAAAGAAAAGGCCTTTTCTTCTCCCAAGGCAGTTGCACCAAGTCTTCCTGCAGGGCTTGGGCCCACCACAGCTCCACCAACTGCCCCACCCTGGGACCAGGGCTGCAGCAGGGTTTGCAGGGCACAACCCACCCAGCAGGAGCTTGGAAAAAATTAGTTAGACCAGCGTTCTCAAATTAACAAACTGTAATTTTTCTCCAAAGATACATTTTCCATACACATCCATCATACACCGTAACAAAAAAAAGCAGTGTACATGAAATAAGAAAATAAATTAAATCCATAGCATAGGTAAGGAGGATGCTCTAGACTGGAGTAGAGTCAAAAGTTTCCAGCAATACAAGAGGCTCAAGAGTTTGTTTTAACAAGAATGCCTGCTAGCATGGGCCCAGCAAGTGTTCTGGGTCAGTCCAACTCCTTAAACAGTTATTTAGAGTTTTGAACAGCCAGTATTGTCCTGCAACAGGCAGAGCTATTACATCCTGGGAGAAAGCCAAGAGGCATCACTAAGATCCAAGTAGAGCATCCAGAAGATATTCAGATTGGTCCTGCAGCATCCACACTAGCCATCCTCCTTGGGTGGTGTATACCAGCCTGAAATGAGGAGAGATCTGTGAGGGAGGAAGCTGCACCTGGAGAAGCTGTTGAAAGCAGCCAAGTCCCACTTCTAAAGGGCCACATATTCCTGATTACTGGGAGGCTTTCCCTCTGGCTTACTTCCCAACACCACATGGGCAAACATGGAATCATTTAGGCTGGAAAAGGCCTCTCAGACCATCAAGTCCAAGTGATCAGTGAGGTGCTGCCTCCAGTTACAGCCACCAGAGCCCAGCACTGGGCAGCAGAGAGGGCAGCAGCACTCTGCAGCCACACCGTGTTACAGCAGCTGCCACTGCCGCTGTCACCTCTGCACCTGAGGCAGGATAAAACTCCAGTGGCTTGTCTGGGGAGCCCAAACAAGCAAAGGAAAATGCAGGCCCTCTCCCTTAGCCCTTACCATTCTTCTCATGGATCTGAACCAGGGACTTGTAGGACTGCTGTGCTCTTGTCAGGCTGTACTGGTTCTGCAAGGGAAGGCAAGGAGACCGTCAGTCCAGCAGGAACCTTGGGGAAGCCATCCCACACACCTTCCCTGTGCAGCCAGACCTGGCTGTGCCCCCATCTGCCACCCCACTGCCACTCCCCATTCTCCTACACTGTCCAGGCCCTACCTTGTTGGCTCCAAATTGTACTCGTGCTTTCCCTTTCACCAGCGTTGCACTGATCTGCATGATCACCGACTCGATGGAGTAGGCACTACTCCAGCCCTTAGGGATGAAACACACGGTGAGGCCAGACCCACCCCTGTGCTCCCAGTGCAGCCAAAGGGCCTTCCCCAGCTCTGGCAGGCAGTGCTACGGCAGGAGCTGCCAGGAAAACCGAGTGTGGTAGGCAGAACAGCTCCCCCAGTTCCCACAGGGACCTGCACCCACCTGTTTCGTAAGCAGCTCCATGCAGATGGCACCGCCACCCAAAACATACCTGGGGAGGAATCAGACAAAGTTACCACGCAGATAGATGTGATCGTACCCACCCGCTGCTCCAGAGGTGAAACATCTTTTCTGATTAGATTTCTGATGGGAAAAAATATGCTAAAAACTCCATCACTATCTGCTTCCCAATGGCAAAACCATGTAAAGGAAGTCACAGGATTGCACAGCTCTGGATAAACCCAGTGAAAACTGCTGCAGACAGCAGCGCTGCAGAGCAGAGAGAGACAGACAGTTACTCACCCCCCTGACAGCACCGGGGATACAACCCTTACAAATGGTGGATCGAAAGGAAAGTTATCCTGCAATGAGAGAAGGGAAGCAGAGCCTCTGAGTTCTCTGATGCCTCGCCGAGTCAGGCGTCTCTCTGGGAGGGGGAGCCTTACTTTAAAAGAGAAGTTGAGGAGGATGAAATCTGTTCCTTCTTTCTCTTTGAGGATTTGAAGATCGTTGTGCAAAGCGCTGTCCTCGTCAACCCTGAGACAGGAAAGCCCCGGAGGGTCAGGCAAGGCCGTGCACCTGAGGCCAGCCACGCTCGCTGCCACCACACCCCGCAGCCGCCGCACCTGCACAGCCGGGCAGCCGCATGGACAGCACGGGCTGCCAGCATTCTGCTTCTGGCTTGCAGAGAAGACCATCACACCCCTTTTCCATGCTGCCAGCTTAAAAATAAAGGCTGCCTGGCCCAAGGAAAAGGCAGCACTGGTGTCTGGAGGATGTGAAAGCTCAGGGTTTGCCTGCTGCACCTCTTTCCAGACTCTAGGAACAGCAGAGACTTGCAGAGTCCTCCGATTACCTCATCTTGTCTGGAGATATCACCTCCTTTTTGTTGTGGAGACAGCAAGCCAGCTGCCTGAGAGAGGCTAACTCAAGGTCTGCTTGGTGCTCCCCTGCCATGCTCTTGTCCCCTCTGCTCACACGGATTTTCTGGTCCCTTCACCAAAACCCACCAAAAATGCATGATCCCAAGCTGGGCCACCTACTTCAGGAGTTTGACGTTCCAATCGTACAGGCTGTCATTCACTAGTTCAACTGCATAGTATCCTGCAAGGAGAACAGAGAGGGGTCACTGGGGGGACACTGAGAGGGGGCTCAGCCATCACCCAGATTTCAAACTCCCTGGGCCCTGCAGCACAACTTCACTTGGGCACTGTCGCTCCATGAAAAGCAGCACCTATCCAGGACAGTCCTGAGGGCAGCAGTTTCTTTCTCTGAGTCCCTGGGCTCAAGAAAGGAGTAGGAACACCATCCCCCTCAAAGTCAGATAATTCTCCGACCCACAGCATGCTCCTCACTTCCATCCAGCAGTGGCAGGGAAGACAGAGGGTAAGGTGGTTTTGTTCACTCTTGACAGAGCCACAGCCGGAGATCCTCCCCCTCAGCTGAGCAGCACAGCTCCAAGGCCCACTGGGCACCCCATAGAAGGAGAAGGAATCCTCCTCCACAGAGCTCCTGGCAGCACTCACCGCCCTTGAAACTTGGTGATCGGTAAATATCCCTGAGCTCCTTCATTAGCCGGTCAGTGGCCTGCACAGACCCAGACACTGCACCCTGCAAGGAACAGGGAGGGGAAAGTTGTGTTGTTATGCTGCACCCTACCATGGCTATTGCTCTATGAGGTCAACAGCTGAGCTACAACTCGGTCCAGCCTCTATACCAGACTGTATCCTGCCTGTCACCTCTCAGCCTGTCCCTTGCCCCAAAGATGTCACCTCAGGCAGCACAGCTGCAGCAGAAACACCTCTGTGTCCTCTCTACTATCGTAGAATCTCAGCCCAGGAGCACAAAAGATACCTTGGGCTATCCACCTCCACAGCCTCAGGTGATTGTGGGGGCACAGCTCCTGGGGTAGAAGGGAGCCCCAGATCTTGCAGCAGGAGGACTGACCCATGAGGCACCAATGCCCCTGGGGTCACCCAATGCCCTCCCTGAGCTGCAGGGGCAGTTCACAGACTCCTCTGCTTCAGCCCCATCAGCCCTGGAGAACTGGTACTGCTGTACCTTTGGCTGGGGACAGCCCTTTGATTTAGGGCTAGAGGGCTGGCAAGGGCCTCCATCACTCTTGCCCTTGAGTCCCTCTGCTTCCCCAGCCCACCTGCCCACTGGGCGACACGTACATTTAAGTAATCTTGCCTCTGGTTCTTTTTTATTTTCTCTAAAATGGCCAGGTTTTCTTTCCCAATGCCTTCATCCTCTGTCTTTCTCCCATCTGCCGGCTCCTCCTCTTTCATCTCATAGTGGTCCAAGTCCTCAGTGTCCTGGGAAGGGAAGAGGAAAGCTCAAAGAGATGTGCCTTTGCTCCTCCCTGCTCTGAGTGCTGAGCTGCTCTGACCCAGGAAGGATTCCTAGTGCAACTCCTTCCCCCCAGGAAGTGCCAGCTCCTGATCTGAGGTACAAATAGAGTGGAAGACACAAGGTCTGGGCACTCAGTTGGGCTCACACGAGCTCTGTTTGCTGGATTCTCCCCTGCCACGTCTCATGCCTGTTTATAACGACCCATTAATCTCTCACTCCTCAACAAGCCCCAAGTAACCACGACCCTGGATCTTGGCACACCTGTGGCTTCAGCAACTGCTGGGTGGCTGCAACAAAGCACAGCCCCTTGGTGCAGTGCTGCCAGGCCACCTGGGCCCCTTTGCTAGCCAAACCCCAGCAAGGACACAGGTCACAGGCACCACGAGAAGAACAGACCCCTGCACCCAAATCCAGCTGCATGGGATGTTGTTCCCTCAACAAGAGTGGGTATTTCACAGCAGGTCTCTCTGTAGATCAGCTCAGCACACCCCAAGTGTAGTACCTGACCCCAGAAGAGCCTTTGGCCCTCACTGTTTCTCAAAATAACATGTGGCAATGCAAGACCCTGATGGGAAAAAACAGTTGCAGCCATCTGGGCCCACTACAGAAATCTCTCCCCAAGCACACAGGGTTCAGCTGCCTGGAAATGGCTGTGGGCATGCACAGCTCCAGCACTGGCACTAAATCCTCTGAACAAGTGTTTACTGTGGCCTCTCTGGGCTGGTCGTGGCTACTGAGCAGCGTTTTTTGGAAGGGCTTGGACGTTTTTAGAGTCACACAGGAAAACAGATCCTCCTAGAAAATCCCTCGAGTAGATTAACCTGCATAATGAATCTGTGTGCCAGGGCACAGTTCTGCTGCTCCACTCCTCCACACAGCTGAACAAATCCCACTGCTCAGCACAAAACCCTTGCTCTACATGAGAGCGTTCTCCCTCCACAACGCACGGCATTAGCAAAAAGCACAAGGGGGAATGCTCACTCCTCGGGATTTATTTTTCCAGCCCACAGGAGTGGAGGCCTTGCACACACTGATTTGCCATAAAGCAGCAGATTTGCAGATTCACAGGGTTATGCTGGTGCCAGTTTAACCCTCCCCTTTTCCCCGTGGACGCTGGCAAAGCCCAGTCTCAATTTAACAAGCAATGAACTTTGCTAAAAGCCCCCAGCTGCTGGGGTGCTGCTGCTCAGTGACCTGCCCCCAGGCTCCACGGCACTGCTGACTCAGTGCCCGTGCTGTTCTCGTGTCTGAGGCATTGCTAAACGTCACCATGGAGATTCAAGATTATTCCACCCACTTCCACAGATCTCTAAACTGCAAACCAAACAACCAGAGCCTGTGGGTTGTGCAGCAAGGTGCCCTCAGCTTGCAGTGAAGTGTGGCTGCCTCCACCACTGCTGGCAATTAGCTCACTTGCACACTCAGCCACCTGACCTCATCCTCTCTGTGGGAGTTCCGTGCAACAGAGATTTCCCTGCCAGCAACAGCAACCCAGAACTCCATCTCTCTCGCAGGAATTTCAGGCTTTGGAGAACAGCACGTACTGTCCAAGCAGCTCTGCTCACAGCTCATCCACATGCCTTTGGAGGCCATGGCTACATGGCCATGCTCAGCCTCTGTGCTCTCCTGGGGCTTGTGAATATGTGGAGCCCAGCTGTGCCTCAGAATCCTCTGCATCAAAATGCTGAGAACCATCCAGCCTTTGATCCAAACCTCCCTGTCTGGTGGCCACAAGCTTCTCCCAGGCAAGACCCTGTACCCTCACACCTTTCAGCACCTTTTTCCATGTGCTCAGCTCTCTGGCACGTATCCTCACACACTAAGGTGGCACTTACCTCTGGCATTTCTTCATCTTCCTCTTCAGAGGACACCTCTTCCTGGGTGCTCTGTGAAGAGAGAAGGATAGGGATGGAGATTGTGTGGTCAGCATCCTGGGAAAATGCTCTCCTGCCTTCCCAGATGCTTCCAAGGTGAGGTCAAAGAGGGATGAGCAAGCAGAACCAAATTGAAAGCAAAGAGTAGCTGAGAGCCTTTACAGAAAACAGCACCAAGGCCCAGTAGAGGAGGCTGGCATCACCCAGGACAGGAATCCAACCCCTCACCCACTGTGTTCCTCCTCTGGTAACCCCCAGAAGCCTCCAGAGCAAACATCAGGGAACTTGGAACTTGTTTTCTGCACTCTGGGAGCCTTTTCCTGAGCCCCTTACCTGTTCTGCCGGCAGAGGCTGGTCCAGCATTTCAACATCTGGATGTTGGGGGAGGTTGTAGAGTTTGCACAGGTCAGAGATTATTCGCTTCAGGTGCTGCAAAAGCTGTCCAGAGAACAGAGGGTCAGCCAAGTGGGGGGAGCTCCGTGCCCAGCTGAGCCTCAGCCCTGAAGACAGCCAGAAAAGGCCCCAGGGCTGCTCCCTCCTGCCCCAAGCAGCGGGAGACAGGGGTGCAAAATCCCACCCCAGCATCAAATGATATCAGAGAAGTTCATCCCAAATATCTGGAACGTTTATGAGGCCAGAGAGAATCCCCACTTCAGGCAGCTGGGGACACGTAAGCAGGGAGTTACCCTGCCAAGCTGCCAGCCCTCCCCTCTCCCGGCAGCAGAGCGTGTCTCACCAATGTGTTTCCTTTCCTGACTTCCACCAGCCTCTCCAGGATAGCTGCCAGGTTGGGATCGTCTGACTCCACAGACCATATTGGGGGAACAGCTGGATAAGACTCCTGGAGAGGGGGAGAAGGGGGTGTTGGTGGGATGGAGGCTGTTGTGGTGCAGAGCAGCGAGCCAGACAGGGTGGGGGCTGAAGATCCTTCTGTACCACAGAGATCAGGCCACAGGTGACAGATCCACCCTCCAGCCTAAACCTGGGGCTGAGGGCAACACAAACCCCTGCTCTCACCACGCTGGGCTGGCTCTGTGCTCCCCCTGGCCCAGGGTTGAACACAGAGGGAGGACAGTGGCGTTTTGGCCACCCCTCTGGCCGTGGGGCCACTGGGGGTGGAAGGCAGTAGAGGCAGGACACTGAGGGCATCCCACATTGCCCACGGGCTACTACCCTCACAGCTTTGCACCAGCAGTTACAGGAGAACCTGGCAGCACCCACGCAGAGCAGAGGCCAAGCAGGCACCTTTAATCCAGGACAAAGCCTCTGGCAACACTCCCAACATGCCCCTCCAGAAAATCCTGGTCATCATTCCCATTCACAATCCACACCAGGAGCTATCCAAGCCCTGCTAGCCCCCCTTGCCTGGAGACCCAAACCAGTTGTAACTTGTGATCAAAGAGGGCATCAGCACACCAGCGCCAAGCCATCCAGCACCGGGATCCCCAAAACACCGGTGCGGATGAGCCAGGGCAGAGAGGAGGAGCTGCCGCTGCTGCCTCTTCTCCAGGGAGATCAGGGCCCCCGGGAAACCCTCCCAAAGAAAACCGGGGGAAGCAGGGAGAACGGGGGCGGTCTGAGGGCGGCACGCCGGGGGACGAGCAGCTGGACGGGACTGGGGGTTCCGAGTAGCACGGGGAAAGGCCAGCTCTCTACACCGGGACAAGGCGGCCGGGCTCTGCCCCTGCCCCGTGGTTTTCCTCTGGGTGAGGCGCGGCCCCGAGGCGCTCGCGGTGGCTCGTACGGCGCTGCCGCGGCCCCGCGGAGAAGGGGGACGGGGGCAGCCACCCCCTGCACCCCGCAGCCGCTGCCAGGGACGCTGGGGCACAGGCCCGGCTCACCCTGGGCCTCAACGACGACAGCCCCGTACCCGCGAAGGAGCGGCCGCTCGGTCCCGGGGCCGCCCGGCG
>VZRH01000849.1:164147-180126 GCA_013397555.1 Urocynchramus pylzowi
CGGCTGCGGGCTGGAGGAGGCGGTGGACGGCGTGCGCTTCATCGCTGACCACATGCGCAGCGAGGATGACGATCAGAGCGTAAGTCGAGGTGGGCGGTGTGCATCTGGGGGAGGGCAGTGCTCAGGGTGGACAGAGCTGGGGGGACACAGGCAGAGCTGGGGGTGCAGAGTGAGTTCTGGTTCATGGCTGCACCACAGGAAGTGGTGTGCACAAGCACCAAGGGGGTCCCTGCCTAGCCCCATGCCCAGTGAGGTCCAGCACTGATCCCTGACCCACCACTGCAGTCCTAGGCTGAAGCAGCTCTCTGGAAAACCAGGAGGCTCCCAGGAGGCCTGGCCCTGCGTGGCAGTCAGGCTGCAGATTTTGCAGAGTCCCCCCCACCCCCGACTCTGCTCACTGGGGAAACGTTTCCTGGGCTCAGCGGTGCGGGGGTGCGGGTGACAGCAGTGGGAGTGTGTCCCATGAGGCCCACAGCAGGCTGGCAGGCAGCCCCAGGAGCTGCAGTGCTGAGGGAGCAGATTTGAGGCTCTCAGGATGTGCCAAATCCCCAGCTGGGGCAGTGTCAGGCAATACCTAAGGCCCCAGCCTGACCCAGCATTTTTCCCGGCCCCATGCAGGTGAGCGAGGACTGGAAGTACGTGGCCATGGTCATCGACCGCCTCTTCCTATGGATCTTCGTCTTCGTCTGTGTCTTTGGCACCATTGGCATGTTCCTGCAGCCCCTCTTCCAGAACTACACCACCAACTCCCTGCTGCAGCTTGGCCAGGGCACCCCCACCTCCAAATAGCATGGGGCATGGCCAGTCCCAGGGCCAGAGAGCTGGGTACTGGGCTCAGGCAGCCCCTGCAAACCAATAAATACTCCCACAGGACCGGGCTGGTTCCATCTGGTGTCATTTCATCCTACACTGTGCTCTGCAGGCCTGAGAGAGCAGGATGCAGCCAGGGCTGGGTGACTCTGGCTGCCTGTGACCAAGGTAAGAGGCTAGGAAGGCATCATCTCTGTGAGAGGAAAATCCCAGCTGCCAAGGGAGAGCACATAGAAGCATGAAACCTGATCCACGGGGACATGCTCAGCTCTCTCCTCTGCTCCTGGGAGCACCAGTCACTCACTGCATCTCCTCTCAGGTCATGTGGGGCCAGAGCCCCAGCCTCAGTGGGCAGCCCCTGGCTCCAGCCTAGTGCTGCCAACCCCTGTGCCAGCTCTGGGGCTCCCAGGAGATGACAGAGCAGGAGCAGAGGCATGGGGAGAAGGACAAAGCTGCTCAGCTCTGGCTCCTAGGTGAACACATGGACCAAGCAGGAAGAGGCTATTTTTAGGTGCTACCTGCAAGCAGGATGAGGGCAGCAAGTGCCAGGGGCTGCTCCAGCTCCATCTCTGTTCCACTCCAGGCTCAGTGTGCTGGAGCCAAGAGCAGGCACAAGATGAGTTGCACAAGGAAAAGGAAAACACAATTAATCAACCCAAGCTGGGAGCTGCTGGCAACCGGGCCCTGTCGTGGGTCACTGGGCTGACGCCATGGCCAGCAGCACTGCCCCCACTCCCTTGGCCAGCAGGAATTGGCCTTGCTGGGGAAAACTGAGATGGAGTGCTTGCTATAAATACCACTAATCCCCGGGGCTGGGGGGAGTGGTGTTGGCGGGACCTGGCAACACACAGGGCCAGGGGAAGCTGCACGCTAGAAATGAATTTAAATCCCAGCACTTCGCCCAGTCAGAGAAATCCCAGCTGCTGCAGCTGCTGCTCCTGGAGCTCAGGGGTGCACCCCAACACCTAAATGTTGAGAGCTTTACTCCTAAAGCAGCTCCATGGCAAGGGCTTGTCCCAGCTCATCCCACCTCTGTCCCTCCTCTGCTGTTGGTCCAACCTGGAGTGACAGGTTGTGCCCCAGTGGGGAGATCTATCAGTATTGGGAAGGCGTGGGGAGCACAGCAGGAGCCCCCCTTAGCCTCAGGCACAGCTCCCTGAGCAGCTGCAGACAGAGGAGTCCCCCAGCCCTGCTCTGGGCTGGGTGCCAAGGCAGTTCCTTCCCCCTTCCCTCACAGCTCTGTGCGGCAGTAGATGCCCACGGGCAGCTGCAGGCAGAGTGAACATGTGACAGCTGGACTTTCAGCAAGTGGTGACCCTGCTTGGCCCCAGCCTGGCTGCCTTTGGCTGTCCTGAGGAGATCCACAGCCAGAGCTGGGGTCTTGCTCCCAGCTTTAGGACTCCTCACTTTGGGCTGTACTTCCACGCTAACAGGTCTTTGGTCTCTGTTTCATATGAGACAGAGAGCTCTCATCCCAGGCAAAGCCAGCATTTGCCTTGTGTGGGGAAAGGGGCTGCTTCAACAACAGCCAATAAACTTGCTGTTGGATGGCAACAGCATTGCTGCTTCTCACCTTCACGAGCACCTCTGGCACATGGTTCAGCTCAGACACAGACACGGGACAGGGCCTGCAGCCACCACTGGCGTCCAGAGACCGGAGACAAGACATCCCATCCTGTCCTAGAGCTAGCAGTGAGGGAAGGAGCTGGGAGGGCTCTGCCCCAGCATTTCAGAGCCCAGCCCTCATGGGCTCAGCTCTGCCCAATGAGCCCTGTGCTTGAGGTAAGAGGCACAATTCCAAACTCCACCTGCCTCCCTTCATCATTCAGCAAATACTAACTCATCTCTGTCCCTCTCCAAACCCCACCACGGGCCCCTTTTCACCTCAGCAGGAATTAATACACCCATGGCCAACAATACTGAGACTTTCTTTTTTGCTATTACTGCAGAATGTTATGCTGGTCCTGTGGCTGCACATTGCAGAGGTCAGTCCCGTGTCCCAGCTTGGCTGCGCTGCCAGTCGGCTTCCAACAGAGACACAGAAAACCAGTCAAACAGCCCGTTTTTTTGTTTTTGTTTTTTTTTTTTTAATCTCAAAGGAGAAAACTTGCCTCAAAACCTGCCAGAGGGATTTCCAGTACATGGTCCAAAGGTTTCAAGCTCACAGTCTTGAAAATTCCTCCGGTTTCTCGTGCCTTCTTTAAAAAACAATAAAGGGAGGGACAAAACTATAAAAAAGCAAATGGGGACTGAGCCTGCCCTTGCTTAAAAAACAGGAGAATCATTTACATGCACATTTTAAAAACACAGGGTCTGAGTGACAGTGACAAGGCAGCCAGGCCTACAAGGAAACCGCTGCACAGTCCTGATTCCACTCCAACAACGTGGTGAAAGAAGGATGAGCACAGCCTGTGCACATTCACCCCCGCTCCTTGCAGAGTGCTTCCTTACACATCAAGGACAGAGAAATTCTCTTCCTCTTGGGGTTTGCGGATCCAGCTGCCATAGCCCAGCTCTTCCAGCGTGCTGAAGAAGCACTGCTTGGCTGCCTGGTAAGCTGTGGCTGCCTCCTTGGCATCCGAGTAGACAGAGAAGCCCTGCAGGTCTTTGCGGTTGTTCTTCGCACAGAGCTGCTGGAACAGGGTGAACATTTTCCTCTTGGACACACGAGACACCTCCAGCTTCACACTGGGAAGGAAGACAATGACAGCAATGAGGGACAGGACACTGAGAAGAGCCAAGAGAAGAAGGGGGCTCAAGGAAAATCCCATGATGGAGGAGCTCTGGGCTTGGCAGGGCTCAGCAGTAGGGTCCAGGCAGGGCTCAGCAGTAGGGTCCAGGCAGGGCTCAGCAGTAGGGTCCAGGCAGGGCTCAGCAGTAGGGTCCAGGCAGGGCTCAGCAGTAGGGTCCAGGCAGGGCTCAGCAGTAGGGTCCAGGCAGGGCTCAGCAGTAGGGTCCAGGCAGGGCTCAGCAGTAGGGTCCAGGCAGGGCTCAGCAGTAGGGTCCAGGCAGGGCTCAGCAGTAGGGTCCAAGCAGGGCAACATTTTGTTTTCCTTCAGGAGTGCTTGCTTATGTCTGTTTAAAATTTCTCTATCCAACCCTCCCCATGTGTAGGGTGCTGTAACAGTGCAGAGTGTACTCCCCAACTCAGAGCTGCCCCCCTTCCTCCAGACAGTGTCAGGAAAAGGCAGTGTCAGGAAAGGCTCCTCTTACCCATCTACTTTCCCTTTGGTGCCATCCAAGATTTCAACTTCGCTTCCATCAGCAAGACACCAGTTCACCGATGACTCCTTCGTCTTGCCCGTCTGCCGTGCAGAGTCGTACACGCTGACTCGCCCAACCTGCACAGGAAGGAAGCTTAACCTGGTCCTGCTCCTGAGTCTCTTGCCCCTTTCATCCCTCACAGTTTCAGCTCATCCCAAACTTTCCAGAGCCGCAAAGAAAAGGTTCTTACTGAGTTGAAGGCTAGAGAGGCAACTTAAATCTCCTTTTTTCCAGCCTAAGACTTTTGGGGTCAGTAACCCCCAAACTGTGGGGTGACACAAAAGGAGGGCAGGTTCTTGGGGTTGTCCTGTGTAGGGCAAGAAGCTAGACCTGATGAGACACTGTGGGTCCCTTCCAACTCAGGATATCCCCCAGCTGTATGATTCTGTGTTTCTGGTCANCCTGTGTAGGGCCAGAAGCTAGACCTGATGAGACACTGTGGGTCCCTTCCAACTCAGGATATCCCCCAGCTGTATGATTCTGTGTTTCTGGTCACTCATTCTTGCCCCTGGTTGGAGGGCTGCTGCACAATGACCCTCCCTGCAGAGTGCCTCAGGGACCCCCAAACCCACAGGCAAAGGAATGGGGGACAAAGATGAAGAAGTGCTACAGCTGCAGTACCTCAGGGTGGTTAATGTGATACGGAGCCTGGAGCTTTTCCTTCAGCATGTTCCCATCCCTCTCCATGCGGCAGCAGATGGCACGGGTCAAGTGACCCTGACTGTACAAGTAACCTGTGGGGACAGAGGTGAAGGTGTGAGGAAACAGGATGGCACAGGTGATGGATTGGCAAACCCCAAAAACTGCAGCACTGCCCACAGGCTCCTGAAAGCTCACAGCATGTGGATCAGCATAGCTACATGTATCCTGGGTGTATAAGACAATGGTTTACAGGCTGCAACGTTTCTCACTGAAGACACAAACATGCAGTTTTAGTCTCACTCTCTTAGATCACATGTGCCTCCTAAAAATCCAGAAACTTTGCCGAGTCACTGACTCTACCCACAGCCTAAAATCCACAGACTCCTTTTGCATTTTCAAACAGCTCTGCCAAGAAAGACATTTCAGTCTGTTACTCCTACACCCTCCACAAACAAATTTTACCATCACGCTGGGGAGTGAGACGAGCTGTCACTGCAGCCTAGTTTTACCCCGAGAGGACAGAGGGTTTCGCACCGAGTGTAACAGAGTGGAGATAAACTGGCTCCAGGAAGTGTGACAGCAATGCCCCTTGCAAGCCAAGAATATTCCAGCGTAAGATTTTGTCACTGCAGGACATGGTTCGTAGCCGCTCCCCATGCTGGATCCCGTCCCACGTGGGCACAATGTCACTCGACTCCACGGGAATGGTACCTTCCCCTGCACAAGAGAAGAATCAATACATCAAAACCCCATCAGCAACTGCACAAGAAACTTCTGGATAGCCAGAGTCTGACACCAGGTTCAAGGAACAATCTGGCATTCAGTATTGGGTACTGATGAGTAATTTTCAACATGGCTGAAGCAGAATAGAACTTTGCTTGAAAGGCAGGACACAGAGCTAGATGTGAGTTTTGCATCAAACTTCAGCTGCAAACTTCACAAGCGTGGCAGTGCAAGAGGCAGAGCTGGGAAGGGGAAAGGGACTCTTTCTAAAACCTTCCTGGGAAGGGGAAAGGGACTCTCTCTAAAGACTTCCATCTACCTCTTCTGGTTCCTGAATGCTTCAAATCCCACAACAGCACACAGAGAGGGATAAGGAAGCTCTGGAGCACCAGAAAGGCTTCCAGGAGAGGACTGAAGTCACCCCATGGTGGAGGGAGTGATTGCACTCACCGTTCTCCACCTTGGTCCGCAGCTTGCCTTGCTTGGGGTTCTCAAAGAGAGGCTGATGTTGGGGTTGTCCCATCTCGTTTGCCTGATCGCTGCAGGATTTATCAAAGAGTGCTCCATCTCCACACGGTGCTGTGCTAGAAAACAAACCCTCCCTGGTTAGCACTGACTGTAAAGGAAACAGCCAGGGCCAGGGTGTGTCAGTGCTGCTGACACCAGTCATTCAACCCCCCTCCCCACCAACCTGACGTAGAGGTGAAAGGTAACACTGCTCTTTACTTTCAGTTTCTTTCCTTCCGTTTGCTCAAAAATGCTCTCTTCTGCAGAGGAAGGATTAGATGGATCATACTTCATCAGTTCACTGTAAAGAAACCTGAAAAAAACATCATCTTGTCAAAAGGCTGATCTGCTTCTCACACAAGAAGTGCTTCAACTACCACATCACCCATTCCTGCCACATGGAAGAGCAGAGACCAGGAGCTGTGGCTGAGGATGCCTGGGAAGCCAACAAACAATGCTTGATGCACAAAAAGGGCAAAAAATCCAGCAGATTCATGCAGAGGACAAGCAGTAGAAAAGCAGTAGAAAAGCAGTAGAAAAGCAGTATCCTGTCCAGGAAGCCGAGGGAAGCTCTGGCAGGAGAAAAGAAGAAGCCTGGCTGGGTGCTGCTCTCATGCATCTGATCCCAGTGTGAAGAAGACTTCAAGGTTGTTAACAGCACCTTTAGTCAGCAGCAAGTTTGCATCAAAAGTAAACAACCCTGCAGGCAGCTGAATTCAAGCGGTATTAGAATGAGCCCACGATCTGTTTACACTGTTGGCTCTTTTATGGCTGCTTCTGGCCAGGGAAAATCCTGAGGTCTCCAACATCGTGTCAAGGACTAAAGAAAAACTGCAGCCTCCCAGACAGTCCTTGTGCAGGGACTGATTTTGCAAGGAGAGGCAGAGTTCACTCTGCTGTGCCAGAGCAGCCACCGCTGTCAAGATTAACAGCTGAAACAGACAGTAAGCAAGATGCAATCCTGATTCATCACTTCCCAGAGACCTGCCCTCAACACTTTCCCTTGCTGAGGAATGCAGAGCACAGTGGAAGCACACAAAGGCTTGGAGAAGCAGCTGATTTTTTTGTTCATAAGTGAAGGACAGACATTAAGCAAGCAGTCCAACTTCATCTCACTTTAGGTTTCAAGAACTAAAAAGTGCCACAGTGAATGTGGGAGAGGAAGAGGGGAGGAAGAGGGGGAAAACAATTGTGTAGTTTAGTTGGGAAAACCCTTTCCAGCCTGTGAAAAACATGTTAACTATTAAAGCATACATATGCAGTATGTTTTCCTGAATCCTTCTACACTCAGACCCAGAAAGGCCAGGAGACCAAGCCTGCAGTGGGCTTGGAGTGGCAGGAGCTGTGCTCAGGCTGGAGAGCACCCAGCAGCTTCAGCAGGAGGCTTAATATTAAGTACATCAGATGCAGCCCTTGAGCTCCTGGCAAGTCTCCCATTCAGTACTTATTTGGGCATCATTCAGGTATGGCCCCTTCTTACCAGAAATAACTTCCCTCTATTCAACAACACATGAGTAAACAGTGTCTGAGGATCACAGCATCTCTCAGCACAGCAAAAAACTAGGGGTGTGTTTCAGCTGCACTCCTCCAGAATGGGAGAGTGGCTCCTGGCAGGCCCCTCTCCTTTCCCTTTTGAGTTTCCCCTTTTCTCACCTCACAAAGCCTCTTCGAGAAATGATTTCTGCATGACAGTCATTTACTGTCTCCCCCTTCAAGCTTAGCTCTTCTCCTTTCACACAGCGATTACCTGAAACAAACAAACAAACAAAGAATTAAACACAGGGCAGGTATCAAAGTCAAGATGGTTTCAGATGCAGAGGTAGGAATTCTTATTTCTTTGGGCTCTTGAGCAGCAGCACCAGCATGAGCACCCTGCCTATTAAATCACTATCACAAGCAGTTAAGAAAATAAAGGGACACCACTTTAGGGACAGACACACTTAAACTGCCTCGAGTTTTGGGGGACTGTGCCTTCCCGAAGGCTTTTCAGCCCATCACTCCAGGTAGAAGCCTGGCAGCAAAACAGGGAGGGAGATAAGGTACACGCAGCTGAGAGAAACTGGGGGATCGTGTGCTCTGGCACATAAGGAACCCATGCTCTGATGCACGGAGTAGGATGCAGCAATGCAAGCAAAGATTAAGAGCAATATAGCTGCAGGCACATTTGCTTTGTTCTCTCTCTCTCTAACCAGATCACTCATGACACCATGTGAGTCCTGGGAACGTTCTGTACCCTCTCTGAGGAAGCCTACAGCAACAGCCATTTCTGAGCAGTGGCTGACAAGGAAACCTAGCATGGCAGAGAGTTCAGAGGGTGCTGGAAGAAGCTGTTCATACCTGTTCCGATGCTGACCACCACTCCCAAGCCCTTATCTCCTCTCCTCATGATGATGGCAGCCAGGATCTTGCGCCCCAGCAGGCTGTGCTGGAGGCGAGCCGTGAGGGAGTTGAAGCGCTGGTGGCTCAGCATGGCCAGCTGATCGTGCAGGGTGCTGCCACTCACAGGGAGCTGGGATGGGGACAACAGCACAGGCCTGAGCAGCTCACACGACACAGCTCAAGAAGGAACTAACAAGCAGCACACCTTTCCAAGCAGAAGGCAGTACATAGAAAACTCTGAGCTTTGGGCAGTGCTGTGTCAAGGGAAGGGTGAAGTTCTTTTAGGTATTTCTGGGAAAACCTCATCCAAGGCTTTGAGCTCTGCTTTAGCCACAGCAGAGACAGCAGCAAGCGACACGGGCTGAGGAATGGCCTCCTGAGAATGCCAGGGAAAACCCCGAGCAAGAAAGAACAAAACCAACCTGCCTATTTCCAGATATTCAGCCAAGGAAATCTGTTCCTGGCTTTGGAGGAATTCCTCCTCTGGCTGCCTGTGAGGAGAGTGCACAGTCATTCCAGTGCGGACCAACTCATCTCCTCCAGCACCGATGACTGACAAATCCTCCCTGATGGCTTTGCTATTTAGAGTCCCAGCTGCCGTGCCCAGTTGTGCTGCCTGGAATGAGGCTTTTCAGAGATCACAACACACTAAGTGTGATTTATATCAGCCCAAATTTGGAACAGCCATCCTGACACAACCAGGGCTTTGCGTTTAACTGATGCGTGAATTTTTTGAGCTGACACACAATTTTTAATGCAGCACAAAGAAATTTGGAAGAAATCATTAAAGTCATATAATTAAAAAAAAGCATGTTCCTACTCTACCACAGGAACACATTTTAGTAGCTTGTGGAAGATAATAATTTAGCCCTAAAGCAGAGGCCTGTAGGACAGAAGGGTATGCCTGTGCCCTAAGGAAACAACTAACCCACTTCAGGAAAACAGTATCAGGTTATCAACAGCTGCAGAGAACAAAGGGATCACAGTTGATTTTAAAAGCATGTTTTGGCTGGACTGAGAGGAGGGAGACAGGCAGGACTACAAACACAACCCCAGCTCTGGCAGAAGATTTACCTCGGCGATGCTCATCCCTTCCACGCGCTCAGTCTTCTCTGATTCCCCAATCAGGACTCGGAGAGCTGCATCAGCTGCCTCCTGCTTGCCCTGCTTCTTGCTGTGTGCAGTTACAGCTGGGAACCAGCGGCCTCCAACCTTCGCCTGATAGACAAACCTACAAGGAAACCAAGAAACCTGTGGATTTCAGTTTGGTTTTTACATTCTCAAAATGGAGAGAGGAGGGAATCAGAGGGACAAGATTTGGCAGAGGCAGCAACTAGCCCTGTTGCCATCTCAAAAGGCATCAGCGATTTTGAGCTTTCTGCCCTTTTCCTAGGACAACAGCAGCAGCACAAAACTTCCTTCTGCCAGATGCTGCTACTTACTTGGGGTCATGGGGAGGTCCTGACTGGTCAATGAGTTTGAACTCTGCAGCAAACCCATTGGAACGGGCATATTCCAGCAGGCCACTGACAGGATTGACGTTAAGATATTTGATGAGCTCCCCAACACCCTTCGTTTTCACCACTTTGGATTCATCTGGAGTGGCGATATTGTGCATAGACTGGTCACTGTGGGGCTTCACAACAGGCTAGAGCAGAGTTAGACAGGAGAAGACTGTTAAACACTGAGCAGCTGCATTTAATGCAGGCCAAGAGCAGCAGCAAACCTCTGCCCCACATGACCTTGTGGGGTGAAATCCAGCAGAACAGGAAATAAAAGGGGGGGAACACCCAATTCCAAACACTTGGGTCTTACAAAAAAGCTCTTTATACCTGTTCAGGCAAGACATGGGGTACAGACTCTCCAGAAAGAATCTTCACAGCAACTTCTGCTGCCATTTGCTTTGCTCCCTTCTTGCTGTTTCCTACCACAGCAGGGAAAATTTGGTCACCCATTTTCACACAGTAGCTGAACCTGACAGGACATTATAGTACATGAAAAGTGTTAACCATAGGTATTTCAATCTGGTTATTATCCCCCATGTCCCACTTCCAGGTAAATCCTTCTGGGTTTTCTCCAATTTATCTTCAATTGAAATCTACTGTGATGGCCCTAAACACTTCCAGGAGAGCACCTCCAGGAAGGGTACAGTACTGGAACCCACTCCTGCTCTGGCAAAAGAAACAGCATCCTTTCTCTGAGAAAGGGCAACTAGATATCTTAGACGAGCCATGCCCAGAATCCTTGGCTAAGAGGAGCACTCAGCTAGGTCAGTGACAAGTCCAGAAACATGGGCAGCATGCTGAAGGGGAAGGACAGTGAAGAAAGAGTTTCCAGCCTCCCTCAAAGCTGACAAGAATATATCATACCTAGGATCATGAGGTGGGCCATCCTGAGAGAGCAGCTGGAATTCAATAATGTTCCCTGATTTTTGACCATACTCCATTAATATGCTGATAGGGTGCTTCCCAGGAAGCAGGTTGAGGTGAGCTGCTGCAGATGACAGCTCTGGCTCCAGCTGCAAAGGCTACAGCAAGATGGAGGAAATAAGTGTCAGACTCAATACTGTTTGAGCAGCCTCACAAAGTAAAGACTATTTGAGCAGCCTCACAGAGTAAAGAAAACAGGACTCACCAATTCAGGTTCCGAGCTGTTGGAGGGAAATGGCTCTTCACATTTAATTCCACTGTGCCTTCCATTCTCCACTTCACTCATCAGGACCTTCATGGCATTAGCTGCTGCCTCCTGCTTAGCCAATTTTTTGCTTCCTGCTTCTGCTGGTGGGAATCGGCGCCCGTTAATCACTGCCTGGAACTTAAACCTTTGAAAGAGAAAACCAAAGGGGCATATTGAGAAGCAGAAGTGTGGTCTTCTCAGAGCAAGCAAGGCTGCTCTTGGAATTTAAAGGAGAAGAAACAGCCAGCTCCCAGCTGGGAGGGTAAATCCGGGCTGCCATGAGCAGAAGGCAAAAATACCAAGGATACCCGAGCAGCACTGCATCTGGGCCTTGTTTCATTACATTTCCAGAGCCATTCACAACAGAGAAGCAGCTCCACATTTTGTTCTGAAGAATAGGATGAATTGTCATGTTCCACCACAGGTGCCAGAAACAGGTAATGGCTGCATGCAGGCAGCAGCTCTGTTGTGGCTCCTGGCCAGGAACAAGAAAGCTCAAAAGCAGCCTGCACTGTTTCATTTGCACCTGGTCATTCGGGGGTCACTCCTCCCTCTGGCATTCTCCTTGGCTATCCAGGACATCCATCTTAGAAAGGTGCTGCCTCACATAAACCTCTTGCCTTTGACTTTTCTGCCTCCCCCATTACTGTCACCTCTAACAAACAAGTTGATCTTCCATCCTCCAGCCCTGGAAATCTGCTTCCAAGGAGAGTGGGTCAAACCAGATCTGGAGAGGGATTATGATGCTGAATCCATTCAGATTCTTTCTTAAAAAATACCCCAAAATAACAAAACCCTGGGACTCCATCTTTAGAAATCAGGCCAATTTTCCTGTCTAGTGGATCTATTGACATGTTCCAGTGTGGCACATATGGAGATTTTCTTGGTCTTGCTTATGCTCAGTAACAGCCATGATTCTGCAAGGGACTCCAGAGACTGACTTAGCCAACTGCAGTGTCATGCCACATGCTCAGCTCAGAGAATTGGCTCTGACCTGCTACAACACAGAAATGTCCAGAGTGGGCCACCTTGTTTAGCTTCAGACACCTGCACCCAAACACTTTGTTCTGGGCTCCCTTTACACCATTTCTCTTAAGATGAGAGCATCTTAAGAGGCAGCTTAGAAATACCAATTTCCCCCTGTATGGTCAAATTGAAGGCAAGTAATTGAGATGGGATTTAGTGAAAAAATTAATCCCATCTTTGCTGCTCAGAATGAGGAATGCCAAAACTGAGCTACCTAGGGTTAAATTTTAGCCTTGCTTTATTTTTTAAGCTGATGCAAGGAATCAACTAGGCTAATCCTTCTGAAACAAAAGAAACATTAACAGCAGGCCCCTTCAGGACAGCTGAGTGGGTGAACTTAGTTTAAGTCAAATCAAAAAGAGCTCAGAAAAGGTAGGACATTTTCTTACCGTGGCTCATGAGAGGGCCCATTCTGCTCCAGCATGATGAAGTCACAGTGTTGGTATGTGTACTGGGAATACTCTGTAAGGCCACTCACTGGGTTCTTCTCCTGGCAAGCCATCAGTTTCTCTACAGGCGTACATGGGAAAGCACTTTCGAACTGGGCAGCATAACTGGGGGAAGACTGAGAATTCATGACGCATTCCGACTTATCAGGCTGCTTGTTGATAGCATTCAGATTATCTGGGATATCATCTGTGGTCCACTTGCTGTTTTCTGAGTTATCATAATTACTCAAATTGGAGAAGTCAGGCTTAGTGTCCTCAGATGCACCTGCTTCCGTGTCACCGACATTGCCCTGATCAGCTTGCCCCAAAGGGTGCTGCTCATTTTCTGCACTTTCTTCTTCTTCTTCCTTCACAGCTGCTGGTGAAGCTGCAGTCACCTCAGGGGGATGTGGAGGGACAAAGGAAGAGGGAAGACCTGACTCAGGAGGTGTGGCATCTGCCATCTGCGTTATTGTGCTGGCCTTCAGCCTCATCTGCATCCTCTCGCGTTTCCTGTTTGTCAGGGACCATCGTGGCGGAGTTGCATTCTGCTTGTGGACATCCCCCAGCTTCTCCAGAGCGCTAAGGAACGCGTTAACATCCTTGGCTCTCGAAAACCCAATGTTTTTGGCAAGATTGAGAGCTGTTGTTTCCACCACACTGAACAAGTAGTTGCAGATTTTCTCCTTTGTCTCGGCCATCTCTGTGTCTCCCAAGCCAAACGTGCTCTGCTCTCCTCCTCTGCTCTCACAATTTGCTGGATTTGTGCAACTGGCACTGTGGTCAGCAGGGCTTCTTTCCCTCCCTGAACTAGGGCTGGCAAGTCTCCACAGCGGTGGCGTCTCTTCCACTTTGTGCAACTTGCCTTCTCTGAGGAGTTTATACAAAACACGGTTGACCTCTTTCTTTTGAGTTTTAAGTTTACGTGCCAGGTCATTAGCCGTGCAAGTCCTCCCCTCCCCAAGCTGCCTGAAAACAGTCAGAATTTCTTGTTCATAGTCTTGCCCAGCAAGAGACAGTCTTTGGAAATTCAGCCTCACAGAGTCAGAAGCTCTCCTGGAGTTCTCCTGACGATGGTGCTGCGGAGGGCAATACCGAGGCAAAGCCTCAAGCCGCGGATGCCGGCTGGAGAAGCTACGGCCCGCAGCCCTGCTGGAGCTGGGCTGACCTCTGCCTGCGGGAGCCGGTGCCGCAGCTCGCCCGCCTCCGGTGCGCCACTCCTTGAGTGATCCCTGTCCCTGCAACACAGAGACTTCAGCGTCCTGCTCTGCTAGGAACTGCTGGTGTAAAAAGGTTTCCTGATTAGTTTCTTGTGGGGTACGAGGGTGGGTAAAAGGACCTCGGTTAGTGCTGGGGCAGTTAAGTCTCGGCTGGGTGAGATAGGAGCCTCTGCCTCGCCCAGTGCCTCTGATCATAGCGCACTGCGGGGGCACGTGTGGGAACCAGGCTGCTGATGAGCCAGGAGAGGAGCTGCCACTCACTCCACACTCTCTGCCCTGAGGAGAAAAAACACAGGAACTCAGAACATCTTTTCACAAGGACAGCATTCCAGAAATGCAGTTTAAAAAGCTTCCCAGCTACTGAGGCACTTCAAGCATCTTCTCACTTGTCATTTTTTTTTCTACTTTTCTAGGAGTCTAAATTAGTCCTGTAAAAACACAAACGGCAAACTCCGGCTGCCCAGCAGAGAACCAGCAGCCCCAAATTGCAGGTGCAGTCAATCCCAAGAAGCAGCGTTGACACGAGCAGCCCTCTGCTCCTGTTAGGCTTGATTCCAGCACAGGGCTGGGTGGCCCGCTCAGGATGCACTCCTGAAACACAGCAAGCTCCACTGCCCTGCCTCAAGGGAGAGAAGAATCTCAGACCTACTTTGCAACCTGAGAAATGGGGGCATGAGGAGGCAAAGGAGCGCAAGGAGGTGAGCTGGAGCAGCACAAGGAGTTGGAGCAACTTGCATGGTCACACAGAACAGAGCTGCAACACGCTTGCAATTATTATCAGATTCACGGCCAAAACAGTCTGAAACACCAAGTATCTTTTCCTCCCCGGACACTGTGTGACCTGTAGAGGTAAAACATCACACGACAGGGGAATGAAAGTGATAACATGCAGAGAAATTGGATAGGTGTGCAGCTGGCAATGGTATGACAAGTCTTTTTCCATTATAGCCCAAATTTCACTCTATCACACAAAGTCGTGCTGCCCCCCTGGGGTACAGGGGTAAGACTAAACTGTTAGTACGCTTTTTAAAAGTAAGGAATCCAGCCCAGCATCTTCTAATCTTCTGATAACACTTGCTACAAAACTGAGAAGATGAAGACACGGAATATGATACACACTGCCGGGTGCCTGTCCTGCCTGCTCCTCCGTGACCTCCTTATGGCACCTATCGTCACAAAGACAGTTCTTCTGATCCAAACCTCATCTTTGTAAAGCTCCCCATCTTCACCAAACACCTCAAGGTCAACTTAAATTTCACTTCCATTAAACAACTGCACTCGGCTGCCTTCACCGGGACTTATTTTTACAACAAACATGGGGCGGCTGAGCGCAGAGCGACAGGTTCCCACCTCCCCAGTTCCGGGGGAGTCCCACTGCTGCCGCCCTGCTCAGTGACCCCGTTTTACAAGCGCTCCCTGAGCCAAGGGCCGGGCAAAAATAGGATGAGGGCTTTGAAAAAAAAAAACAAAACAAAAACCAAAACGCTCTTACCTCAGCCTCATCCGCACGCCAAATTATTTTATGAGAAAATACAGGGAAAAAAGAAACGCGGACCCGCAGACCGTGTCCCGGCGGCGAGGCACCGAGCGACCGCCAAGATGGCTGCGAGCTCCGTTTCAGTTTCGTTTCCCGCAGCAGCCGCTCCGCCCCGCCCAGGGAGCTGGCAGGGGGGCTGGCCGCGTTTCGGGCTTTCCCAGACAGGCTCTCGACTTCGGGAGCAATAATCAGGTTCCTTACCAGCGGCGGAACCCGGCGGGGAAAGCGAACCCAGGAGGGCAGCTCCTTCCTCCGGTCCCTATGGCGATGCAGCCCCGTCACTTAGGAGCTGCCGCCGGGACGGGGTCCCGGTCCGCACACGAGCAGCGGCTGCGGGAACACCGGCCCCCTTCATCTACACCCCAAAGGAGAGCCGGGGAGCACGGCACGACGGCTGCCGCCCGCACCCATGTCAAACCACCTTCCCGGGCCCGCGCGTCCACGGCGGGAGTGGCGGCACCGCGAGCACGAGGGGCTCGCCCGGACGAGGCCCCCGGGCCCGGAGCGCGGGCTGGGAGACAGGGCAGCGAGCACCGAAAGCCGGGAGTCGAGGCTTTCATTCTACGCGACCCGCCCTGTGGAACCCGGTCCCGACAGGGACCTTGGGGAGCCGGGACACGGTCACACCGCGTTCCGAACGCCCGCGGGGTTGCCTGCGCTGGAGGCCGCACCACGGCCCGTGAGGCCCGGGTCCCCGGCGGGACACGGGGGGCCGGAGGGATCCACAGGGGGCCGTGGGAGCCCGGACCCGGCCCGCGGCCGCGGCG
>VZRH01000852.1:0-16546 GCA_013397555.1 Urocynchramus pylzowi
GGACTGAGCAGAACACTACCTGCACTCCTGCTCTATGAACTACTTGACCCAGTACCCTAAAGTCCCTTTTAATTTCCCTGGTGGTCTTCTTTTCAATCTCATCATTGCCAGCCTGGAGTATCAGCAGTGGGTAATAATCAGAGGGCTGAATCAGCCCAGGGAGTCTCTCAGTCATATCCCATACCCAGGCCCCAGGCAGGCAGCAGACCTCCCTGTGGGATGGGTCCAGTCGACATATGGGCCCCTCTGCTCCCCTCAGAAGGGAGTCACCCACTACCACTACACTTCTTTTCTTTTTAATGTTAGAGGTGGTGATCTGCCTGACGGATAAAGCATAACTGGGAGGCCCACAGGGCAGATCATTTTCTTCTATGTCCTCTAGGTGACCATCTAGATCCAGGGCCTCATATCTATTCTGAAATGGCACCTGGGTAGGTGATGTGAGTCAGGAGGAACTTTTATTACCTCCCCAAGCAGGGACCCATTTCCACTCCCCTTCATCCACCAGGTGTCCTCCTATTGCCTGACAGTGGGAGGCATGGGAGTCCTCCAACTCCTGGTGGGCCTCCCTCAAGGATGGAAGGGCAGAACGCCACCAACATCATTCCCTTTCACTTTCCCCAATACTCCTTAGTCTTTCAACATTCTCCCTAAGCTCAGCCACCAGCGAAAGGAGATCATTCACCTGGTACACCACAGGCAGGCTTCTTCTAAAACACCCCCTGGTATCAATGATAACCTAAAAAATTCCACACAGGAAGGGGTCTGGACAGATACATCCTTTTTGGAGGGCTCTGCTTGGGTACATACACTTTTACTAACTGCAGTTTTTGACCGTGTAAAAACCATTACTAACGAAAAAAAAAAAAAAACCAAAAAAACAACCAACTAACAAAAACACAACAAACTAAAAACCCCATTAGCAGGAGGAAACCTGCAACCCTGCCTACTTGCCCTGCATGTGCTAATTCCCACGAAAACTGCTGTGCCATGCCCTTTTACCCACTCCTCCTCACTACACTCCCTAGAGCTCTCTCTCAATCACCCTGCTGCTCGCTGGAGGAAAACAATTATTAATAACATATTTGGAAAAGATTTATGAATCAGTTTCCAGAATTTCATTCTTCTGTATTCTTATAGTCTGATCTCTTTGGAGCTGAAAAACAGAACTCAGTTTTCCACACATGGTCCTGTCAGCACAGGTAACCTAGCTTTTTTGCCTGTGTAACTCTGGACTCTGGCCAACATGGAAATATGTAACTTTGGACTGGCAAAAACCAGTTGGATAAATTTGAACTCAGTTTTTTCCTAAGGTTAGGAGGGAATTTCTTTTAAATCTGTACCTTAAAGCTGGTTGGGATATAAAGGGCTACAAAATTACTTGTCTTTCTTGCGATAAAGAGATTTTTTCATTCTTTTAGTGTTTCCTTCCCTAGGTCTGACAATATCAGACTATCTTCAGAGCTGACATCTCGTTTTCCTAGCTGGAAAAGGCTTTGCTGGCTCCCAGAACTAGCAGGTAAAATAAATTTCCAAGTGATACGGGTTGTTTATTGCAAGCACAAGAGGCTACTTGCAGATGAATATTGGTTCTATATAGTACCATGAACCCTGCTGTAATCTGTCTCCCAGAGAAGACTCCAAATTCTGCAAAACATTGCAGTGTCTGCTTAACGGCAACTTAGCAGACAGAACTGATAACTGAATGTTGATTACCAAAGACCAGTTCAGGTCACAAAAATGGCATATGTTAGAATCTGAAAATGTCATAAAATCCCATTAAAACATCATGACTTCATAATTCATAATCCTGAGACCTGCTGATATACTTTTCTTTTGATTCACTTCTTTGACAGAGGTCACAGAAATACTTATCACAAAAACTAAATAATATAGGTGGCTAGAAGTATAAGTACAGAAATCTACAAACATGTTGTGGTACTTTTTTTTTCATTGTTTTGATTTTATCTCAGCATTTTCAGACTTTTAGACAAAAGAACGAAAATGAAATAGAAAAAAGTAAAAATACATTTCCATCTCCTACTGGGTTCCAAGACAGGTAATAATTGATTTGTTTGTTTGTTTGTTGTTATAAAGAATTATATTTTCTGGGCTCATTCCAGTTAGGAGTGGAGGAGAAGGGATACATAATGTCCATATCATAAAAAAAGCCACAGTAAATGCTGACCGTGGACTTTTGGGAACACCACCATTTTTTCTGTGTTTGCCTGGCAAGCAGTAGTCTTTAAAAGTGAGAATACATTAAAGAAACAACTGTGTAGACACTCAGATCAGTGCAGAAGGAGAGGCTGGAGGCACTCCAGGGGCTGGAGCTGAGAGTCCCCTGCAGCTGTGGAGCAGTCTGTGGAGGGCCATGGGGTGCACAGATCCACCTGCAACCCCTGGAGAACCCCACACAGGAGCAGGTTAGGAAGCAGCAGAGACAGTGTGATGAACTGACCACAACCACTGCTCTCTGTACCCCTGGGCTGCTAGAAGGAAGGAGGTAAAGAATTTGAAGTTGAGTGAAGTTGAGCCCAAGAAAAAGGGAGGCATAGGGAAAGGTGGTTTATTTTTCATTACCGTACTCTCACTTGATTGATAATAAATTCAGCTTTTTTCCCCGCATTTATTTTGTCCATGATAGTAACTGCTGAGTGATCTCTCCCTATTCTTATCCCAATCCATGAGCCTCTTGTTGTATTTTGTCTCCTCCCCTGCCCAGTGGAGGAGGGGACAGATAGAGCCATTTTGGTGTGCACCTGGTGTTCGGATGGGGTTAAACCAGCACACTTTGATGGCTGGCTTCCTGCATCTTGCTTTTCAGTAGTTAGCACAGAAATGTCGCACCAAATGTGCCAGGGGATTTGGATGTTCCTATGGCGTATTTCTACCCTGCTGAATGTGCCCCACGTGCCAGATCAGCATTGCTTAGGTAGTCATTAGGTTGCATGGCTGTTCCAGCCTACCTGAATTTACCAGATTATTTGCTTATGGACCAAGGAAATCCTTCTCTGAGCAGAACCCAGATTTTAGAGTTACACAACTCCATTCTAATTCCCAGTTTTAGGACTATTACTATGCCTATTAAAAAGCAGAGATATCTGCATGTATCCTCTTTCAGACAAACTGATAGCTAGTGCCTAGCGTGAGGAAAATCATGTATATCTCATTATAAGATTTGTGATAGCACTTCTTAAACAAATTGTACCTTTATGAAATTAACTTATTACTAGCAATAATTTAGATCTGTTTTCAGTACTGTGAATAGTGAAAAGTGAAAACACAGACGTCAGGAATTGAAATCCAAGCCAAAAAATCATATAAAACCTGTACTATTCTCTCACCCTTGTTCAAGATTCCTCTAAGGGAATGTCAAGGTTCATTAAGGAGACTGTGGAAGAAACTTGTCATGACAAGTTATTTTGCCCACAATTAACTTGCACAGGGAGTCATTTCTGATTTTGGCTGCGCTAATTCCCAGAGAGGTCATGGGTTCCTCATCCCTGGAGGTGTTCAAGGCCAAGCTGAATGGAGTTCTGAGCAGCCTGGTCTAGTAGAAAATGTCCCTGCCTATGGAGCTTGATGATCTTTAAGGTCTCTTCCAACCCTAATCATGATTCCATGATCCCATGAATTGGCAGTTATCAATCGGCTGCTCCCACCTAGTGTGCTTCTGTAAGGTCCTTTAATGTCATGAGCATAAACACGCTGGTGCTTTCACATCTGGAAGGTGTTTTAAAAAGGAAACATCTTTCTATTAGGTTTTAAAAAAGGAAACGTCTTTCTATTAGGTATGCATTTCCTAGCTGAACACATATTTGCCATCTTATAGTTTGATCCGGTTTCCAGTGAAGGTAAGAGTCTTTCCATTTCAGTGGTAGGCAGAACAGAATTTTAATTATCTTTCCATGGAAAAGAAAACACTTGGGGCTAGTGAGTAATAGGAATACCTCTTACTTCTGTGCACCCTAGAAATCCCGCTACAGTAAATTGCCACAATTTGTGTTTCCCCATGGTACAACTCTGCAAAGCAAAGTCGTTTTCTTTGCTTGGTGTCACTGTGCGCCTTTAGGGCCTGGACACAACTCGGAGATAAGCATGTAATTAAAAAAGTAAAACAGATAAGAAACAATAGGCCAGCAAACTATCCCATTAAAAGACTGATAATACATTCTGGAACCCAAGCTTTTAGTCATAAATGTGCTTACTTTAGCTGAATAACTATTTATAATTCATAATTTTGGTAAAAAGAGGGAATGGTTAATTTGCAATAGAGTTGCATTTCTCAGTCTGGGAAAAAAAGAAATTAGTGATTAACATTTTAAGGAGCACAAACACACACAGAGGACATACCAGGCTTGAGAAATAAATGGACTGTGCCAGTATGTAGTATTTATCACCCTTAAAAAGAAACATATATTCTAGGAAAAAAAAAAAACTGTAATATCTTTTTTCTAGTATATATTTCTCCTCTGCAGAGTTGAAGACAAAAAAATGAGCCCTCAAGATTATATCTGTTCTCACCAGATACCATATTGTGATAAAAAATTTAGAAATCAGATCCTGATGGAGGGAACAGCTGGCAAAGAGTAACTGTCTAATCAGAAATTATGTTCTGCAGAGACTCCTCAAGAAAGAAAAGCAGGACTTGATCCAACATTTCCCATCATGAACTTGCCGGTAAATCAACAAGTTACTGAATGGCTGGCTTTCTTTTTGCTCAATTCAGTGCCACAGCTCCAAGAGCTTTCAAGGGGAATTCAATCCTAAAAATGCATAGGGACAAACTGCCTCATGTAGGCTGTGAATAGCCCCATTAAGTCAGTGGGTCCAACACACAAGTGCCTTAGATAGTATTATTTACTTTTCATCATATGACTGGAGTCTTACGTAACTTTATAAGGAAAACAGGTAGTCTGTCACTAAAAGTCCTTTCTGGTTATATACACAGTCACTTTGCTTGCAGCAATGTTTCATCAGTGTTGTACAACTGTCCATATACACTGCTTTAATAATTAAGTATGTTGTGCACAAGATTGGGAAAATAGTCACTAAAAGTGTCTACAAGTATTATATCCAAGTCTGAAAAACAGATCTGAATTTACATTCCCTGTGTGTTAGTTTCTTGCACAGCATCTAACAAATAGACCTAGCTGTATTCTCCCTTATATTTTATCTTGGTGTAACTCAGCTAATTTAATTAGTTAATGGATTGTCTCTGCGTGTAGTGTTAAACATTAATTTTTCCTCAGAGGTACAGAATGAGTTTGAGCAAGAGACCAGAGTCACTGAAACAGTAAGCCCCAGGGACATGTGGGACAAAACCTGCAAAAACATACCAATTTCTAGGTGACTGAATCTCAGTGTCTTCAGTTAAAGTTGGCCATTTAAACACTTCTGTGTTTTGGTGCCACATCAGATGCAAGAACACTTGAAACTTTCACTGGAGTCAACTAAGCTGTCTTAGCCCAGTGCCTGTAACACCTGTTCCAGTAGCAGAATACATACATGCTTGCCTACACCCTAAGACTTCCGTGTGTGTGTATCTATCTACCTATCTGTGTGTGTGCATAAATACATACATATGCAGAAGTGTCAAAATATGACTTGATGTGCCTACCTGTTACTTTTCATAATCTTTACCTATGATTTTCTGCATGCATGAGACACAGGACTGACATGGATAAAAGACAGTAAGGTTCAATTTTTAAAAAGTTACACCTGTGATTAATATTGCATCCAAAATGATGGTTCCTCTATCTAGTGACGTTATTGGCAGGACTATTCACGGAGCACCATATTTTAAGAAAATAATGCGCTGAATTTGCAGTGAACTGACTCAAAACTTGTAGAGATAAGCCCTGTTCCCAGGAGTCTACCATCCTTCCAGCCAGTTCACGCCTTTTCATAAGATGCCATGAGATACTGCAGGTGCTTTGAATACATTCTGTATCACCATCACCCCCCTGACCCCCCTAAAAAAGGAAAGTAAAAGGAAAAAATAAAACAGCTGTCATTAACTTATGGTTGACCATGAATTTGAAGCAAAATGTTGAAACCATAAGGTGCTTCTGGATGCCTGTGGTATATGACAGAAGTTTGGCAGGCAACCCCTACAAGTGTCAGGCCCCCAAAGCAATGAAGCAGAAAATAAAAGTGCTCCCAAATACGTTTAAAATGATTCATCTCACTGTTTTGCTTTGAAACAAGGAACAAAAATGGAAGCATTTCTATTCCCTATTGAAAGTAATCACAGTTTTATATCCTGCAGTATTTACATAGGGAGAGCTGTTTATTTAGAATCCTTGGTGATAAGGACACGGCAAGCTCATAACTTATTATATATTCTCTTTTCATTTTGTCTTTTTTGGGGCTAGAATTATGTATATTTTATGATAACCCAAAATGACTTATACATAAAAAATACAGACTTTAAAGATAAAAAGGATTAGTAGCAGGTAATGCATTTTCCATGAGTGGCTATAGGGCTCTCAGTTCCAGAATGTACAGGCTGCATACAAATGAATTGATAAAAGTCTGAGGCTGCGGATGGGTAGAAAGGCTCATGCTTTGCTGGAGATGATTCTTAAAGTTACAATAAATCAGACAGACAGTGTCGGCCTTTGAGGATAAACCTGTGATGGCTTGTTGTGCCTCTTTGAATCGCCTCAGAGGCCCAGGGACTAAAAAGTGCCTAGATGTCACATTAAATCTACCAGGAGGATGGAGCACTTCAAAGAGGAACGCAATCAGATCTGATGGAAAATACATTTTCTGAAAGCTACTGACAAAAAAGTAATCTTTGATGTGGATGTTGAATAACAATTGATATTGTCTTTCCTGACATTTTTCATTATTGCCGTCTTATACAGCCTACTTCATGTATTAAAGCAATATTAACTGTTTGACAGGGACAAATCCTCAAACTATCACATAAGCAATTGTTTCTGAATTGTCTTAGCCCACTGCCAGTAAAAGCTGTCCCAATAACTGCTTTTAAATATGATGGTATACTTCTTTCCTTGACTACCTAGACAGTGTCTGAGCCTTGGTATAATACAACAAATTCTAGGGGATATTAAAAATGGTTAGGAGGTTATGAGGCGTCATTTGATTATAAGTAAGGTGCAGCAGTGTTCTCTGAAGGTGACTTTTAATGAGAGAGGTCTATAAAAATTTAGTCCTTACTATTCCCACTCTACCATACACATTTATAGCAAGTATATCTGCCCAGAAATTTTGGATCTCCTACAATACTTGCAGCTGAAAAGAAGAAAAAAAGAAATGTACATTAATGCAAAGGAATAAAGAACTTTTCTAGCTATACAAAATATGCAGATAAATCACCCAGTTTTTACTGGAGAGAAATTCATGCAGATCTAAATGACATTTCATACATGTCATTTGAAAGGGTGAATCCCTCTTGAGGTTTGATGTCTTAATTCCCTACTGTAACAATGTGCTGCTTTGTCAAAGATCTCTATAAATCTAGAGCCCCTAATTCCTAGATGACCTCGAGCTACTGACAAGGTAGATGGAAAGGCAGCTGTAGCTCTAATCAGGCTGCAGCTCTAATTCAGCAATTCAGGGTTAATTGCACTAGCACCAGGGAAGGGCACATACACAGGAACCACAAACCTGAGAGTAAATTGCAACAGTGAGGTAATCTACTGCTCTCAGGTTCGCACATGTTACTGGCATTTCTGCTGTGCCATGAAATAGTGAAGCTGTGGATGTCCCTGTTTACTTCCGATTTTCTCAACAGTCTTCAATTTTTTACATACCTGGAGGGTGGTTTTACCAGCTTTTTCTCCCTTATCATGACTACCAATATCAGAGCCACCACCAGGAGCCTTCTGCAACCACTCACTTGTTTCAGAAGATTTCAGATTCAGATGATTGTTTGTGGGAAGGGTCCCACGGTAAGGTTTTCTGTGGAGTCCCTCCCCAGGGAAAATGTTCCATGGTTTACAGTTAACCTGCTGTATAGCATAAACAGAAAATAGAATCATTTCTTACAAGGATCCATAGAAAAACTGAAAGAACATCTCTAGCAGGACAGAGTAAGCTGCAACACTGACTGACTGCATAGTGCACAACTGTAATGCATTAAATATTTTAATTGAGCGAGAGAGTTTGAAAAAGAGTTCAGCTATACCTCTCTCTGCTACACAGAAACACTTCTGTTGCATTCTGACAGGGAGGACAGCTTTCATTTGCCAGTCTTCTGCATCACTCTTTGCCTTGCCAGTACGTGTGCTCTGGAAGGCAGTCATTCCCAGGAGGACAAGGATAAGTCATGCTGCCACTAACATTTCTGCCAAAACATAGGTGATGCATGGCTGGTGCCGAGTTGTCAGATTCCCTGGGGCCAAACATTCAGACATACTTTGTTTCTGCCCAGAAGGCAGTTGCTGTCTTCTCATGAATCAGACACAATGAAACCTTCTTCTCTTCGATGACTTGGAATTGATGAATGACTCTACTTCCACCCTTTAAATAAATAAATAAATAAATAAACACATAGAGAAAAAAGACATCAGCAACATTGTCAACATTTTCCAAGGTTATTTTCTTATCTCCCAAGCCTGACTCTTGTTTTATTATTTCAGAGTTGGCCAAGGCCAAAAACATCCTGTATATACTTCCATCTGAATACTCTGGCCCCTTTAAGACTCCAGCTCCTTGACACTTCAACTCTAGTTCCACCAGGAGGGATTTCTTTTCTTTCATGCTCTCTATTGCTCTATCCCTGGTGGGAACTCATCCACTCTCAGGTTTCCTAACACCTTTCTTCTGAGTTATTGAAATGAGGCTGCTTGGCCAGCTGAAACTTTTTTGAAGTCAGGGGATACTTCAGATGTCAAGTCATGAAATTTCCTCTCTCTTTACTTTAGACTGCTGCCTGTGTTTGTAAAAATCTATGAACTACTAACCATTAAAGCTCCATACACAGTGAACTCCTGGCACTAATTTTGTAATCCTACAGTAAATAGGGAAAAGAAAACCACCAAAATTACTCTGTGGAAATATTAGAAGGATAATTGTTGTTGGGGGGTGGGAAAATAAAGACCCATTAGCTGGCAAAAGATGTGTAAAAAGCTTTTAGTTTTGCTTTTTTGTTATTCAGGTCAAGCCAACAATACTCCCTCTGCACAGGTCATGGCTTGACAATTAGAGGAGGTCTGGCTAGCACTGCATCAGAAATACTGCAGCCACATGTTATAAGGTAGCCAACCAGCAAGAACTCATGCCACTGCTTCACGTTTGTCCACAGTTTTCTGATGGGTTTTTACTGGGCATGCAGGCTTTACAACAGATACACCATTGTCTATATGCCTGCAGCCAGCAGACATTTCATCCCGCATGCTCTGACACTGACAGAAGCACTGGCACGTGCCCTCACATCACTTGTGCTGCTGCTCAGTCTGGCAGGGTCTGGCAGCACACAGTTCTGACACTAAACATGGGGCAGCTGCCACTTCCCTAGCTGGTTTGGGGCTTAATCATATAAAGCACAAAAATAGAGTGCGCTACTGCTAAGTTCAATAAATGACAGTAAGGAGCTATCAGCAGGTCAGTGTGTGAAAGAAATCCAGTTTTGCACTAATGAGGACAAAGCAGCTGTTATACAGCTGATTTCCAAGGCAAGCAGCCAAAGCAGTTGTCTGGGGCTCCAGGCTCATGGTGACCCTCTCAAGGATGAATTTTGGCTACATTGAAGGGTCAGGAAAAGGAGGAAGAGGGGAAAGGTCCAAGTTGTGACTTCTTCCCATGGTTTCCTTAAGCAATCAAGTTGCTCCTGCTGGGTAGCCGACATCCAACACAGCATCAGTACAGCAACTACTATGATTCTACCCAGTTCCATGCAGAAACCATAGTCCTCTACTTCAGCTGATCATTTTCATATGCACAAAGAATGGGAGTGCCATGACATCTTGGAGGCTTCAAATCACTGCTGCCAAAAAAGGAAGAGCCCAAATATAGCACTTCATTTTGCTTATGCACTTGTTCAGCTTCTGCACACACACCTCTGCATATTGAGCTTGGCTTAGAGATTCACAGCTTTCCTGAGCAGATCTGTGAAAGGATGCAAATTGCTCCATAATTACTTAGATGCCTTATGGAGGCCTGTGCACTCAATGTCCAATTTATAACCAATCAGCCCTGTACAACAAGCACCTCCACGTACAATAACAGCTGATTCTGTCTGGCTCTCAATTCTTAGAAGTTACAGCCCGGCAGGATGTAACAAGACAGTTTTATAAAGCTGTGCAAGTAAAAAGAATCATCAAGGTCACCATTTTCAAAAGTACCCAGAGCTGCAATGAAAGGCTAAGCAGATGGTGTGTGGCACAGAGTCAAACCTCTCCTAGCTATGGTCTTTTTTTTCTCAGCTCCTCTGAAAAAAAGTGTGTGCAAAAGTTGTCTACATAAAATCAGCTCTGATTTTCAATATTTTGCCCTATGATCATTAAACCAATACCTATTATACTGTCATGTTTTCAGAAACAATCTGATGAGCATGCAATTCTTTTTTGTACCTTTGAACTCCTAAGAGCTTATTCATAAGTAGATATTTGTATGGCAGAGAGTTCTAGAACTCAAGATTCTGGATTTCTTACTTCTTTCTGAAATACACTATTACAGGAACACAAAGTATCGTCTTCACACTGCTTATACCAGGATCAGTGTTCTTGAGTTCTGTTTCCAGTTTCATCAATAACTTACTCTTTGTCCATGCTGTGGTTTTGGTTGTGGGTTTCATTCATACTGTAAATTAAAGGAATTGCATAACTAGCAGTTAATTAATTAGAGGGTAATCAACCCACTACATGAACAATGTGGGTTGGCTCCAGCCATCAGCCAAATTCGCTCCAGCTACTCCCTCGATCCCCTCTCCTGCCAGGTAGGAATGAAATGCAAGGAAAGGGAGAGACTCATGAATGAAGGCACAGATAGTTTACCCTGCAAAGCAAAAGCTGCACATGCAGGCAAAGCAGAACAAGGCATTCCCCTGGGCAAGCAGATGTCCCAGTGGACTCCCCAGGAAGCCGGGCCTCAGCACACCTAACGCTGGCTTGGGAGCACAGACACCACGAGCCCAACTGCTCCTCCTGCCTCCCCCCTGCAACTGTGCTTGCTGAGCACCATGGGGCATCTCCTTGTCCACTGGGGTCAGCTCTGCCATCTGTGTCCCCTCTCAGGCACTTGCCCACCCAGATCCTGCTCACTTGGAAGGCACAGGGAGGATGAGAGACAGAGAAAGCCTCGGCACTGTGCAAGCACCGTTCGCCAGGAGCTGAAGCTCTCAGGATTGTGTTATCAGGGTTGTTTTCAGCACAAATCAGAAAAGCAGCACTTTCTGGGCTGCTCTGAAGAAAATGAACTCCATCTCAGCCAGAAGCAGTGCGATGAGAAATGGAAATGAAAATGGAATTGGGATTTTTCATTCCTCAAGCTGCAAGGAGTAGTCATATTCTAGGAGAGCTGCACTGGCCCCCAGATAAAAGTGGAGAATCTGGGTAGTATTCTGGCATCCAGAAGTGGCATATTTTTTAGTACCCTCCCAAGATACTAAGGCAAGCATTTCTCCATTGCTAATATATTTCGAAGGTTGTTCTGCCCAGCAGATTTTCTTGATGATATGTTCTTTCCCATATGCCTTTCCTCCTAATTGATTCCTCCTGCCTGACAAGATCTTCATGGAACTCCCCTTTGAGGCCTCCATTCACTCCAAGTGAAGTACAGAAGATGCTACCTAGATGTACAAAGAGCTATATCTTTTCTCCTCCTGAGGCAAACAGACAGACTTGTGCCCCAATAACATCCTGACATCTGTCAGCTGAGGGAGTATAACACCCAGCCTTGATTTTTTTTCAGATTCATGTAAATGGTTCTTCTGCTCTGTAATTACTTTGCTGATAATTACACAATTACTCTCATTTATAGTAATCATTTAAAAATGAATTGATGTTAACCTAGTCTAATTTGCAAAATAAATTAAGCAAATTATTTTAAATCAAGTAAATCTACCCCTCCATTTAGTTTGCCTGTGTGGTGCCACAGCCCACTGGGATGCTGCTGGACATTGAAGTGTTCATGATGAAATTGTTGCAGCCTCACTATAATGCAATAGAGGGAAGACTCGGGGCTGTTGCTGCCTCTAGTTGTGTGGTATTTTTCTTTTCCTGAACTCCTGTTTAAACTGACCACTTTGATCTTTCTCATTATGAAGATTTATACCATCATCTAGTGGAACTCCCCTTAAACTACAACTCTTTAACTCTTCTACTCTGCACTTAACATGCAGCCTGAGATGGGAAGAGCAGGCAATGAGGTTCTTTTATTCAGGTTACTAAATATAGGAGGATTTTTGACATCTCCAACAGCAGGAAAATTTGCCATAACCACTGTAATTAAAATCTTGCTCAGTATTTGCCTAATGTCACATTAAATCCATATAATGCTGCTGCTCCCCAACCCCACCCATCTCTCGGTGTTATGCTTCAGAATCTAGAGACATAAGTACAGCAGTAACCACAGATAAGTTTGTTGTACAGAGAAGAAAAAATCCTAGTTTAAAGAGCATATTATAAACCAAGAGAATAAACATGCAGCCTATGCTCTCTCCACATCAGCTGATAAACCGTGCCTGAATGAAAAAAGCATTTCATCCTAATTTCTCATCACATTTGAATAGACAGCATTTCCTCTTCTCTTGTTGCAATCACTCTTGTGTAGCAATACACGTATGCTTTTATCAGGCATAAAAATGAATTGCCATTCAATTAATTCTCTCAGCTCTGAAAGAATAGCATCAAAGATATTTCCTTATTTAATTCAGGAGTTCCTCCAGACATCTTCCAAATGAATTTGTCCTTCCTAATCCAAAAAAATGGAAAAAATGGGGGTTCACCTACAGTCCCATACTGTTTCAGGGCACCTGGAGGAGCTTCCCATTGGCAGATGCAGCACACTAATTCCATGGCATGGAGTTGATTAAGAGATTAAATCAGAGGTAGTATGGCTTTACATGAGTGCATCAGTCAGGAGGTGCATTTCCTTTTCAGGGCTCATGCCTCACACACTGGTTCCTGGCTGTGTGTTTCCTTCTATAGCTGTTGACAGAATGCAGTGTACACCTCTCCCCGAACCTGGACAAGCTGAGGAGGAAGCTGTGTGCCCCCCAGGCTCATTAAACACATGTGGTAAAGTGCACACAGCCTGCTCCATACAGTATTGCTCATTTCTGATTTAGCTGTGGCTGTTGGATCACAAGGATCAAAGGAGTAATTCCAAAGACTATCCCCACGCCAGTGGCCCATGAGGTCAGACCCAAGATCATGCCAGGATCTGTACCATGTGTCCTCTTCCTGTTTCCATTTTGTGATGGTACCCAGTAGCAGCCACACCAGTGCTAGCCCTGCTAGCCCAGAGCAGGAGCAGCACTGTCTATTTCTTTTTGATACATACAGTTATTTTCCCACAAAATGTTTTGTCTCCTTTCTACTGTTGCAGCAGTAACTAGTTGGTGCTGCTGAGAGCCTTTCTGGAAAAAAGTGCTGACCATGCATCCATGCTGTGGATTAGTTTGCTTTCACTCTGATTTAACACTAACATAATTTTCTGTGACCAAATGCCTGATACCTTACTCTCCCCAAAGGCATGATTATACCCCTTCAATCCCAGGCATACGAATTTCACAACAGTCAAAAGACAACGTAAAGGAGAACAGTAATCCAGTGTAACAGCACTTCTCTTATAATAGAGTGTACTAGAGAGCTACAGTACAGCTGTTTCATCTAATCTGAAGCATGTGAAGTTCATATTAATAGTTAATTTAATCTGTTTTTAAATCACAGTAAGGTGAACAACAACAGAAAGGCGTGACCTGTCTTTCCTGGAGGAGCCGAGTCACGTTTCTCTCCAACTTCTCCATGTGACAGAGCAGTGCTACAATTAAAGCACAATAATGTGCTTGTTATTCAAGTCAGGCATTAGTTCTAGTAATGGGGTGCTTGGTGGCGAGATGGATTTCCTTGTTAGGAGCTAAGCAGAGGATTAGCTGAATTCTCCATGGAGAAATCTTGATTTGTTCAAGGTCTTTCATGTTTTCTACAGAGAAGGGATTATGTCTACTTAAAGAGGGGGCTTGCTTAAAAAGCTACAAAGTATAAGAAAAGGATTTAGGGCAGTCGGGCCTGTGGTTAAGTAGCTGAGGGGTAGAGGGAGTTTTAAAGCAGTGGATTATTTAAAGCCATAAAGTTCAAAAAATAATTGGTTTAGCACTACTGGGTCAATGCAGAGTAACATGCTGGAAAGACAGTTAAGCATAAGCTAATATTCATTTTACTTCAGCTAATTATTGCAAGGATTCAGAGTAGAGGGTGAAAGAAGAAATGTTCTAGCTCTCTTCTTTGGGGTCCAACCATACCATACAGCATGCACTCCTTTGCTTTGCTATAGATATGTGTTGTGACGTGCATTACTCACCCAGCACAACAATTGCAGAGGGCTCTTTTTGAAGCTCTAACACTGCTCTCTTAATGAGGACATGAAGCAAACCATTGAAAGCCTTTTAGAAAAGCTGTAAAATTCACAGTCTTCCTGCAGCCTCCTGTCTCAAAGGTAGCTCTGCTCCCTCTTCCCCTCCTTCTTCAATATGTATCCTCTGGCAGTATCATTAGTTCGCTTTGACTGCAATCAGACTTTCATGATCATCAGCATCTCTGAGAAATCTAAGCAGAAGCATCCTGCCTTCCAGCCTATTCAGGGGAGTGGCCCAGCCCTTGGGGGCCATGCCAAAAGCCTGGCAATGCAGGAGGCACAGGAAACTACCACACTTCAGTAGAGAGCATGCTTAGCATTGAGGGAAGAGGTGCAGGCCGCAGTTCACCCTTTACTTTCACCTTAGTCATGCTGTGGGTTCACAGCAGAGATCTGATGACAGCAGAAGCAAATCTCTCCACAGCTGGAGAGAGAGCCCCGAGTTCTCCTAGACAGACAGGCCAATCCTGTCTGATTAAGGCATCTTAATCCTGTCAGACTAAGGAATCTAGAGACATTACTTCCACAGGCAGAATAGCAAAATGAGTCATCGAAACCTGAGGACAACACAAGCACACAAAAAAATGGATGGATGGATGGTTGGAAGCGGCTGTTCAAAGCTGTCCAGGATGGACAAGAGCTCAGGAACCAGAGAGTGGTGAGAAAGAAGGTGTCTCTAGTAACTCACTGGGAACAGTTCAGTGAGTTTAAAGAAAGCTAATGAAGAGACGTTCACTAGGATGGTGGTAGATATACTCTCCAGGCAGAAATACTGGATTGGTTGTGCAGGATGGAGAAGAGGTAGAAGGTGGCAATGTCGAGTTCATTATGATATAAGGCAGTGAAAAGAAGAAAGTGCTTAGATTTGGGTGTCACATGAGGAACTGAAATTGACTTGTACAATTCTCATATATTCACACATGGCACATAGCATACAGTCCACAGACCAAAATATGTTGACAAACAGGTGGGGAGTTTACACCAGAGCTTCCTGAAAACTAAGGTTCCACAAGTGAATAATGAGTCAGAATTACAGGAGCTAATTCTGCATGACAGCCTCGCTAAGTGACACCTCAGTGCACAGTGGGGAGACATAATAGGAGATGTCAAATACTCTAAAGCTAGAAAAACATAAGTAATAAGTGGAGCTTTTTAGTGAAATCATAAAGTATAATGGTAGGAATGGATACAGGGTCAAGAAGATATTCAGAATGAGTGTCTAAAAATTTACTGAAGTAGCAAATATTCTCCCCAAGGGAAATTGCAAACCTGATTATTCTGGAAAAGTAAAATGTGTACAAATTTAAGATTAATAAATATATATTAGAGAAATGCCACAGGTGGGAAAAAAAGAGTAAATTTTTGTATCTGATATGCACAATATGAATCAAGGTACATTGGTATCTGGACAAAGCAAGATATTTGGCAAAACATATGCAATGTTTATTATGGCAGATTCAGCCAAGCACCTGAAATCCACTAATATCCATACAGTCATCCTTGCAAGGGTTCTGCAAGGTAAGAGGACACATTTATTAACATTCTATGGGTCTCAAATTGACACAGAGTAAGAACTAAATCCCCAATGAGATCAGGCATTGCCACACTTACAGTTACAGACCCGACCTAGCTCAAGCCATGAGCTTGAGTGTGTTGGCCAATAGAGTTAACATATAGTTACTTTTATTCTACTATCAACACAGAAACACCTGCAGTCAACTGATGAGTTTGCATCCTCTGCCATGACCAGTAGACTAGATTCTTTAGAGATTTGTCCTCTGCATGATTTCATTTCCAAAAACCAGTAAACGACTTTTATCTTATGATAATGCAGGTCCTATTCCTGGCTCTTAGTACAGGTTGCCTATGTCAGACTTTCAAAAAAACATTGTTCCTCATTTTGTCTTGACCTAGTCCCCCTTCAAAGTGAAATATCAACATTGGCAAACACTGTATCATGAGGGGAACTAATTTATTCCTTTTTTTTTTTTTT
>VZRH01000852.1:22962-75012 GCA_013397555.1 Urocynchramus pylzowi
AAAAAAAAAAAAGAAAAGCCAAATCAGGGAAATACCTGGAGCAATTATTTACCAAAAACACTCATCTCTACCTTTTCTCTACCTTAACATAACCAAGAGGTCAGGGCTATGCCTGACTACTTAACTTGTGTGAAGAGCCAATTTATTCGTCTCAACCCTGGCTGTCTCCGTGGATGAGGGCTTGCCCATGCGCCATGTCCAGGAGACAGCCAGGAGAAGATGGAGGAAAGCCTTGTCTCTGGGGGTGCTCTGCCTGGCCACCATTTCCAGTCTCACAGGGGACCGGCAGTCAGCAGGGGAACACGGAAGGCACCGTACCCCAGAGACGCTCTCCGGTCAGACGGCAGGAGGTCTCTGCCAATGGACTGCACTGGGACATCGCACCGGGCCATGGTCTCCTGTCAGCAGGCGGACTTGGGAAAGAGCCGGGGCATAAAAAGAAACCGCACCCCAAGCTCCGGGGACTGTTCTGGCCCTTGCCTTTTGACTCTTTCGGGAAGGCTTTTGGAACTTGCTTTCGGAGTCCTGCCTCTTGGCTCTCCTGCCCTCGCTGGCTCTCGCGTCTGTCCTGCCTCGCTGAGTCCCTGACCAGCGCCCTGCCCGCTTCGTCCCAGCGCCCCTGTCCCTGCGTCCAGCCCCGCCCGCCTCAGAGCCTGACCACGGCCCATCCTCGCCGCGANCCCGATCCCCCTGCCCTCGAGTGCGGCCGCCCTGCCCGGGCTCCTGGGCCTCCTGCCCGATCCCCCTGCCCTCGAGTGCGGCCGCCCTGCCCGGGCTCCTGGGCCTCCTGCCCGATCCCCCTGCCCTCGAGTGCGGCCGCCCTGCCCGGGCTCCTGGGCCTCCTGCCCGATCCCCCTGCCCTCGAGTGCGGCCGCCCTGCCCGGGCTCCTGGGCCTCCTGCCCGATCCCCCTGCCCTCGAGTGCGGCCGCCGCAGGAGCCGTGCCCAGGCCGGCAGCGAGCACAGCCCCCCTCATCGGGGACATCGACGGCACCCCCCGCCCGCCGGGGGTACCGCCCTCTTTTCCCTCTGACTCCTCTCTCCCTCTCTCTCTACATTCCCCATTCTTTTCCCATTTTTCTTCCTCTTGCTCTGTCTTCTCTAGCCCTCCTAAGTAGGGTAACTCCATTTTATTTAGTTTTGTTTGTTTGGGTTTTTGTTGTTGTTGTTTTTGGGAGGGGGAGTTGTTTTTGTTTGTTTGTTTGTTATGAATAAACGGTTCTCAGATACAATGTTTGCCTTGTTTGCCTTAATGTCATTTCTGACCATCTATTTTTAAAAGAACTTCTTGCAGTTCCCCACAGTGGAATATGACAACTTGCTACTTATTATACTGTAAAGTAATGTCAAGTAGTACAATTCAATTTGAACTCACACAGCATGACCATCAAAGCAATAGCACTTACAGAAGAAGCAGTTACAAAATAAACAGTTGCCTGATGCTGGAATTATGATAATTTCATCTAATCTAACTTTGTGAGATCACTAAACTTGTGTTCTTGCTCAGCAATATTTCTTATAGAAAGCTGACAGAAATAGGCTTATATTATTAGCAAGTTGTACCAGACTTTTCTTCCTCAGTCCACCCTTGCACCCCTATACCTATACCCTGGTTTGAGCCCTTTCATAATTAATTTCAGTCCCTTTTGAACCACTGCCATTTGAATCTTGTGCTTCTCAAAACCCCTGTCTGCAAAATCAGTTTAAACCCATCCTGGATGCAGAAGAGCTATCACTTGAAGAGAGTTTTATGCCCTATTTCCCTGCTCACCAATGTGAAGACATCTGCCCTCCTCTGACTGTTCTCATTCCCACCAGCTAGCCCCAGCTGCCGGAGAAAACCTGTCCACTTTGGGAACAGAAAGGGAAACCATTCTCCAGCCAACCACTCTTTATCATTGTGTTAATAACCATGTCCCCATCTGTCCTTCATGTCCATCTGCTGTCCTCTGTCTTACCCTGGGCTTGGAAGGTCCTTGATGATTGCATAGCCCTTGGTTACTGTATTTTTGTCATACTTCCAAAAAACTGATTAGACTTAGCCTTGATCCATGCATAACAGATAATTTAAGAGAAAGAGAAGGAGAAATATTGTTTTACAAAGATACTTGTCACCTGCACACGACATTATGGTTCTGGAAAGGCCACCAACTATCTGCTCCTGTTCTGAGAAGGGAGCTGAAAACAGGATCTCACCTATCCCACTCCACCTGACAACTGAACTAAAGACTGACAGCCAGTTGATGGAATGTAAGTCAAATGGATTTTAGGGACCCTGAAGTCAGACAAAGGGGGGCACTAAAATGACTAGCCAAAACACTTGACTTGAAAAGAAAGAGAATCAAGAAAGAGAATATTTTGAATGAAAACAGTGTGATATCCATAGAGGATTCCCATGTTTCCCCAGAGAAGGGGGGGTGGGGGGTGTGGTATGCCAGGACGGGTGGAGGGGTTGTGACTGATGATTTTTAAGGATCAGTGAATGTGGAAAAAGCAAGTACCTATGTTCTACCTATAGCCAACATACTTAGTCCCAAGCATGAGTGTGCTAGAAGTGTTTACATTCAGCAGTATTTGTTATGCCTACTTCAGTAATGGTGTGCAAGTCTTTAGATAAATAAATTTATAAGACCATGATACCACAGTTTTAACAACATTTTGTGTTTCAGCTCTTTCAGCGTAGCCACAGGACAGAGTGACATTTGCAGGACAATGACCATGAACCATTGGAAATTCTCAGAATGACACCCTAATTTCCGCTATTCCAAAAAAATTTCTGTCATTCCAAAGAGATGCACCAGAAAAAAATAAAATACTTTTTCTCTCCATTAATTCATTCTGATGAAGTCACGCTGTTGTAATATTCTCTTACTATTTCTGAAATCTGTAAATATCACAAAATGTGCAAAGGCAATCACGTGAAATGCAAAAGCCACAGGCACAGCATTGTCTTGCTCAACCCATTGGAATCTGTCACTGAACAAAGGAACCGAGAAAAAAAAAAAAAAAAAAGAAAAAAACCCACTGTGTTGGAAGAAAAAATGTTCATGCAGACGCACAAACCAATAAAAGCAAGGAAGTTCTGAATCCAGGTCACTGTGGAGTCCTAAACACAGGCCTATTGTGTTTTGATGCAGCAGAAGCCCATATGGTCTTCCATTAGAGGGTCTCAAAGCAATGGGCAATGGTACCATACCATATGTGCTGGTTTGAACTACTGTGATGATTTATGTTAGCGAGCATAAGGATTTTTTTGCCTTTCATTTTTTTCTTATTCTTGTTTCGTTAGCAGAAGCCTACAAATGGACAACTTTGTCATTGGGGGTTTCCAGCATTAATACTAAATTTCTCTCTGAAAAAAAAAATTAGCAAAATAACTATAAGGCCAACAGAACAGGACTTCATGTTTAAAAGTGAGTTCTCTAACCTGGAACTACAATTTTCCACCAAATGAACGATCCCAGTTTCTACTTCAGCTTCACACTGCTTCTAATCAATTCCCTGCTAGGAAGCTACAAAAAGGCAGTGGCCAAAAATGAACCTTATGGAAATTTACCTCTCAGAAACTGAGCCCCACAATGCAGGATTGTTTCTCAATTTCTCCTTTTAAAACAAACCAACTGGAAAGATAATCAAACATTAAAAGTATCAGTGAGTAAAAAAAAAAAAATCTTGCTTTCTGGGAGAAAGAAACAGTAATGTAGCTAAACAAATAAACAATAAAAAAGCCAGCATCATCTCTCTTTCTATCCATAGTACAAACCAGAGCTATCCATGACTTTCCAACCATGGATCAGTTCTGTGTAAAAGTCACCACAAAACACCAAACAAACGTGCCACTCATCCTGTTCTACTGAGTATTGCATACTTTGGGTGAAAGATCATAAAAAAGACAAAACAGCCCACTAAACAGAGGAGCAGATTTCTTTCTCCTTTCCATGCTGTTACAGCTCTAACTACCCCACCCCATCAAATGTCATTGTCAATTGTTAACTGCTTGGTGAAGACACAGGTTGTAATCTACAGACTAAACCAGCTGAATAATTAATTCAGCTGACAATTGTTGCTTTTCCATATTTATAAAATGTCAAGACAAAAACGGCGTAGAAGGAAATTTCGGCAGCACAAAAATAGGAGGTATTCAATCCCTTATAAAATCTTGGGCAGCTGCCAACCAGCCATAGCAATTGTTCTCAACTCAGTTTTCCCTACACCTTTTCTAAATCTCAGATAAATACCAGGTGCTCCAATGTCAGATGGTGCTCTGAGCTGTTGATTTAAGAACATGGGGGGGAAATTTGAGGTAACTCACCCAGTTACATGTACATAGCTTTGTGTGTAGAGATGTATATGGACTGTATGTGCAAACACACTGACATAAGGTTCTGGTAGTTTTACAGATTCTTTCTTTATCATCAGCACATTTGCAATTGCCCATACACCATAGAAATTAAATCAGAAATCAAATAAGTTGTTCATATATTGTATAGAATTGACTAGCTAAAGCAAGGCACATTCTGCCAAAAAGCCAGTTACAAGAAGGATCCACACAATGAACCCAAGGAAAACCCATGGGGGTTTCTGTTAGGGGCAGGTGAACTGAACTGGGCAAAGCAGAACAGACAAGCCAGAAAATATGTGGTTGTCCAGAAACATATGCAAAAAGAAGTGCTTAGGGCCAAAGTGCTGGCTAGAAAGTCAGCTTGCTTACCACAGGCAGAAAAGCAGAATCATCTCATCCAATAAATGTAAATCATGTCATTCCACTAAGTTACTCTGAATGTATCAAATAGAGCTCTTAACAGAATCCTTAATCGTTGCATTTTGAAGTTGTTTAAATCCTAAATCTATTGACTTCAAAGTCCCAGATCTCAGGAAGGACAGAGCTCTGTTTGGTGAGAGCAGATGACAGGGCCAGACAAACGCAATGTATTCAACAGAAATAACAGAGTGTCTTTCTCCTGGAGTGAAGTCCCTCACACTGTAAATAACAATAAGTTAGTTCAGACCTGAGGAACCTGAGCACACATAAGTCCATGGGACCTCATGAACTGCATACCAGAGTTTTGAGGGAATTCACTGGTATAGTTTCTAAGCCATTCTCCACGATACTTAAAAAGTCATGGCAGTCAGGTGAAGTCCCAGGGGATTGGATGAAAGGGAAACATTGTGCCCATCTTTAAAAAGGATAGAAAGGAGAACCCTGGGAACAACCAACGGGCAAGCCTCCCCTCTGTGCCTAAGAAGATCATAGAACAGATCATCCTAGAAGCTGTACTGAGGCACAAGGAGGACAGAGAGGTGATTCAGGACAGCTGACAAGGCTTCATCAAGAGCAAATCCTACCTGACCAACCCAGTGGCCTTCTATGATGAGGTAACTACACCAGTGGAAGAGGGAAGGGGTACAGATGTCATTGATCTGAATTTCTGTAAAGTTTTTTACACAGTCCCCCAAAACATCCTTCTCTCTAAATTGGAAAGAGATTGATTCAAGTATTAGGTATATAAGAAATTTGGATGGTTGCATCCCAAGGGTAGTGGTCAATGGCTCAGAGTCCTAATGGACATAAGGGACAAGTGGTATCTCTCATGGGTCCATGCTGGTGCTGTTGCCTTATCCAACCTAGAAATGAAGCTCAAGATAATTTTAATATGGGAGGTAATATAAAAGTGGATCTTTATTGAAGGCCCTCAGGGGCAGTTATGGAAAGATGTCCACAAAAGCCTGCTATCACAGGGTGAATACAGCTTTTATATGTTTAGCAAATTAGCACAATTGACAAAAAAGCACCAGTTAGGAGGGCAAATGATAATGGAATTTCCCCCCAGGTCAAGCTCCTTCTGTGGAGCCTCCCACCTTGGTGCTAGCTCTACTTTGTTTATGGAGATGTATCATGAAGAGTTGTTCTTGGCCTTGGTTCCCAGGAAGACCCAAGATAGGATAGGGGTCTTGTGTCCCCCGGGGGCTTGGCGCTCTGGATTTTTTTTGTCTTTCTGCCTAGGAAAAAGCCATGGAAAATTACTGAGAAAATTAACTACTAATACAATAGGCTACAGACCTACAAAGGTATGTGTGAAGAATACAGAGGATATATAAAAGGAAAAGGGCAAACCAAAACAACACCAGTACCAGTGTTATTTAATGTCTTCATTAATGATGTAGATGAAGGTATTGAGTACACCCTCAGCAAATTTGCTGGTGGCACCAAGCCAAGTGCTGCTGTTGTCTGAAAGACAGATGCCATCCAGAGGGACCTGGAGAGGATCAAGGAGTGCACCCATGGCAATCTTCTGAGGTTTAACAAGACCAAGTGCAAGGTGCTGCACCTGGGTTGGAGCAACTCCTGGTTCCAGTTCCAACACAGGCTATGGGATGAACAGATCAGACCAGCCCTGGGGAGAAGGACTTGGGGGTGCTGGTGGATGAGAGGCTGGACATGACCCAGCAATGAGCACTCAGAGCCCAGAAAGCCAAACGTGTCCTGGGCTGCATCCAAAGCAGCGTGGGCAGCAGGGCCAGGGAGGGGATTCTGCCCCTCTGCTCTGCTCTGCTGAGACCCCACCTGCAGGGCTGCATCAGCTCTGGGACCCAGCACAGGATGGACATGGACCTGTTGGAGAGATCCAGAAGAGGGTCACAAAAAGAATTAGAGGAATTGAACACTTCTCCTGTGAGGAAAGGCTAAGAGAATTTGGACTGTTCACCACTTTGGGGTGACCTAATTGCAGCCTTCCAGTACCTGAAGGGAGCTGCAAGAAACATGGAGAGAAACTCTTTACATGTAGTGACAGGACAAGGGGGAATGGCTTCAAACTGAAAGTCAGTAGGTTCAAATCAGATACTAGGAAAAATTTGTTCACTGTGAGGGTGATGAGGCACAGGAACAAGTTTCCCTGGTAAGTTGTGGATGCTCCTTCCCTGTGAGTGTTCAAGGCCAGGCTGAGCACTGAGCCACAAGGTCTATTGGGAGGAGTCCCTGCACATGGCAGGGGCATTGGAACTAGATGCTCTTTAAGGTCCCTTCTAACCCAAGCCATTATATTTTTCTAAGGTTCTATGATTCCATGACTCATTGAGCAAGTCCTTGATTTGGCTACCAGATAGATAGGACATGGTGGGATGGATGGATGGATGGATGGATGTCCGTTGCCCACCAAGCTTCTCCATCACTCCTGTTCTCTGTAGAACACAGGAGAGAAAACAACATGGAGAAAAAAAAATTGGGGGTCAAGATAAAGGCAACTTAATAAAGCAAAAACAAAGATAATGCACAGAAGCAAAGGAAAAGCAAAGTTTTGTTCTTTATTTCCCATCAGCAGATGATGTCCAGTTGCTTTCCAGGAAGTAAGACTTCCAGATGCATAGTGGTGGCATAAAAGACAGATGTATTAACAACAAATGCCTGCTCCCCTCTTCCCTCTTTCTCTTAGTTTATATTGCTAAGCAGATGCCATATGGTATGGATTATCCTTTTGGTCAGTTTGGGTCAGCTGCTTTGGCTGCATTCTCCCAACATCTTGCCCATCCTCACTGGTGAGTGGGGAAATGTTGGAGAGCCTGCACTAATGCTGTGACAGCACTGCTCAGCAGTAGCTGAAACACTGGTGTGCTATCAACACCTTTCTAACCACCAGTGCAAAGCATGGCACTACAAGGGCTGCTGTGGGGAAAATTAGCTTCATCTCAGCCAGAGCCAATACAGTGGATCAGTCCAGCCGTAGATTACTTCTTTCATTCATTTTTGCATTACGACAGAATGCCTCACAGGGAAGCCTAAATAACTCCATTTTATCAGTTCTTAAAATAGAGTCAAATGTCATGCAGAACTTAATGAACTTGGAAAAGAACAGTAATCAAGCTGCAAAAAATCCGATTTTTTAATCCCTTTTTATTTGATCCTAATCACTCTGTGCTATAGGCGGTCAGTAGACACAGGATTGGAAGATAAATAAATGCACCCTGGCAGTTGCCTCAGCTGCCACTGCAAGTGCTTTCTGACACATAATTAGAAAACAAATGGAAGATTAGCTTAATAATATTCATTAGCATCTAGCGAAACCAAGAGTGTTTCATGTTCAAAGCATGTTGGGCTTTTAGATGAGTTTAAGAAAATTCTGTATTTCTACCCTTCAGTTATGAGAAGACTGGGGGATGGGGCAAGAAAAGGAGGGAGGAGAGGTGGGGGGAGAGAGAGGGAGCAGGAGGGAGGGAGGGAGAGAGGGAGCTTGCACAGGGTTAACCCCTTTCTCTCTTGTCCATGTTATTTATTGATGTGGCTTTTTCCACAAGTCTTTCTCCTAATCTTCGGGGCAGGAATAGTTAACAGAAAAGCAGGGTCTCCTTTCAGGCATTGTTGTTTTTCCATGCTCCCCCTTTTTTTTTTTTTTTTCTTTTCTCAAATTATCCTAAGTAAGGATTTTAATGATATTCAGAAATCACGGCTGTCTTGCTGAATCGCTGTAGGACTGACCTCCCTTGACAGTTCTTAAATTATTCAGCTATCAAGGGCCTGCTAAACATTAAATTAAGCATCCTCTCTCCCCTGTCCTAAACCATTAAGTTATGCAAATGCACAGATAATGGGGCATATGACAGCTGGAGGCATTAATCAGGCAGCTCTGTCTCTGGGCTGTTGTTATGTAGAAACTGCATCTGCCAACAGACAGAAGAGACACAATTAGATCTCACTTAATGGAATAAGAAGAAACTACTGAGCTCTCTACGCTCCTGTTAGGTTGTAGACCTGGGAGGGAATAAGGCACTTGGGAAATCTCACTCACTCTCTGTTTCTCTTGCTCTCCTTTTTTTTAATACCTGCTCTTCCAATTGAAATGAAAAATTACCTGTAATTGTTATCATTTGCAAACAAAGCCTGTCAGAAGACCCACCCGCTGTTTACAATGGATGTTTTTCTTGTTCCTTGCTAAGATTCTTTGGGGAATTTTCCTTCATTTGTTTTTTTAACTAATGCTCTGTCTTTTCGTGGAGGAGGGTGGAGGGGGGAAGGAAGCAAATAAATGGGTCTCCCTTTACTGCTTTGAAAATGAACAGGCATGCTCAATCATAGCAAAGAAGCATATTGCTGAGGTGTGACTCAGTTTGCCATTTGTACATATGTGATGATTTCTTTCTTATTACTTGCTAATCATTGGAGACCAGTCTTTGCATACAGATTTTTCTGGCACTTTTTTACATTTTCCCCCATAAAATTTCTTCTCTGCTCTAATGAGGTGGGTGGGGTAGTGCACAGAAGTTTAGGAATGTCCTATGAATTTTTTTAAAGGGGTTTGGAAAAGAGTCTAAATAATTTCATGCAGCTTACTTTAAGAGTGGCTTTAAAAATCCTTGTTCAAAATTTGGGCTGTGATGTAACATGAATCAAAAAATACTGAGTAAGTGGGTAAGTGTGCATACATGAGTCACTGTGTTAGAAAGGAACCTTTTTCCTACAGAGAATGACCTTATGTAATCTGCTGGAATTTCTGAAAGCCTTCATTATTAATAAAGTATATTATGGAATTTTATTACCACAAAGATCTTTCACCTATGGTAAGCTCTTCTATTCTCTCTGAAAGAAAACCTACTAAAACAACTTCATCCTTTAGATAAAAATCTTTAATATAGGTATTTTCCCATGGAGAAGTGTCTTGGTTTTAAAAGAGAGGTGTCTGCTAAGGAAGGCAGGAGCCTCTCTTGAAATGGAAAATGTAAACCCCCACCCTCCGAATTGTTGTGGTTTTGAAATTAAGGGGCTCTCAGGCAAAGATAAGGGAGTAGGAATAACAGTTCTTTATTAGGAAAATAAAAATAAAAAATGCAGTAATAGAAAACACTGACAGAGTCAGAATACAACCTGACACCCTGTTGGTCGGGGTGTTGGTAGCAGTCCCATTAAATGGTGGCTGCAGTCTTCCTGGAGTGGCAGGTGTGGTTCTGTTGAAGCAGTGATCCTGCTACACCCTGAAGAAGGGTGTAGTCTTCCTCTAAAGGTCTGGTGGTGGTGTAGATGGGCCTGGTCTTCCTCTGGGAATCCAGTGGAAAAAAGGCTGCCTGTGGTGTTCCAAAACAGATCATATCCAGGTAAGAATGCTTGGCTCCTCCCTCTGGGCTGAGCATCTCACAGTGGGATGACATCATTTCTGTCAATCATGCAGTGACATTCAATGGCCCATTAACAGCAGATGTCTCTCCAGAGGGAGGATGGGCTGTGGAAGAGATAAAGAAAACTGCCCCACCTGGTTCTAACAGATGGCAAAAGAATAGACACCCCTGACCACATCTTTCATTGAAACCTAAGACAAGAAGCTGGGCTTTTAATTCCGATTATGTGTTAACTTATTTAATAAAAGCAAAAAATATCAATCTTTACTGATACCAACTTTGAGTTTTGGAAAGCAGTGACTTTTTTTCTGGGAATAATGTTAAGATTAAAATGTTCTTGAAGTAGTGGAACAGGTTAGGCAGCACACATCAGTTTGCATACTGCTACTCAAATAAGCCCAATATGTGCTGCATGCAATTAGAAATACAGATCTTTTTCTGCCCAGCTGCCATGATCAGAACTTCTGCCAAAGGTTTTACAATCCAAACTGCTACTTGAACATATTGGTTGAACATTTAAAATTGATCTCTACCCCTACATGCAAAATAGTCAACACCTCTTACACTACTGAAAGCCTGAGACCTTATGAGCTTAACTGTCACTTACAGGTGAGCAAAGCTAGAACCCTGTCTCTAGGGAGGAGGAGAACATACCTCAGAATCCCAAAACTCCAGGTCTTCCTTAGCAATCCACTCTGGGGAAAAAAAAAAAGGAAGCACTAGGATAAAAATTCTAGATGGTCGCAGCTGCCAGATTTCCACATTTAAAAGAAGAGAGAATGATAGAAAATGCAAGCTGCTTCTCTTATTTCTGTGACTGAATCTCTGACAAGCAGCTGGAGATCTAAGACCTTAAAACAGTAGATCATGAAGCAGTAGTAAATTAATGATTTCTAATTACTTCCATTCATTTTGTTTTTCTCTGTTCTTTTTATCTCAGGAGTACTGGGAATTTGGGCCAGTATACTTCATCTCTATCTCCACTTATTATGCAAAGGACAACTTTTCCTACTGGTCCAGCAACCTTCAAGGTAGGAAAAATAGAAGCCAGGTAGAACATAACACCACCAAGTCTTATTCCTTTCATTTTAATTTTTGACAATCGTGGTATTCCAGACATGACTTCAGCTGCACAGATTGGTTGATGTGTTTGCTCCCAGTGACCATATAGACACAGGTATCATTTCTCTTGTTTACAAAGTGCTCCCAGAGATCTGGATTATGAAGCTCTCTATAAACTTCTCAGCACCAAAAATGTCATGCAAGCTAAATACTGGTTTCTTCATTATTGAGATGTTGGATGGCCTCTGATTTGGTTTGGAAATCTTCATTGGGGTATTTTACTTTGAAATCAAGTGATACACAATTAACAACTTTTCTATAAGTATTTCTAGAAGTATTGTGTCAAATCAACAATATGTGTCTAAATCATTGTACACAAATTCCATGTATATAAATTGCTTAAATTTCTGAATCCTTCACTGGAGAGGATGGGACAGATGCAAATAATCAAACCCACTGTTTGCCGCATATTGAATGCTTTGTGACATTTAACTACTTTCTAGTTCAAATTCTGAAAATGTGCTGACTATGAAGCAGCAATCCATTAACAGTAAATACAGTTATTTTTTAAATTCCTCCATGCCAATGCATACTAATTTTTCAGTTGTATTTTTCAGAAGAAGCTAAATAGAGGTATCTGACCAATCTGAGTGCTTGTTCTGCATTGCAATAAGATAGACGTGGCATTGTAATTAAATACCTCTATAAAAATGCCTGAATAAGGCATATGTGTAGGGCACTTACAATTGTTCCAAAATTCATCTAAGGTAGTCTTGGCCTGTGGTACTACTTACAGTCTAACTGCAAACTTATAATAAGATATTCTCCTTTTCTGGCCACTGGTTATATTTTGACAGACATATGTGGGAATAATTTCCTGGGTGATCCTGAGTAGCAGATGAATTGTACAAAGACATACATATATATTGAATTCTATTAACAGAGACTGAGCATATCAAGAGATAAAATATTTCATGATGCAGAAAATTTTTCTTGCATGATGGCATCATACAGAAACTAGAGATCACAGCATACATCTGTATTTTAAATAAGAAAGTTCATGCACATTCTTGGGGTTACTGTTTTTACTGGTGGTTCTCAATTTAATAAAATTTGATATAAAATATTAAATTGGTTGCAGTAGCCATTCATGTACATTCATGTAATCACCTTGCTGTTCATTTGCTTCTGGCAGAGTTGCAACCATGCAGTGCTCTCAGGCTGCTTTAAAAAGGAGCATGGCAGCACTATCTTCAGAGTCTCTCTTAGGGGAAAGTGTGTGTTCAGTAACACTTCCTTAAGTGACGCAACAGTGGAGAGAGCAGCACTGAAATTATTGATTTGTGGAACAGCTTTGTTCAAGAAAGCTTGTCCTCAAATATTATTTTAAATTTATTTCTAAGCACTGTTATAATAAGGCATTCTGCCAACATATGTAAACATTTGGCATTTTTACTATTTTGAATCCAGAAAAAGCTGTACTGTCATCTTCATATGTGTTTTACACTACATATGTAGGTACATTTATTTTGAGATTAACTTGAAGCCTAAAATGTGCAAGAGCAGATAGTCCTATGCTGAATTTCTAAATTTGAGAACAGAATTTGCAACATGTTCTTCATCTTGAATCTGCAAGTGCTTTTTCATATATGCTGAGTGGTAATATATATCAAGCTAGGACTGAATATGTAGATTACTTTTTGAATGTAAGTTGACTATAAAGAACACAACTCCCATTATGCTTACATACGTACAAATATGCTCTTTGTGTTTGCCTATTACAGTTTAATGACTGGACTGTTGTTTATATTTTCCCCTCCTTCAGACATAATTTTTTGCTACTTTATTACATAGGACAGAGCCCAGACTGGTATGTTTCTCTAAATTTAGTGCTAACTTTCAGAAATTCAAACCTCTCACAGCTTTGCCACCAATTTCATGACAATAGGACTGTATCTAGTGTAGTAATTTAACACAAAATTACATTGGTTTAGCCTATTAAGGCAGTAAACAACAGCTTTCACTACTGTACTGTGAGAAACAGTCACAAATATATAGCAATTAAGGCTTATGTTCTAATTTAAGTCATTTACATCAGCAGAATTACTATATTGGTCTTCCATGCTAAGCTTATTTCTGATATTAGCTGTTTTTTACTCACTGGCTCCAAAGCATAACCTGATAATTTCCTGCTCTGATGCTTTCCTTGATTGCTTTGACTGATTACCTTCTTCTTCATTCAGTACAACTTTTCTTCTCAAAATGTAAGAATTGTCTCTGTGTCTTCACTCATTTCATATGTTTTCAGGCCTGGAACATGATAGTTTTCAAGCTGCACTCATTTTCTACTGAAGGATATTTTATACATGTCAACATTTCATACAGATTCCTATCTCTATTAGTAATCTCTGGTATGTTTGGGTTTTATTGTTCTGAAGGGAAATACATGGTTTTGCACAGTTCTGCTCACATCATCTGTTTGTGGACACAATTAGACCTTACTTACTGTTGCTCAGATACTGTATTTTCTTTTCAAGTCTGCTTTTCACTTGGTTTTACAAAAAGCCAATTGTTGAAATCCTGATCTCTGGTGACTTTTGCCTACACTTTGATAAAAGATTTTCTCACTGTCACTTATCAGTTGCCTGAATTTCCCTTGCCACAGCTCGCCTTTGTCCTCAGCTTCACACATTCTGTCAAGGCTTGTATTTCCAAAGCTGTGGGGAATGGCCACCTTTTTCCATTCATTCTCCTCTGGAAGTCAGCCTTCACCTGAGTACTCATGACCCACCTGCTTCCAAATGCATCCAAAGATCAAGCAGATCCACAGTTTACTGTCCAGTGAAATACAACATTGGGCAGGTGGCAGTCTGGACAGGAAGAACAAAATTATCGCTTGTGCTCATGTTCTATACACACAGGCAAATATTGCCAGCAGGTTTGCCTCAAGACTTCCTCAGTGTGAGGGCTTCCTGGACACTCATCAGCAGAATTCCCATCATATCAACAGATGCATCCTTCTCAAATCTGTGTCAGGCTGCTTCTGATCATTCTGCTTTTCACTGTCATCAGTCAATTGAAATAATGCAAATCCACTGGTCTTCCACAAATTGATGATCCTTCATCAGTCATTCAGATTCACCCCAACAGATCAAGCAAGAGCAGCTTCTAATCAGGCAAGAAATTTGGCCCTGTAATTACAAAACTTTGCCATACCTAATTTCACCATGACCAAGGGAGTTTTTTCCATCTTCTGCAGAGTGTCATGGAACTGTGTCTTTTGTTCCACTCCTCACACTGCACTACAGTGAGAACTCTTACTCTGCACATCCTGGGCTGCAGGGGACTTTCAAAACAGTCTGTCAGTTTACTAAAAGTGTAATTTTCTGGGATGCGATCTGTGCATCTTTTAGTAGTTTGCATGTGAATTTGCACAGAATTCTTTTCAGAGTTTCCAGGTTTTCTATGAAACTTTTACAAATTTGTTAAACCATCCATTGGTCATTCACTTTCTATTTCCACCTGTCTGATTGATTTTTATAATGCCCTAGGCAGCAGCAAATTTCCAGTAAATGCAAACTGGCTCACATCATTTATTTCACTCACTTCCACCAGACCACTTACTGATTGCTTTCCTCAGATTGTTTTATTTCTGATAATATTAGACATTGAGATTTTTCCCCCCCCCCATTTTTTTAGCCTATGTTCCATAATCATTGCAATCTATTATCTATATAGTCTGTATACAGGGAGATATAAGATATTCACATAATAAGATTTACAAAATAAAAGATATCTTCTTTGTATTTTGTATAAAATCTGTCAGATACATACTTCTATTATGTATCTCATATATAATACATTTTTATGTCTTGACACCCACGTTCATTATAGATATCGGCACTTCCTGTGTGGAGAGAAGTTGAACTCTGAGCCCTCAGGCCTCCCTAAGTCCAGGGGCATACTGAAAATGATAATAATCCATGGTTTGTTTTGCCATATTACTTAATTAATCCAGCAGCTCTTGAATTGCATTCTCCTTTCACTGGATATTAAACCAACTTGTCAATTGTAATTGCAGAGTTCCTTTTACCTTTTTTATCTCATTCAGGCCAGTCCTACTGAGTCTATCTTTTCTTGCACAATATTGCTTTAGTTTAGTCATTTTTTAGTCCAAAGGAAATACATGGTATAAAGAGTTGAAATTTAAAAAATGGACAGCAAGTTCGTGAAATAGTACTTGTAATTCATACATAAACATAATTAATATTTCAAAATATTTTAATTATAAAGCTATATCTGTAGAAACATAATAAAACTTGTACAGATGATTCAATACATCAGTAGTCAATAACTTCAAGTTTTTAGGAAGTTTCCACTCTGATGTGTCAAAGATGCACCAGTGTGTTAAAATGGACTCACAGTGCAGCTCTGCCACTTGTACAGGAAAACAAGTACTTCCAAGAATATCAGGTAACATTCAGTACTTGTAAAGTTGCTTCTTTCTCTGTGCATAAGCACACAAAGTTACTTTTAAAAATTAGGTGCATAGCTTTCTTGTCAAAATTTAATTTTTGCCTTCCCTCTTCTATTGACCCTGAACAGGAAAGCATACTCAGATACAAAGAAAACATGAGCAAAGCATTAACAAAGTAGAGTTAATTAATGACATTACATTCATCACCACTTGAACCACAGGAATATCCACCTGACATGAATATTCCTGGCTTTCATAGAGACTTAATCTTTGTGTCATCATTTGTGTTATTTGGCCCACCAAATATCCTATAATCAAGACCTATGAGCAGCTCCCTTAAGTACACAGAACTTCAACCTTTATCATAACTGTGAGCATGATCAGGCTCAAATACACAAGGAGATGTGTAGTCACATAGTTATGCCAGTGAGAGACCATAAATAAGCCTTATCCTTTTTCTTCCTTTTTACAGAACAGTCCACATTTTCATTCCTTCTTGAAAGATGTGGTCCTCACAAGTCTTTTCTCTTCAAGTATCTATATGTCTGATGTTTAGCATCAGTAAACTTTTGTTAATTTCCTGGGGAGCTGAAACCTAAAAACTACTGAATCAATGCTAACACGTGATCTGCTCATCTTGTTTATCTCTCTATGCATTTGTTCTATTTATTTTCTCAAGCATATTTAGTGTGCAGTCTCTTTGTGGAGTATTATATATTTCTAAATAATGCAATATTGCTGACAGAATTTACATGATGGAACCATTGATATTGATGTGACAGCCTTAATGTCTCTCTGTTATTATGAAGTGTCTTAGCTATGATGCAGAAAGTAGTATTCTTAATGCCCTCTTCACTCTACATGATTAGTTGTGCTGCCCTAAAATAAAATCATGATTCATTCTGGATAGTGACAGTGATCTTGACAATCAGTAACACTCATCCTCAGTGTGATATCCATTCCCCAACTATTCCTTTCATTCCCCTTTCTATGAGGCAAAATCCCAGACTAGGCAGATACCTCCATTACTCACCTGAGTCAGCAGTCATCCCCATGAACTGCAGGCAGGGTTCCCCAGCCGCGCAGTGAGTATGCTTCCACAAGGCACCAAAGATACTGTTACAGATGAGAAAAGGAAACCTAAACATCAGTAAAAGGGAGAAACTGAAGTGCTTATGTTACCCAAAGTGAGTTTTTTAACATTTCTCAAGTGTTGTCTCAGTAGAGCTCAGCATCGTCATCTCATCTAGGCAGGAAGGCAAGCAGGAAGTGTCTACAGTTGCCTTTTCTTACAATTTCCCACTGGTGCAATCGTTTTCTTGTAGTTCTGCCTGCTTGTTTACTGCTAAGTTTTTTTTAGCAGCTCAGAACTCAGCTGTCTAAAGCTCCAGCAGATTGTGCTATGCTAATCCCTATTGCCAGCAAAGATCTAATGCAGAACTGACATAGCAGTTGCATCATTTTAGAAAACGGACTGTAGAGAGAGTAGTACGGCCTCTGCCACATAGCCCCAGTAGCTGTTCCCAGACTGCCTGAGAGCTCATTTTGCTGTGTGTATTAAAATTATGGGCTCTGGTTAGGCACTGTTTCAGCAACAATAGCTATTAAATAGCTCAACAGATCCACCATCAATTCACAATCAATATTGTTCTTGTTTAAGGAACAAATCCAGATGCTGCTTCTCTTACCCAGCTGTAGATTCTCCATCCCTGGAAGTGTTCAGGGTCTTGGATGGGGCTCTGATCAGCCTTGCTATTGGCAGGAGGGGTGGAACAAGATGATCTTTATGTCCCTTCCAGGCCAAACCATTCAATGATTCTATGATTTTATAATTCTATGATTCTGCTAGAGTATGGTGAATTTCTCTACACTAAAAAAGATTACGTTTAGTTTGTTGTGTTGATCTAAAAGTCACAGAGATGCTGCATCTGTGTAGTCCAACTCATACTTATACTAAACATCTGGCTTGAATTTCTTTTTTAATAGCATAGAAGTTAGCCATGTTTCAAGAGGTTTTAATTGTCCAGTAGAGTAGCCCTTTATTTTATTTCTCTATATTTCTTGTCACTATGATTTGCTTTCATGTGTGGAAGTAAGACAGTTCTTTGATGCAGTTTGGAAGTATTGATTTCCTAGTTACAATTCATAATAACACAAAAAAGGCTACGTGATTATGGCTCTAAGAAAAGGATATAAAATCATCCAGAACTGAACTGGTATCTAGAGTACAGAGTAGTACTGACAAATTTACTCAAATCATCATCCCCTGAATTTAATTAAAGTACCTTAAAGTCCTTGGAATTATTTTTACACAATTTTACTATACCAAAATGTAAAGATTAATTGGTGTTTTCATTTTAAAATGTTGTAAACAGATATAAAGCACAAAAGCAATATTACAAGGACATGGTAACCAGCTTGGTAAAGCCCACATACAAAACTACTCCTACGATTCAGAAGTTTGTCCACGTTATCACTTTTTTGCCTTATCATATCCAGCTCTTTTCCACCATCTCTAAGTCAATTGATGGGATTCACTTCCAGTCAGTTTTGTTTTCTTTACTATATGACTGCAATGAAAAGTCCATCCTTTGACTCTTTGCCGGCCAGTGTAAGAAGTCTCAGTTCAACTTTCAGCAAGTAGGAAACCATATCAGCAATCAGAAAAATGAGCTGACCTTCAATCTCAGCAGACAGACCTCATGTATACAAGGAAAATTAATTCAGGATAGGCTTCTTCAGAGATATGGCTAGCTCACATTGGCAAAGCCAGGCATGTTGTTGTACTTCTGCTGTAGGGAAAGAGCTACCAAACATCCCAGCTACCAAACATCCAGAAAGTTTCCTCAGCTCTGCTCTCACTGCAAACTGCAGAAAACTGTAAAAGTTGTGTAGTCATGGTTTGTTACTTTTTCTATGCCAAGAGGTTTTGAAAGAAAACAGTTTTAAAAAACTTTCTCTATCATATCAACTCTTTGCTAAGAGTTCTCAAACAAAAGAAAGCACTGGAAAACATTACACACCCATGGCAAATGGTGCTCAATCAAAAAAAAAAAAAAAAAAGAGAAAGTGCATCTTTCTACTAATACTAGTGGTACAATCTGCAGAGACAATATAATTTTTATGAGATTCAATGTAATTTTTCTATTGGCAAAAATACCTCAATATCAGCTACAGACAGAGACAAGAGAAGTCTATCCATGATATCAGTTCCAGAAATAGGCTAAGAAATTATCACATTTGAAGCAATTAATAAAGGAAAAAAAATGTAGGGTGAACAAATAATGCTGTGGGGCAATTTAGAAAGCAATATGGTATATGATTAAAATATTATTTTAAATCAAACATCGTACTTGTAAATCACCAACTGTATTCACTCTACCCATTTCTTTCCTGAAGTTTAGCTTTTGAACGTCTCTGCATCTATCTTAACCAAGTCTTTGTCTCCCTCCTGTGTTCAGACTGTTATTAACATGACTTTGACAGAAACAAAGATCTCTTTCAAATATTTACAGGCACTGCTTTAAAATCATCTTTTTCAACCCTAGTCATATGTAAAGCAACATTAATATTTCCCAGATGAAGTAAATATTTCCCAGATGAAGGCAAATTCACATCTGATAAAAGCAGGTCAGAAAAAAACTACAAACAACTTAACAAAATAAATGTGATCCCTTTGCAATTTATGATTGATTTTTTTTTTCCCTGCTAAAATACTGCATCTAAAATTTCTTGGTATTTGCAATATACTAATTTTCAAAAATTTATCGAAGACCTCTAAACCTTTCTTTTAACTGTCAGACTGCTGAATTTACATGGTGTCATCAAGCAGTGACTTTCAGAAGCATTAACATCAGAAGTGGGAGAAATGATTAATGCATAGATGAAACATATCATTAAATCTTAAACTAATCAATTATTAAATTCTGCAATATCTTAGTAAAGTTGCCTGTTTTTATTTCCAAAAGGATTATCTGGAGCTAAGGTGGATATATCATACATTTTTGATGCACACACACATCTATGCTTCACTCATTAAGTAGTGTGAGACTGCTTTAAAAGAAATATACTGGTACATGGGAAAGACCCTCAAACATGTCATGTAAAATCTACCCATTTATTTTTCCTTTATTTCCCTTGTATTTTCCTTTTCCTCATATTTGCAACAGCCAAGATAACTGTCTTTGTGAAATTACTAGTATGTGGTTTGTTGCTGTATTTTTACATTTTCTAGTGCAGAATGTGTTCCCCTTTTTAAGAGAATCTGTAGAGCAGAGTCTTTCTCTTTTGCTGTAAGGGAAATCACATTATTTGGAAATCACATTATTTGGAAGGCACTGCATCTGATATTTGAATATTTGAACCTCCAGGGCAGTAGAAAAAGTGTTTCAAATAATGGACACTTTTTTATATGAACCTTTAGAAATTTGTAGAAGAATGTTCCAAATATTTCCAACCAAAAATAATATATATTTTTAAGAAAAGCCGTCCTTTCAATCTAGTGGAAGTCTGGGATAAACCCACAACTTGACACCTGTCTAGTTACTTGCTATAAGCCTATTCCATCAGCAATGGCTTTTAGTCTTCCATTTCTCTTTGCTACTATGTGTCTATCCCTTTCCAAAAGGAGAATGAAGACCTTCAGCCAGCCTTTTACTCATATGTGCTTTAGACACACACACCTCAAAGTCAAGCCTGGTAGATTCCTTTCCAATAAGATGAGGCAGATGATCCAATTCTAAAAGTATTTAAAGCATTAAAAAAAATAACTTTTTAAATGAAAATTACTTTTGTAGTCCTTCGGTAGAGCTTGGATATATTTGCTATCATTTCTGTTCCCACTTCTTGCCTGCCCAAGAGATCACAAAAATCTTCTGGATAATTCTTGCTTTGATTTGGTAAAATAAAAAGGAACTGAACAAAAAGATCTTTAGGCAAAAAATCTTTTATTGTAATCACCAAAGTGTCAATAATTTGGTATAACATAGCCAATAATTATCTAAAATTCGCACACTCATTATTATTGTGAATTACTTAGGATACATTAAATCATTGCAAACCTTTTGGGGATTGTACTCTAAAATGCTACCTCATGCTTACATTTTTGACCAAAGTGGAGTCAAAATTTCTCTCCAGTGTCTAACTCTCAGTTGTTCTAAGAGAAAATATTAGCAGTTTTCAAATCTTTCTATTTTTTCAGTCGCTGGAATTCTCTCTTATTCAGCAGTCTGTGATCTGATTTTCTATAAACCTCTACTTTCATTGACTCCTACAGAATGGCACACATCTCTCTGAAGTTGTAACCCATCACCCTGGTATGTTATCTCCATTCCAGTTTCAAGGAGAAATGAAATAGTTGTTAGTTTTATGGCTTTGAAAATCCCTCCAATAGGGGGATAGAGAGTACATTGAAGTATTTCTCACTATAACCTTTTCTCACCTAGCTAAAGAGACAGGCAGTGTTGTAGAGCTAGAGTAAAGCCAGTTCACAGAGATTTTTCAGCACTTATCTTCCATAGCATGCCTGCATTTGAATATATTTTGTCTCCCTGAATCTTTATTTTCCTCCTTGTCCATTTTCTACAATTCAGAAGGTAAATGCAACCACAATAATATGTAAGTTGGATTTGTACCCATCCTGAGAAGGTGAACACTAAGTAGGTCACAAGAACACAGATACTGATGGGGTGGTTTTGCCTGTGGGGTGTGGAAGAGCTCCCACACTTCTGTCACACACCTTTTCTAATGCAATGTGATAGAATGATCTTGGACAATATGTCGAGTCAAGTAGGCTTTTCTTTGGCCTTCAGAGATGGTTTTGCTTAAGTGTTGAAGTACTTAATCCACCACTCAATAAGTCTTGAGTAGTAACATTACTGAAAATTAGCTTTGAAATAAGCAGTAATAGAAGTGCTTTGTTTGGCAAGAGATGTTGCAAGAATTCAGCTGCAGTTAGACAAGCCAAGCTTTCAATTACTGCAGACACCATGGTGGAAAGAGGACCAGCATGTGGGCAGTAATTTTCATTGTTTGCTTTACTCCTGTACCCTTTGATAGCCAGCTGGTGATGGATGGGAAGCAGTGTAATGATGCAGACTCTCTCTTCTGAAAGCCGTTTTGTACAGCAATCCAGATACTAATAAAACCCCATGAAATACCACATTTTTATGAACTGCTAAATTGATATGACTGTTATATGTTGATAATGATAAATTGAAGGAGTAATTGGCAATAATTTATTACCCTTTTCCTTGTGAGCAAATTACTCATACAGCTAAATGATACCAGTATATTATGAAAATGAAGTAATTCTCTTCCCAGGCTACTCCTCTTACAGCTAGAAGCCATGTCTGCTATTTTTGCATCTTTCAACTACTGTTAAATTCTGAACTCTGTGCAAAAAGGACTGCTCTTTCTCTTCTTTTTGTGGTATACAGAATGCTATGATCCAGACAAGGATCACAGGATTAAAATCTTTTAACAGAAATAATATCTCCAAAATATTTTTGTAGCCTAAGGAGATTGAAAGAAAACATTTCTTTATACAGCATATAATGATACAGTCTAATTTCCTGAACAAGTAACTGATTCAAGATAGTAAAGCAACAAATATCCTACTGAGGAAAAAAGTTCAAAATTAATTAAAGAGACAGAAAGAAATTAATCTGAATAATTAAAAAGTCATCTCTAGTTGTTCAACGCAAGATAAGCGTAAAGGAATATCTCTTTAGTTCTCATCTCTGAAAACAGATCAAAGATTATCTCCTTGGGATGAGAAAGGAATTCATTAGATCCTTAATCATTCAGTGGAATCATTCACTGCAACAAAATTTGTCTTTAGTCAAGTTTGTAATTGCAGAGATGTAATAAATACACAAATAGCATGGAATATCTTTCAAAGAGCCAAAGGAAAGCTTTTGATAGCCACTTTGACCAGTAGGATGAGGTCTCCTGAGCATTCTTTGTTATAGGAAATGTTTAATTGCTTTTTATTGAGCAGAACCTTTCCTTCTGCTTGTAAAAGAAATTATTGCTTTCTGCCTCTGGTTCAGTCAGAGGAAGTTAATAGTCCCAGTTTCCTCTGGCAACAGACACAGTTAATGACTGGAAGACTATCATAAACAGGGTTTATTGCCCAAATTACAATCCAGTTCCTAACCAGCCTTCTCATTTTAAATTGCCCTCCTGGCATTTTGGTGATCTTCTGTCTTATTATCTGGTTCACAAAGACAGTTCTCTGATATTTAAAACTTTATGTGCTTCTTTTTTTTTAATTTTTTTTAATAGTATTCACATTGCTGGAAATTGTTAAGTTCAGTATGAAAGTTTATTGACTTCATGACACCAAAGTGCTTCTCAACAGAAGTGATTCTTCAACCTGCAGCAAAACCTGTGTCCAAGTACAAAAAATAAATTATCCCTTCTCTGACCTGAAGCTGTTCCTTCTGGTGTAATATCTAGGTGCTATTATTAAGGCACTTGTATAAAAAATACAATTGTATAGGAAAATACTTGTGAAATCTTTAAGGTAAAAAAAAATTAATAGAATACTACATATGTGATAATTATTCTTATTATGACATCATAAATGCACAGAGAGATTTGCAGTTAAACTAAAATTCCTGCTTTATAGTGCTATCAAAGAAGTCAAACATATTGACTAGGTGTAGCTGGTACTATGGTTGGAACACATCATGAAATGAGGAGACTTAAAGAAAAATTAAGGCAGATTTTCTCTAATTATTTAGCAATTTAGCAGTGAGAAGTGCTATACAAAGCAAAAACTAAAAAATGAAGGGGATTTCAGAAAGGAAGATTTTGGGATTGCACAATAGAGAATTTCTTTGATACTACACCTCATAACTAGCTGTCAGACTTTCTAAATAGATAGATACATCCAAGACAGACATTAACTCAGAGTGAAATACAGTAGCAAGAAATGGAAAAGCCTCATTCCTGCCAGGACAAGAACATAATTACAAACACTGCATAAAGCTAATCAGAAATTGTATTGTCACAGATTGTCAGAGGTAACAAAAGTCTACAAAGAACATAGGTTTGAAATGTGATCAAGTCTCACCATGAACTCCAAAAGACATTACTGCATTTATATCAAACAAGTCTCCAGAATTTTACATAATTAAAAAATAAAAAAAACAAAACAAACAGGATAGGGGGAAAAAATCTTATTTTTTTTTAATTATACCACCCACTCCCTAAACCTCTGAAGCATCTGAAGTCTTCCAGCTCTATCAGGGCACCTCAATGATGCTGTCCTATATAATTCAGACTGGTGATCTTTTAAAATTAAGTGTTGTATAACCAAGAGTATTGCAATTCTGAAAATATTTACTATCACTGCATCAGGATTTTTACATCTTATATTGGCATTTTTATACTCTAAATATAAATAACTATATATATTACATCTTTTAATTTTTCATTAAACAAAATGAGGGTTTTATAAATTATTTCAAGACTGACAGGAAGAAAACCCATTTATGTAGAATAGAGGTAACATCCAGTTTGCTTATGGTTAAGGATTCATTCAAGGGTATACCTATGTCTCTGTAAGAGGTGTTGCAACAGGCACAATAAAGATAGTAAATATTTTGAACCATCAGGCTAATTTATTAGAACACCTAATTAATATTTATAGAGCATTTCAATATCACTAACTATGGCTTACTGCAGGGTTGAATTAAAAATCAACAGTAGCAACTGACAGAGAACTGTGTAACCAGGGCATAAATGGTGAGTCTTTCAAATATTGCTTATTTTTAGTGATAGTAAAGATGGCAAAAATAAATTTATTGTTTCTAAAAAGCAAAGAGTGCTTTGAAGCACAGAATTTTGTTTGAGTCCAGTTTCAGTGTCACTATATTCTTTCCTTACTGTGTCAGTATTCTCTTGGCTCAGAAGCCCATTTTGTGCAGGGCGAGATACAGAATAATAATGCAAAAGACAGCAGCTGATGACCAATCCCTTGACATTTTTATTTTGTGTTACTGCTGTGATATACAATAGGTGATTTCCTGAATCTGGTACTGCACCAGGGAGCCACGGACCACAGCACATATATAGATTCTCCAGAAAAGCCATCCCACTCCCCAGTTTCTTCCTGGGAATTTGAAGCTCTTCCACAACATCAGCAACAGCTGCACCACAAACATACTACAAGAGTTACATCAGTCTGAGAGAAAAAGCCACTCTAAATTAGGCCTGCTGAGCAGCACCACTTTCAAGAGAGCTCTCCTTCTAATAAAAGCCATCAGACATTAAATTTGTCGCTCTCTGACTTTCAGCAATCAAGTGCCATCATTTCACTTTGACAGTAGAGAAAGGAATTAATCTCTATAAAAAATATCAAACAGACATACCTTGAGTAGTACATGAAAGCAAAGTTGAGGGCTAGGTTGTCATCTGCAGCAGGTACTTATTTCAACAATTCCAGAAATGGGAGAGAAAAAGGTTATCTGAAACCAAACCAGAGCCTTACAACAGTGACGGAATGGCCACTTCAGCATTGCTACTCCAACACGTCCATTTTAAGACTCTCAGTCTATATTTCAACTTGACTAAATCCTGAATGCCTTCTCTGAGTGACAAGTAGACAATCAGAGGACTTGGAAATCAGAGCCTAACATGGGAAGAAGCATGGTACAAAGCCCCTTGCAAAGCACCCCTTAGGTCAAAACTGCACCCTGATTTTTTTCAGCTCCCACAGTCTCTGCCTAATACTTGTACAGCCCCATCTTATGTCTGCCCTACACACAAAAAATGTCCTAGCACTCCACACACCTGCAATGCAGGCAATCTGATAACTGTCTCTCAGCACAAACCTGCATAACAGGAGATGGGTAACTTGAGGTTGTGGGAAAACAGGAGGATAACCTGAGGTTGGTCTCTTTAAGAGGAGATAACCCCTAGAACAGATTAGTTCTACATACTCTGGCACTTGAGCTCCCTCCTCTGGTCTGGAACACAACAGATTGGCATTATGGTAAACTCAGTAGCGTGTAGCTCTGTTGGTAAGAAAGGCAGAACGTGTGTCACAAGTCCTACAATTATACATAACTGTTAATGGAACCTTTATTTTTTAAGTGAAACAAAATCCAGACAGATTAATCTGATCTCTCAGCCTCATATCTACCATATGTTGAATGAGAACATAACTGGTTTGGAGTTCTAAGAGTCATAAAATTCAATTTATATCCACCTATTCCCAGGCTAAAAGGATATGTGTGGTAAGATGTTATAAAATATGGTCTAATGGACTATTAACAGAAGCATGGTATAACTGTGCAGCAGAGAGCCTTTACTTTTTATCACTAAACACTTCATTCATGACCAATTAAATAATCCTCCTGAACTAGCTCATTTGGTGCTAGAGATAAGTTTTTAAACAATATTTCAGAAAACTAAGTTGTTATCATGAAGCATATTGGAAAACATGGTGCATCAGAAAGATCTACACTGCTATTACTAACATGTCAATAAAGTCCATTATCATTCACCCAGTTACACTTTCAGCAGTATTCAACATTACCTCAGGAAAAACAGATCTGGAGCATTAAACACTCCCCCTTAGTGTAAATGACAGGAGTGGTGCAGCTTCAGGTAACAGGGACACCACAGTGCAGGCTGTTGCTATCTGTTATAAGGAAGAAACTGAAATAATTTTCAGTGACTGCAATAAAAGACACTGCCTTGTCTAGAGCCTTGCTTCACTGAAATATTTCTAGATATCTTACATCAATGCCCATATGCTTAGTCTCAAGACTTTGGGTGATTTAACAGCATAGTCTCAATAATTGTCCAAGGGAAAAATGCACAAGATGGGCATCACAGTTTAAATGCAGGACACAGAGATTCATCCACCTCTCTACAAAGCAACAGCAGCCACAGCCATAAAAAGCCTTCAGCTGTCAAGCTGAGCTATTTGCCCTTTGGTCAGTTTATCCCCAGTTGTCACAGATTAGGAAAGAATTAAGAAAACAAAATAAAAAAAAAAAACATGTATCACCAAAAGAATAATCTAGTCATTAGCTCCACAGCTCTTGCCAAAAGTGCCACCAGGATGCAGGACTACAGAATTCTGGAGAGCAGTTTTTTTTTACAGGAGGAGCCCCAGCCTGCTGCTACCTGAGCTGACGTGGGGCTGGTCAAAAGCATGTGGCTGGAGCCTGTCTGTTTCTCACCCTTTGACTGATGGCAGATTCCTCCTGTCTTTATACAGCTCTGTGAAGAAACATACCTAAATTTTTTGGCCTTTAAAGCAGCACCTCTCCAAGAGCACTGAACTTGAGGGCTGAATAATCAGCAGCAGGAATGGCATTTGCTAACACTGCCCGAGCCATGACTTCTCTTCCACCCCACTGATTCCTTCTCTTTTGCACTTCGTCAGTCTCCATGTTCCCACACTGCAGCCACCTAGCCTTGTATCTCTCCTACACCATTTTGATCTATCTCCCTGCAAAGGGCAGACTCTCTGGGGACCTAAGCCACCACACCAATGTGATTTCTGAAAAATTCATAGCATGCCCAAGTTTAGGGAAGGAGTTTGAGCACGTCATTGTAAAGACTTTTAAAACTCTTGCACCAGAATATGGGAACTTGCCAGTTAAGTAACACTGATCATCTCTTCTTCCTTACTGCCAGCACATCTACTTTGTTTCTGGAATTCAGAAACAGCTGAACAATTCCTCTCATCTTTGCTACTATTTCCAGCTCAGTTTCTGAGTCCCTTATCTTCTCTTGTTTGAAATGTTGTCTTAAGTGTGAATCCCAACTACCTCTGTCTTAAATACCTGTTATTTGAATAATGTTTTTTTTTAATAATGTTATAAATGAGTACTCCAATTTAATAATTAAAGAAATTTATTATATAATCAGAGCATAAATTTAGAAAAAGCCACAAGTAATTCAACTCTGAGCCAGGCAATCAGAGTTGGGGAAACCCAGGATTTGGCCTCTACTGCATCAAAAGTCCCTGTGGGTTTCCCAATATCACTTCTAAGAGGTTAGTTCTATACAGTCTTTTGGGCTTTGGAAGAGGCCCCTCTTTAGCATATTATCATAGTTTTTCTTTCTTGCTGCCGTGTTTCTTGGAACTGGGGAATAATTGTTGAAATTTTGTCAGGTGAAGATTTTCTGGGATAAACTTCTGGCATCGAATATTATCTTATTGATGATGCCTATCAAATGCCTCCTGCTGGTGTCTTGACAGACAGAAAATCCCTTAGAATATACATCTCTGTAGAATATACATCTCAGTCCTCTTGGTGTTTGAATCTCCATTTTCATCACCCAGTTTATCGCTGCTTGTTGTCTGACACTGGCCATAGTACACAAAATGCTTGTGGTTTTTATTTCTTTTAGCATGAATTATTTTATAACATACATTACAATAGGATAATAAAACTCTGCACCATATTTTGTTATAGGCTGCATAGATGTAATTTATAGTGTGTTTTATGCTAATTGTCCCTAATAAACCAATGGAAATTGCTTTTCCTTCTCCTTTACTCTAGCATGGGACATAGTGTGTGGCCAGCCAAGTTCAGATTGTGTTGCTCTCCCTTCATTAATCCTTGTGTATTCCACTCAATAGAACCAAAAGTGGCAGCAGCAGTGTTGAGAGCAGCTCCAAGGTTTCTGGGATCCTTGTTGTTGCTGCAATGAACTGCAAAGTATCCTGCAATATAATCAGCTGCACATCACCTTCAGCCAGCTAACCTGCCTGACTGAAGGTGTGAATGGGGAAAGAGATTCAAGAAGTGCCATTACTCAGAAAATGCCTGGAGTAGGATATACCAAGGCCCACTGCTAGTGAGATCTCTGGCTTCTCCACTAGAACTTCACATCTTGTTTCTAAAACTAATAATCTGGTATCAGTTCTCTTTAATAGAGATTTGTAAAATAAAGTAATCCATATCTTTTAAATAAGCATAAGTAATGGAATGAAGTTCATAAAATTCTCTTTTATCCTACATTTTAACAGTAATTATATTCTTTTCAGAGAATAATCACCACTTTCTAGAACTGAGCTTTTAATAGTATTGCAGTAACTTCATATAGGGACTGGAATTTTTGAAACTTCATTTTAGAAAACATAAAACCCCCTTTCAGATTAAGAAAGAAATTGTAAGGTAAGCATCACTCTAAGAATAAACTCAAAGCAACCCCCACACTCAGCAGTCTGGGACATTTCAGTTCCTAAGCTTCCTTATATCACAGGTTTTTGAGATGGGTTGCTAGATGAATATATCCTGTAAAGCAGCCTAAAGATAATCCAAAGCTAATCAGTCAGACATGTAACAACCAATTCACTGCCCTTTAAATACTTAAATTAAATAAATTTTTCTTTCACAGTTCCACACTGCAGTACCAGGAGCTCATAATTTCTCAGGGATGTACAGCAACTTGTCCACTAATTGCCTGTGGCAATTGGCATCTTTCCCATTTGTGAGTGACACTGGTTAACTGAGGTGTAATATATGTTATAAAATAATTAGTCCTAAAAGAAATTTAAAACCACAAACATTTTGTGTACTATACCCAGTGTCAGACAACAAGCAGTAATAGGCTAAGTGATAAAGATGGAAATTCAAACACCAGGAGGACGACTGTTTCCAGAGATGTATATTTCAAGGGATTTTTCATCTGACAAGACCCCAGCAGGAGGCATTTGATAGGCTTCATCAATAAGATAATATTCCACACCAGAAGTTTATCCCAGAAGATTTTTACTTGACAGGATTTCAACAATTATTCATCAGTTCCAAGAAACATGGCAGCAAGAAAGAAAAACTATGATAATATGCTAAAGAAGGGCCCCTTTCAGAGCCCAAAAAATGAATAAAAAAATTCATTATAAAAATGTATAAAAATGAACCTCTTAGAAATGACATTCAGAGACACACGGGGACTCCCCAACTCTGATTGCCTGACTCAGAGTTGAATTGCTTGTGGCTTTTTCCAAATTTTTACTTTGATTATTTAATAAATTTCCTTAATTATTAAATTGTAGTATTCATTTATAACATGAGGCAAGAGATTTAGGCCTTGCAAGTCAACTATCAGAACTGCAGCCATCTCTGGTGATGCCCTGATTCAAGTAAAGCACTGCTTATTGGAGCTTCACTCTTGTGCAACCTGTGAACTATCTTCTGTATTCTTGGACCTCTGCTCTACACAGAGCTGAGTTGGGCTGAGCTATTAATTGTCCACAAAAGAAGATTTCTTCCCAACCTGAACTACAATTTTCTATGCAATGTGTACATTTGTTAAGCCTTGAAACATGCATTTTCTGACCTTTTGTGACCTTGCTTAGAATTGAACTTTCCAAATTCATTCACACCTAAACACTGATCATTTGGTTTATACTGAGTAGGGCTCCAATGTCTTTTTCATTGACAGGCACACAGGGCATGTGCAAGTACTTCAGCAGAGAGCAAGGAGAAGCATGATACTGTAAATTACTGACCCCCTTCTGCTCTTGTGGATCCTTCCCATCAGTATCTCCTGAGACAGAGAACTTCCTAGCCTTTCACGCATTTCTTTCACAATTTTCTAAATGGTTAGCCTGTTTCTTTGGTTTAATCACCAGACTGATATACGAGGTTACTCTTTGTGTGTAAAAGACATTACAAGGGGCCTTTCACATTCTCTGGAGGTTAACACAGAGCATAATGGGTATCAACACTCCAGATTGTTTATGCTGTCTTTCTAGCATCTTCCTTTGTGAATACAGTTTTATTAATTCTACAGACATATACTTCCTGTCTACTTCTGGCTTAGTCTTATTTCAGAACTAAATTGCTTTAAAAGATGCTTTTTTGCAAAAAATCCTTCCTTTCACAGACATGGTGAGAGACACACAAAGTGTGTGCTGCTTCATATCTCATCCACAGGCATCTGATCCTCTCAGTAGAGTCCTCAATGCTTTTCATTCTGCATGACCATACTTGATATAATAAGCTCTGTATTGTCTTCAATCAGAAATGAGAATCTTATGTGAATTGTCTAAACAAAGTTTGTAGGAAAGTGAGAACTGGAAGCAAATGTACTGAGCACAACAGCTGCTTGTTTTCTTTCAGTAGGGATTTAGCAATGTTCAGCAGCATTTTGACTCAATATTTAAAAGTGTTCTTTCAGTATTGCAGAGTTGTGGCAATTCTGTGCTGTGAACTTCCCCTATTATTAATTTTTCCCATTCTGAACATCAATTGTCACACAAACATCTATCCTTTTGCAAGGTGTCACACTGATTGTGGTACAAATCTTGAACTAAGATTTACACTAGCATTTCTCCAAAGTAAAATGTTTGCTTCATCACAGAGAGGTTGGTGTTGTAAGGCACCTTCAAAAATAATCTATTCCAACTCCTCTGCTGTGCGTAAGGACTCCTTCCACTAGAACAGGTTGTTCAGGGGTCCATCCAAACTTGAGCACTTCCAGGGATGGGACATCCACAGCTTCTCTGGGTAACCTGTTCTACTGCCTCACCACCCTCACATATAAAAAATTATTCTTTATGTCCTATCTAAACCTAACATTTTCAGTTTAAAGTTTAAAACCGTTAACCCCTTGTCTTCTAAGTACAGATCCTTATAAAAAGTGTTACTCTATATTTCTTATAAGCTCCCTTTGTACACTGAAAGACCACAGTAAGCTCTCCCCAAAGCAGTGTCAATGGAATAACTGTGGAACTATTTCCATTTTGGATAAATAAGTCACGTTTAGGGGTATATATAAAATCATGGGAATCAGCACAATCAGAACACAAACTAAAACTTCATAAAACAAGCGTATTTAATATTCACCTTTACACGGTATCTTTTACAATATAAAGGATCTCCGGTTGATTTTTTGAATGCATTCCCTTACATGTGTATCACTGAATGGATACAACTGGAAGGCATTATGGTAGGTCATCTGTTTCAACCTTCCTGCTCAAACAGGGTCATCCTAGACTACAAGGCACAGAATTGTGTCCAGACAATTCTTGAATTTTCCCAGTGGAGGAGACCCCACAACCTCTGTGCGCAATCTGTTCCAAGGCTCAGTCAAGTTCTTCTTTCTATTCAGAGGAAAGAATAGAAATCCATTTGTGCCCATTGCCTCTTGTCCTATTGCTCAGCACCACCAAGCAGAGCCTGGATCCACCCCCTTGACGCCTTCCCTTCAGCTACTTATTGACATTAATCAGGTCCCCTCTCAGTCATCTCCTCTCTGGGCTGAACAGGCCCAGCTCTCTCAGCTTTTCCTTGTAAGTGAGATGCTCCAGTCCAGTCCCCTTGTCACCTTTGTTGCCATCCACTGAACTTGCTCCAGCAGCTCCATGTCTTTGTTGTGCTGAGAAGCTCAGAAGCGGACACTGCACTCCAAATGTGTCTCACCGGGGCTGAGCAGAAGAGCAGGATCTCCCTTGACCTGCAGGCACTGCTCTTCCTTGGGCACACCAGGACACCATTGGCCTTCTTGGCCACAAGGGCAAAATTTTGGGTTTTTTTCCATTCAGGAGCAGTTCAGAGCATCTACCAACCAGCAGTGAGATGTCAAACCAATCAAAATTTGGTAGAGAGCTACCATCAGAATTCCAGATGTGGTTGTCTTCTCTATGTCAAATGTAGCAGGGACAGAAGTAATATTCTGGCTCTACACATACAAATGTGTGAACTTTGCATGAAAAAGCTAAAGGTTTGTTGTTAATACAACAACATTATTGTGGATTATTGTTCACTTACTGAAATGTACACTCTATTGCCAGTTAAAGATTCTGACTAGCGCTGTCAAACAAGCAATTTGATTTCAAAGTAATGCTGTAATTAATACTGCTGGTGGGCATCTGGAACACAATGGGACTGCTTCTCTGATCGTAACAGAGATGTAAAGAAGTCGTTGAATAGAGAATTTTGTTCATCTGCAGCTATCGCTACAATACGGATCAAGTAAATTATACACTGGGGGTACTTTGTGTGGTTGTGCAGGGAAAGGGAGAGTGTAGTTCAATCCTGTCATTTAACTGACATACAGAAGTGTGTTCTGCCTTGCTTCCCAATCTAGCCAGGTTTTTGCTACAGCCCTTATGGTCATAGAGCCACAAAATAAGCAGTATTCCTCCTGGGTGAAGAGGGTAGGAAAGGAAGGCAGAGGGCCACCTCTTCAAAGCAGTACAGCAATAGGTGACAAAATAACAACATAATGTTGTACTATATTCTTAATGTTTTTCTTCTGTTTCTATTCCTCTCCTTCAAATTTACACAAACTAACTCTAAACCTTGCAATATATCCTCCTATTCACCAGCTGTCACCCAGATATACCCTGCTCATACCTCACCACTAACTTGGTCCAATACTTCCTTCAGAAGTCACAGAGCACATAGCTATGGTGTCAGAGTCTATCACCCTTTCTCTTACCACACCTGAGGACCTTTCACAGCACCACAGCAATGTCCTGATTTGCACCAAACTACTTCACATCACCAGATAGGTCTAGGAAACTGAAGACAAGCTTCCATGATGTACCAAACAGGAAGAGGTACCATTTAGGTGGCTGAAGTGAAATACCTCCACAGACAAAACCTTTTATTTCAGTACTGAGAGACTAGAGCAGACAATACAACTCAGTACTGTGACATCAGGCAAAGCACAATCACAACTGAGTCAAGCACTAACACGTCTAACACTAAGGCCAAAGGTGTGTCTTCACAATAAAAATGTGCCCAAAAGCAACATGACTGGGGCTGCCCTGGAAAGAAAGAAAAGCTTATGGCAGGGCACTACCAGCCCAGAAGTTTTCCAGGTTTTATAATTCTTTAGGTCTGGTTTGCCAAGCTTCAAAACCTAGCACTAGAGTTTGAAATTCCCATACAGTTGTTTCAATTCCAAAGACTACTGCTTACCCTGTGGCAGAATATTTACTAAGTTTTACAGCAGAGAGTTTGTTACTACCATCCCTAATTTTAGCAATATGTCTCTCAAATCTCTTCAGATTACATCATGGAACTACAACATAGAATAATACCCAGATTGGTTTGTTATACTAAAAATTCTAAGCAGTTTAATGGCAATTTCTCTTATAATAGTTTAGCAATTTCCACTTTCACATGATTTCTTTACATCTCTCTTGTAATTAATCCGTTTACCAAAATACACAATTTTTTCTTTTTATGCATAGTGTAAAGGTAGGAGATATAATTCAAATTTTCTCAGATTTCAGAAAATGTACAGCTTTTGGTTTCCTTACATGAAATACACATTTATTCTTCAGCTACTTACAAAAAAAAAAATCTATCTTTGCATCTCTTTGATCACTCTCCTCCAACCATTCAGTAATCCATAAGTAATTATAACTTCTTATTTTCTTTAGCCTAAAATGGTGTTATTTATCACAGATTGTCATGAATCCTGGTTTTAAATTATCAAGAGTTCAATTGCTGACTGGAGTTGGGAATTTTCTTTCCAATTAAATGGACTGATTTAATGTAAAAACTTGCAACATTTCACTTTTTAATTAGGTATATCATTATTAAGTAGATAAAGGTTCATCCTCATTTTATTTTCTACCCAGAGAATGAAATATGGTGAAAATTAAACATATACCAATATAGTGCCAGACCTAGTAACACTTTCACCATATCTTTGCAACTGCTAATACATCAGCACATGATACCTTTTATTCTTGTTTCATTCCAAACACTTACTTGAATGTCAGGAATAGGCTTAAACTTTTTACATCCAAACATCCCTGGGTGTATTTAAAAATATTAAGTTACGAGTTTAAAAGAAAAAAATGGGATTAATTTAAACAGAAACAGGAAAACGGGAAAACAGAGCATCAGCTTACAGAAGAGCAGGACTCCCCACACTGCTGCCTGTATGAATATTTTCTCTTCACTAGAATTACTGGTTAAATAAGGATGCGGCAATCCAGACTTCCAACTCTTATTTCATTCTTGCTTGCCTTACAGATGTTAACTACCATAGTTCTTATCACAGACAACTGACAGGAATCTGTGGGACATGGTACCTTCCCGAAGGACAGCTGACACCTGGGCTAAAGCATCTTTCACTGCACACAGCAGATACAGAAGGAGCATGCAGCTTTCTCTTTTTAGGCCAGGTCTGGGAAAGACACTGGCCAGAGACTGTTTTACTACAAAGGAGAATGCCAGAACATGCTTTTGTGAAACCAAACACAAGAGCTAGGAGATAGAGATGATTCACTAGAAAAGGAATTCAAAGAATTGTTCATTGAAAAGAGCTTGTCTTATGATTCCCTCTCATATGGGCCAACTCAGGTGAGACTAGTATTTTCTTTAGTTTTAACACCTTTTAATGTCTCCAGAGTATTTATATCACACCAAAAAAGCCCTACTTTCAAACACTGAAATTACTAACCCAGTTTGTAAGTGCTGATGAGAAAAAAAAGACCAGGAGTGTCAGCAACGGGTTGCAGAAATGCCTCCTACCAATCTGATGTGGGAGAATCAGGATTTAGCTATCCACAAGAGCTCAAAACCCCAAATACAGACAAACAGCTTGGAAGGCTAGAATTGCTGCATGGATTAGTCTGAAACAAACCTCAAGCAAATAATTCAGTCAGGACACACTTCTATATTCCCAGCACTCCTGTATGCCCCTCACTTGATATTCAGTCTACCATTGTTTGCTTAATGCAGTCTTCACTCTGTATTTTATTTCTACATGATTTTTGCCTTACTGGGTTAAAAAATTCAGCAAGATGCTAGGCACAATTCAGAAGCAGCAAGAGGTTCCTCATCAGACTCATGAATCAGCTGCACAAATCAGCGTAAGCTTTTTTTGTAAAAACACACAAAAGCATGCTTGCTAAGAGGAATGCAAGGCTATTATAAAGTGGAAAGGTTGGCTGTTTTCTGGAAAAAGATAAGCCAGAGCTACAGTTGAAAGCAAGTACACAAAACTCAGAAAAATAAATTTATGAGGTTAAAAAGCTTAATATGGAATCCAAATTAGATATTCGTAATTGGCAAGGCAAAAAGGGTTCTTTAAGCATTCATAATAATACTTTTGCTCCCATGGCTCCTATAGGAAAGACTCTTCTTGCAAAGAAATAAAACAGACATGAGGGAAGCTTGCTTTTAAGGGAAAAGGAGTATACCAGAATCTAAAATTCTAACACAGATTAGTCTTGATTTTCATCCTGAAAATGACAAAAGTCAAAAAGTTTCAAACACAATGGTACTTCACATCATGACATGATTAGATTTTATTTTCTTCAAATAATTTACTTACTTTGAGTAACACTGAGTTGAGAGAAATCTCCAAATACTAGTTTTAAAATGATGACTTTTCAGATAGGAATGTAACTCAACCCTAGCACATTCCACTGACTTACTCTGAGGTTCCATCAACCAAGGAATAGTACATCATTATCATTAATAAATTGTTACCACTGAACTGACGTTACACAAAAAATTAAAAAAAAAAAAAAAAAGAAATCCCCATTGTGTGCCAAAGAGTTTAGTCTGAAACCAGCTGTAGCAATGCTAAACACTTTGACAGTAGCAGATAGCTTCTACACAAGTTAAAAGAGGAGATTAAAGTCAATATATGGGCATTGGCAGTAAAGTCACAAGCTGAGAAAAAAAAAGTAACTCAAGGGTTCTGCAACAGGAGATCCTCTGGAGATCTTTGCATAGGCACAGTGACCTCTAGCCCAGAGTATCAAAGTCTGCAATAAGCTAGAAGGACCAAGTGAGAAAGTGGGACCAAAAGTACACTGCAGCGTCAGGATAAGGCAGAGAAGACTATTATTTACTCCAGCTGGACAAAGTTCCACATATAAAAGGCTACCAAACTGAAAGAATTAAAAGGTAGAACAAATACTGGAGCAAGTAGAGAGGGAAAACACTTAAGAAACACCAGACAAAGAAGTCTGCTGTACTTTGGGCTCAAAGTCAATGCAGAGAAAGTCACAGGCTCATTGAGTGGAATACAGCAATCCAGTCCAGCACTAGGTTAACAAATGAAAAGCAAATTTTTTGCAGCAGCAAATATGCATGCTCCAAAATAAGAATGTAACATTAATAACCTAGGAGTTTAACATACAAAAAGCATAGAGAAATAAAAAACATCTTAGAAATTGATTTAATCAGAGTCATGAATCTTAGCTTTAAACTAATAAAAGTTAATAGGAAGAAAGGCCCAGTCCTGCAGACTTTAACCACAATTACTTGCAATGGTTATGACAGTACTTCTAGCATTGGAGCAGTAGTCCAAAGGCTGGATGCTCAAGTTAGGAATGCTGGTGTTAACTCCTAAATGCTGCTGGTGGTACACTGTTGAAATATACCCCATAAATCAACTAGATGTCCCTAGAGACCGTGTCAGTTTACTTTCATTATGCAGTCAGAGAGTATTTGTAAAGCATTACAGAGAGCTTATGACAAATTTTGCTTCCTGAATTTTACTAAAAAGAAGGCATTGCTGAAGTCACTTGTAACTAGAAGTGAGAAACAGACTCAGATCCATAGCATCTTACAATGTTATTCCTGTTTTAACCACACATTTTCAAATCTTGCAATTAATCATGATCAGTCTGGGGATCCTCGCCTTCAGCAAAGCCAAAGTTGCCGCATCACTGCAGGACTGGGCCTCTGTTCCATTCAGTTAATTAAATTGCTACAGGAACTAAAAGAAAATAAAACTTGTGCGCTACAGCTGTGCAGTACCACAGTAATATTAAAACCCTTTAGCTTTTATTTCAGAGATGTGCAGCATGGCTCTAACCCATGGGCATTTATGACTGATGCATCTGCATGAAGCTTCTCATGAATGTTGCAAGCTTCTGAACATCTTCTACAGTCACCGCATTATATAAAGAGGCACGGATTCCTCCCACAGACCTGAATTGAAAAGAGGAGAGAAAAAAAAAAACCATAAAACTTTTGTATATTCTAAAAAAAGACCTTAGTTACAGTCACAAACATCCATTCCTACTCTAAAATTATAAAATTCACATTTGTGTGCATGGGAAGCAATGTTTAATTCTTCAAGGTAGGCTTGCAATCTAGAGAAGCTTAGTATTTATTAGTTATTTACAGCTCTGAAGCTGTAGCCCGATGACATCAAAAAACTAATCCCACAAATACTACTGAACATGGGAAAGAACTCTTGCCACCAGGTAGACAAGCCATCCAAGAGATTTTATACACTGATACAACCTGACCTCAAAAGATATCTTCTTTGGCATCTGCACAGAGACAGATTTGCAGAAGAAAGCAGAATTAAGGATAAAGCTCTCTGAAGCCCACCACTTCACCTAAGCAGAAGCTGAGCCACCAGCAATCTCTGATTACAATCTCTAGACTGCTATTCACAAGTGTTACCAAACCAGTATGAGGAACAGCATATGCGTGAGAAAGGCTGGTAAATCAGTGCACAATGCACAATGCCTGATGCTGTACCACTGTAGTAACAGTTTATTCTGCACAGGACAGAGATTCACTTGACTAATACTTACCGATGTCCTTTCAGAGATATCATGTTAAGTTCCACAGCCTTCTCAAGAAATTTCTTTTCCAGGGCTTCATCGCCCTTGACGCTGCCAATGCGGAAAGGCACATTCATTCTGCTTCGGTTCTTTCTCTCCACTGGACATCTAGAAAGGTTGCAGAATGTAATGCTTAACCCACTTTGTGCTAAATTTTTATGTCAGCCATATGCAATTTGAGAAATTAATAACCGCACCTGTTTAGAACCAAAATCAAGCCTTCATAATCAAAATTGTCATTACTTTCTGTGAAAGAAAGCAAACTTCCTTTTTTAACCAAGTATAATAATGGAAGTGGTAAAGTGGAAGGCTTATTAACCCTTCCTGAAATACTCAGAATTATACCAGAGAAACAGACACAAGGCTTGTATACAGACTAAATTAAATTAAAAAAAAAAAAAAGAAGAAAAATAAATAAACAGCTACTTAGGATAGGTGAGGTAATTACAGGGAATTTTGACTAAGTCTGAAGCAGTTTCTTCTCTTCCTCTTCAAAGATTGACTTCTCAACTTGTCAAAAGTGCTACCAGAATCACACTCAGCTAAACAGAACTAAAGGAATTATAACGCAGCATAAGTAAATTTCTGTAGACATTAGAAACTTCTGTTAGTGATTTCAGACCATCTTCTAAATTAGCATTACTCAGAATCATGAAGTAGAGAAGAGGTATCTCGAACAAATCTTGCACTGCACACATGGCCACAACATTACATGAGATGCATCACAACTCCTTAATGTCTTAAAATCCCATTTAATGTGAAGTGGAAAACTCAAGAAATGTGTAATTTCTCTTCAACTATTTTGTGAAGATAAGAAATTACGGGAGAGGAAGAGAAGATTTAAATATCTTTTTTTAGTGTTTCTACTTATAAAGGAGATCTGAAGCCTTCAGATTTATTTTTTTCTAAGGCTGTGATGTAGATTTTTGCAGGCATTCAATATAAATGAGTTTTCATAAACTGTGGATTTCATACCTATTATTATGCTATTATAAAAGAATGAGTACTATTCTCTTTAGTTCCTCTCTTGTTCCTTTTTCCAGATGTCTCCATGATGAAAAGAAAAAAAGATCCATCATAACACCTGCCCGTGCAAATCTTCTACTTCAGGTTCAACCAGGAAAATAATGTTCAAAAAGACCAATGCTTCTAAGCACTCCCATATCTGAATTACTGCAGCCATGCTTTAGTTTTTAGAATAACCACTTGCTCCTAGGCAATCTGATGTAGCTCAGTGCACAGACGTTGAAAAACAAACTACAAATGGCACAGAGCATTTCATGGAAGAAAGGCTCCCTTTGCTAAATGGCTTGTCACATGGCTTACTCAGGGAAGCATGCCACAGATTAAGTGCCACATTACAGCTGGGAAGGCAGCTTCATATTAAGTCTTCTTTTTAGTTATAGATATAATTTTAAAATTCACAGTCTTAACTATATTGCTTAGGAAGCTGCATACAGCTCAGTTAGTGAAGCTTGTTCTGCTTTCCCAACTGACTATTTACCATCCAATTTGCATTGCATTTCCCACTCATTGCCTTGCAGACCAACTTGCCAGACATAGATTCCTGTTCGTCACAAAATGTTTTTCTCAAGGCTTCATTTGCTTTCTGACGTTTATGAAAAACACCCAGGATTTCCCTGGAGTAGGATCACAATCCTGATTATGGTGATGCTAAAGACAAAGCTGTTTTCATTAACTAAATGGTTAAGAAGAATGTATTAAATATTATGATAAAACTTTATCCCTGACAATTATGACTGCAGACAGCTTTAATTTAAAATTCAAATTTAATTTGCTCTGTCCTAACTTGGACTTGAAAGTAAATTAGGTTCCCACACTGCTGCTTTTACAATGAAGGTGAAAGAAAATATTTTGCAGTTTCATAGTCAATTAGTAGTCTGAGTTTGGCAAAAATTAAAATTATTACAGCATCAGTTTTTAACTATGCATAGGTCCTGTGAGCTCAAAAATACCTTGCAACTCTATGTAAGAGTCAAGAGAGTTAAATCTGTTTTGGAAAGCCAGCAAAAATAACTGAAGAAAATCAACTGTGTATAAAGTACATAAAGAAAATGTATTACATTTTGAGGTCTGATCTTTCTATTTTATTTCAGGAAGTGTTTCAGAACTTAGCATAATTAGCTAATAAAAATGCTCTGCTTGACAGAGAAAAATCAGTGGTTTTGACTCCTGGAAGGTGGTAGGCAAAATACAATGCAAAGGGATCTCTAGTTTCTTACAGGCAATTTTGTCTGTTTTGGCCTATGTGTCACCAAGAGATCCCAAAAGCATACAAACCAGAATCTGCATATCTGTTCTTTGTTCTCCCACGTTCTTGTTTTATTAAGTTTAGAAGATGTTTTTAGTAGGGTTCACTACTGATCTATACACGGTAAGTTGAAATAACTTCCTACTGGAATGAGACTTATCCTTGGATAGCTACCAAGCGAATGGTTCGCACAAACAGTATCTCTAGGAGTCCTCAAAAAGGGTGACTTCAAAAATACAATTAAACTCTTGAAAGTTATGAATGTTTGGTTATTTAGCAAATATTGAAGCAAAGGGGAAAAGCATAGCAACTTACGCATAAAATCCATTAGACTTGTCTATAATATCATAAATCATCCGTGACTTGATTAAACTGAGTTTATCCATAGCTGCAGCTCCACCATTATTCTTTATCCATTCCAGTACCAATCCCATGATATAAATACTGCAAAAGGAAAGAATATTTTTCAGAGAAATTATTCAAACAGGAAAAAAGTAAGTCTTGTCTAATAGTTCACAAAATGTTTCAGTAACAAAATGCCATGTTTGATTTAAGGGCACTTAAGGTTAATGAATCAAAACCTAGACTATTTTACAAGTTATGACAACTCTATAACAGACAATTTTTTCTGGACACAGGATGAAATATCCTGAAATTCAAATGTCACACATATCTGTTGGACCCATTTTAATCCTTTGTACCACAGAAGGACATGTCCTGCAGGCTTCCTGCAGCCCAGCAGGGCTCCCAAAGACATCCCCAGACATGCTGCATGCACTGCCAGTTCATTGCCTACACATCAGCCTGACAGGTCCTGCCTAGAAGGACTACACAACTGCCTAGAAGGAGCCAGAATTAGCAAAAAAGTGAATAACATTTGCCCTGTGCAGCTGCTCTAGCAAAAATATAGGAGTAAATCTCAAATACATGTACATTAATATGCCAGAAATGTAACCATATTTTCACAAATGTTAAAATAAGAACTCTAATCCCATTTGTGTCTACAAAGACCTTTTGCCCACATGAACAGTGAAGTTTGGTGAGACAAATTATGATGTATCACACTTGACTGTTACCAGTCAAGTTCTTTGTAGAGATCTGGAAGCCTACTGGCATCATATGGCTTGAGACCAAGAATTTCAATGCTAGTCACTAAGTGCAACATAAAAAAAATCCTTGACGCCTTTTGCCTTTGTGCTTTTGCTACAAAACTCAGTTTGTTCAAGTTCAGACATTTCCCACGACTACAACAATTTACATAAAAACCTGCTGACAAGTTTTTATGGCCTATATCCAACAAGTTCATTCTTATGAATACCTTCATTATTGATTCCAAGGGAGTGCTCAGAGAACATTACCCTACAAGTTTCCCTAACACATATCTAGCAGGATGCTGTTTTAAATTTTCCTGCTTTTTATTTCTAAAGGGATGCCAGTACCAAATCCTTGAACAATTCCAAAAGGCTGCACAGAATAACCAAGGTTACAGACTGCCATTTATTTGAAGTACCTTACTGCTCTGAGAGTACAATCTTGCCACATTTATGACAGCACAATATCAACTACTCCAGTGTAAATTATTTAAGTGAAGTATAGACTATGCCCTTGGCAAATATACAGGGCCACATTCACATCTTGCCCTCACTTCCTTGAGCAAAACTTTTTGGACAAGTGAACTCTTAGAAGTCAGCCTTAGAGTCACTCACAAAAACCCAGACAGCTGAAACTTTTTATCCTTCTTTTACATCAACGAAAATAATGTTTCTGGAACAATTTTAAAATGCAAAATGCATTTCAGAGCTTGCAAATGAGATTTTTATAGCAAATTCATTGTTAATTTTAGCAAAAGAGATTAGGGCCAAAGAGTCAACTATGTAATGCCATGAGGTTAAAGCCATTAGCATCACCTTAATTTAATTTAACATCTTGCTGAAGTAGCTTTTGCAAATTCAGTTAATATTTCCTGCCTGTTTGCCAGCAAACCATTAACAAGTACAAGGAAAAAAAGCAGAGAAAAAGAGAACTAAGAAGCTTTGCCAGTTCCTTAAACTGGAACAAGCAGTTAGGGCCAAGCCAAACAGATGTGCATCCTGCCAACATTTCAGTCTGTTACATTCTGGATTCTGGAGCATACTCCAATGTGAGTCTGTAGCATGAAGTGAAATCCAGCAAGAAAGTGATGAGAAAGGAGAAACTGCTAGCTCAACTTCATTTTCAGTTTCCTTAACCACCCACTACTCTGTTAAGGCTACTGTCAGATACTGAGTAACAGCTAAAGCAGCTTTTTCTTTTCAGAAATTCTTTGCTATGACTAAAATAAGGCTGCAGAATTTGATTTGTTTTGCTTTTCAAATCAGAGGAACAACACTGTGTCCAAGTACTGAGATTAAGTAGAACTTCAGTTTTTCAAATGGAAATAGCTTTGTACTTGGAAAACATGAATGGCTGGATTTAAAACCTGGCATATTCAAGTATACAGTGTCCAAAAACAGTATGTGTGACTTGGCAGTCAGGCAAATCATCAATCATGAAATAGTGGTTTCATCAAGCACTGGAAAAGAAAGACATCCTGCCTGTGTCACAAAGCTACATTGAGCAGACCAAAATCTGGAAACATTGTATAGCTACTTCTTACTGGGTGTATCCAGCCAACAGCGCAGACAGGCTGCCACTAAGGATGCATAATTACAGCACTACATACTGTACAGTATGCACACAACTTGGGGGAACCAATTCTGCACTGTAAAATCTGGCATAAACAAATGTTCACAAGATTTACTGTTCTGTTGATGAAGATAGCTGCTCCTACGTCATGGCAATAGTACACTGCAGTAACAATCAGTAGATTCAGAGATACTTAAATTCAGTAAAATTTCAAGTTATACTAATTATAATGAAGAAATTAATTTATACGGTTTATATACAGGAGTCACTGAACTTTGGGCCTGTACAGTATATTTAACATGTGTCAGAGATCATTAGGCAACCTAACTTTGCAATTCTGGAACATACAAACAAGCTATAAGAGCTGAGACTAAATATCAGTATAAAATTCCCTTACGAAATTATCCTGAAAAGGAAATCTGTATTTTCAAAGTAATTTTAAAAGCTTCTGGGAAAAAAATTATAACTAGATTGAAGTTGGTTTTTTTTTTTTTTTAATAATCATTTCAGAGGATGCTGGTATAAAAATTCTTCAGGATAAGAATGGGTAGATACTACTAGCTCAACATCTAAACATGCTAGTAGCAAAGCACCATTTCACCAGTTATCAGAAGCTACAAGATAGCAATTTTTAAAAAGCAAGCTGTAGTCTGATCTGCTTCTTGTATAATGAAATCATCAGGTACATCGCAATTTTATGATTTTGATTGCTAGCAATGTTTATAAAGCTAGATGAATTTTATCTTTGGGTGCCAAACCAAACATTGAGATGGCAGTCAAAGAATTATGCAAAACTCAACAAGAGAGTAAAAGCAAAGTAACTACTAAAATGCCTTTTAAAAAATTCTTCTACAGTTTCATTTCAAAACCAACAGTAGTGAAATATGTAGAAAGAAGAGGAAATATTTTTAAAGATTAAAAGAATACATATTCTTGTAATATCTTCTATTATTAAAAACTTTAACCACAATATTTTTTACCATTTTCCAGTAAAGAATGTCAGTGGGGATCTGGAGGTTTAAATGCTGAGTACAACATCAGGAAGAAATTAAATCAAACTGTATTCAGGATCAAGAAGTAAGTCTAAGTGCCAAATTACCTCCTTGCAATAAGAGAAGCATCACCACTGAATTGACTAGAGCTGTGCTCATGTAAACCAGAACTGCATCCTGAAACTTCTACAATGGAGACATGTAATATTTACTTTGAAAAAGGCTACATCCTCTATGGCTGTCGCACCAGGCAACGCAAAGCCTACTAGTCACACGGCTGGACACTTCCCATGTTCTCACAGGAATCTAGTGAAACACTCCAAGGTATCAGTGGCTTAAGGGCAAATACCCAACTCTGGAAGCTGTTCTAGACAAGAGCGGCAGATGGCAGTGCAGCAGCTTTCCGAGTAAGGGACATCACATAGCAGGGTGAGTTACCTGTAGCATGGTGGAGTGTTATACAATGAGCTATTTGCTGCCTGTGTTTTGTAATCCAGTACAACAGGGCATTCCTTCAGTGCAAATCCCAGCAAGTCCTCACGTACTATTACAACAGTAACTCCAGCACAGCCAACATTCTTCTGAGCACCGGCGAAAATCACACCAAACTTTAAAAGGAAGAAGAAAAGAACTTGGTACGTGCATTCACTTGTAGATCTTAGTACTGAGTAATACCCCAGGCATACTAGTCAGCTGAACAGAACAGATAATTTGTTGAAAATTAGCAAGTTGTAGTTTAAAAGAAGAGTTAGCAGAAGTTCTGATTTCAAAGTGCACTTACGGCTACTCAGCTGAAGAAGATAATCACAACAAATTTCACAACAGTTTGCTAAATGTTTATTTAGTAGCTGTAAATAATTCTCAAGACAGCCTGTTGCAATTTCACACTACTCCAAGGAAATTTACTAAAAACAAATTCCTACACAGTTCACAGTATTTTCAACCCATCTGGTATTTCAGAACAATCATCATAAAATCCACCTGCACAAAGAGGCAGATCGGGAAAGGCCAAGCTGAATGCATTAACATCTACTCCATTTTGCTACACACAAGTGAGAAAGGTCAAACATGCTATTACACTAGTCAGTAACACTTCTACTCATAGTATACTTTACAAACATAGTAAATGCCTATGTTCTGCCTCTGTACTATTTGTGAAACAGACACCATAATCATGAGGCAGAGGAAGCTTTAGGAGCTTAAAAAAGGCTACAGATTTTTCATGAAGAAGGCAGGATTAAAAAAACTCTTTAACAGTACCCAACACTATCTACAGACTAAATTATTTAGAAGACATTTATTTTAGATTTATTTAGATGTTATTTTCTTTTAGCAGGTATTTTCTTCATCAGTGCAGATCACACAGTAGCTAAATAATCTTGGGCAGCTATTAACATGAACAATTTCAACATAGTTCAGTATGTTTTTACGAGAAAAAGGAAAACAGACATTGAAATCTCAAACCTGAAATTTCAACACTTCTATCTATCATCAGATAATCAATTAACAAAACACAACTTCCTTAATTTCACCGCTCAGCATCTCTAGCCATCCAGACATTTCAAAGTGTTTCACTATATGCATTAAATTTTGAAAATGCTTTGTGCAGTCAATGTGTCCAATTGTTTACCTTGGAAACATCCACAGGTTTGGACAGGAAGTTTGACGACATATCGCAAACCAAGACTGCTCCTTTGACATCAGGTACAAAGTCAAACTCCACACCATGAACAGTTTCATTAGCACAATAATACACATAAGATGCATCCGGATTAAGATTCCAAGTGCTTGGGTCAGGAATGCCTAAGAGCCAAAAAAAAATCCCAGAGGTCACTGGAAGCAAGTAATTTTCTTGCCATGCAGTTTTACCTGAACATGAAACTTAAGTGCAAACCAAGAACTATTTTGGCATATAGACTATTAATCATGCTGTTACCAGGAAGATAATGTATCTGCAAAGTCAATACACCAGTGCATTCCCAAAATTCTCTGGTGAGCCATCATTAAGTTTGCAAAATCTTTTGATTTTCGTCCCTTATTCTTCAAATTATTTTCCTCCCATTTGCAGTTGCAGATGACAAATTACTGTCCTAGGGGTCCAAAAGAGCATTTCAGAGGAATTCAGATACCGAGTCCAAGAATCTTCCTGCTGCCTTTTGAACCACTGAAACATCCAAATTCTCACTGGCAAAGTTCTCTAAAACTCTGCTTCTGTGCAATCTCAGAAGCATTTAAGTCTTGCCCAAGATGAACAAACACAAGGTCACCCACCTTTCTCCCATTTTAAGCTTTGCAACTGATTTACAAAACTAAGATCTCCTCCATCAACAGGCAACATACAGGCATGTCCTGACAGCACAGAACAGGTTTGGCATAGAACAAATAGTTGCTCTCCCTTTCTTTTCTCCTCCAGGACCAGACGGGAGGTGGAGGGAAGGGTGGGAGATGGTACCACTGCCTCCATCATTATTTACTGCCTCTCCTCTTATCTACAGCTACAAAATGATGAATTACACTCCCCCAGACTGGAAAGTTGTAGGTTCAATTCCTTCCTGTGCTTCACAGAATATAAATTTACTTTACAAGTTAGTGCCATAATTGCCAGTTAATACACTAACTTCTACGGGGATATTCTTTGTCTTGTTGCCACTCTTTTTAGTTCAAGTGGTGTAACTTGGACCAGAGGAAAAAAAAGTGAGCAAAAGTAATAGAATAGAAACTAGATCGCACATATTCCTGCTCCAAGAATGATTTATGTATATTCAGTGACACATTGATGGGAAAGATAATAATTCAGGATCCTTAAAAGCGGGTAAAAGAATTCAGGTCTCCCATTTCCTGAGTCAACAAGGTTAAAATCTCAGGCTGGCTTCTGAATTTTAGAGCAACCTTATTACCAAGTGTACATGAAATTGAAATATCTCACAATATCCCTGTGAATAGCTTAAGAACTCAGTTAAATATTAAAAAAAAACTTGAGAGAGCCCAAACAATTTCCCTACTTAGACCCTTTTGTCTTGCCACTTATTTTCTGGCATCTGCTCAGCCCCATTTCACCATTTTTTCTGGCGGAAACTGTTTAATAACTGTTTATTAAACTGCCATTTAATAAATCTCCCAGTGTTGAACAAGGAGGGGCATGGCAGACATTCTTTTGAGTGCTGGGCAGTCAACTCTAGTTAACATTCAACAGCCCAATAGCTACATTGGATCCATTTTTAGAGCGAGTCAAAAAGCTAAGCATTCACAAGGAGAGATGCAATCATCAACTTACTTGTATAGGCTCCTAGTTTGGGATGGACGATATTTACTTTGGCATACTTCTCTGCTTCTTTAGCTGCTTTTGCTGACCAGCCTCCAGTAACCACATAATCTGCCTGTCTTCCCTCCTTTAAACCAATAAGGTTAAGAGGGACTGCACTGAACTGAGCAGATCCACCTCCTTGAAGGAAAATAACTTTGTAGTTGTCTGGTATATTTCTGCATAAAGGAGATAATCATTTATGTTATTCCCAGGTGACACAGGATGCATACAACTTGATATTATGCATTTAACTGTGACTGAAGAAGAATGCTGTAATTTTAGAAGACTCTTTGCCTAGAGGTTTGATCAAGTCCCACTAACTTACCTCAGCACTGGTCTTGAGAAACAGCTTAAATATTTAAGAGTAAATGCTATGAATTTTAGTGATAAAAATTCACTGAAAAAAGCTTTCTCTCCCCAACCCTGGCACTGCATGAAACAAACTCACTCCTGAGTAGCTGTAAACACAGACTTGAGAGATATCCTATCACAATTAATGGTGACTTTTAATTCTATCTATTGGTAGCTTCCTAACTTTTCTGTCATGAAGTCACTAAAGTGCTTACAGTAGCACTCAGCTTTGAGACCCTTCAATTTGAAAGTGCAATAGTACAGTAAAATATACGTGCAGAGCAAGTGCAATACAAAAATTACACAAAAATTAATATTCAATCACAAAAATTACATATTCAAATTTTTCATTAAAATCCCTTTGCCAATGATTCTGGCTGGACTGAGGGTCAAGCTTTTGTGTTAAATGGCCAACATTATTAACTACTATGAGAACAGTAATGAGAACAGTAATTCTAATCCATTATATATTTATTTCAAATTTTTTAAAATGTGTCATTCTACAAATAGGAAAAGGACTCTTGCTCAGTGATTCTAACAATGATCCACAGAGCTTTTATTAATAAAATAGGACTTATGGACAATGTGCAGATCACATTTATACCACTAGAGAACTGATTTTTATTGTTTGCACTTATTTCTTTTAGTTCATGTCCTTTGTTAATTTTATGAAGGTGACAAAAATCAAAATTTCAAAACAAACTCAGCTAGACATATGGAAAACATCTCAATCTAATACAAATCCATTGTCACATTCAAAAATATAAGCATCAAACTTACATATAAGAAGATCAGTGTCCTCCTCAAGGTTATTACTCTACAATACATAGTACCCCATGCATGAAAAACACCACCAAAGAGGTACTTTTAAGAAAAGGTCTCCCCATTAGACATTACTGATGCAACTAGCACATGCATAACATAAAAATAAGTAGAAAATAATTCACTTACAGCAATTCACGCATGAGATTTTCAGTTGTATTTAGAATTTTTGTGAAATCTGAAGACCGATGGCTCATTTCTTTGGTGGAATAGAGAGAGGAAATAACATGAAATAAGATGGCAATACATTAACTTGATTTTAAAATTGTGTTAAGCTTTAAAGCTTTTATACTACAGACCCAAAATGCCTCAAGGTTGTCAGTCCCAGTTCCTATTCTTCTTTAAGTACATAAATACTCCTAAATACCCACAGAGGACTTAAACCTGCAGTCTTGTCCAGATAGAGGCAAATCCTGTTAATTGACATTTGGAACCCATATGACCTTATTACCACTAGGAATAACCACATTTGTGGTTAAAAAAATAGCCACTAGAAAGGTTTCATTCTTCTTCATGCTAAGAATCTTGCTGCTAATGCTGTAAGTATATAATAAAGTACAGGAAAAGTACAGATTTTGTTCTCTTACTTTTAGCAAGGCTTCTTCACACAGTAAAGCTAATTAAACATTAAGGACAATTACACAGTAATTCCTTTTAAATCCATAGGCTGTCCTTCATATGTAAGTGTACAATTTAAACATTAATCTGAATTGTGCGGAAACAGCTGCACGTCCTACTTTTAGCAACTAATAAAATGCTCACCATCTTGATGCATAAATCTTTTGTGCAACTGGGGCTGAAAAGCCAGCCAGCAGGAGAACACTGCCTTCCTAATGGGAAGGATGCTATACATCTATATGGCATCTATACATATCTGTACAGACACACAGGTGTTAGAAATGGAGCCAAAGTACCAAGATCAGAAAGTCATATTAAACAATTCAGTTAAACAACAAAATCATGAAAAATGTAGATTTTTTTAAGTCTTACCAAGAACACTTATACCAAGTCCTTTGTAGTCCACCAATTCTTTCTGTGCTTCTAATAATACCTATCAAAAGAAAAAAATCCAGAAGTAAATTAAGGGAATTTTCCACTATCTGGAGTCTCTGATGCATCATGACTATGCCAGCTGCCCCATATTGCAATAACCTGACACTTGTCAAGTGAGATTAACAGAAGTACAATTACCAATACAATTTTGCTATACCTAGAAGCTTAAGGCTTTTCATAAGACAGCAAACTTAAATAATATGCTTGTTGTGGAGACCATGTTGTAAGTTATTATTTCAAATGCTACATTTCCAGATTTCTGAATGATTTCCAGGAGTTGAATGGAACTCTTAACCTTTACAGAACATCTAATGTTTGCATACATACTCTTTCTAAGCAAGCATCCTAAATATCCGCTCCCACCACTCCATCCTGTGTTCTTTCACTTGACTTGTGCAAATAGGACAACCAAAGTACTGAAGAAAACATAACAAGAAAGATCAGCTTGGGGAATTGGATATCTTAAACTGAGCCAACATGACAATGACTGGTTTCACAAAATGAAGTTACACACTTTTTGAAGACGAGCCTCTACATTATTGAGAGTTAAGAAAGAAATTAAGCAAAATTTTGAGACAACCAAAAAAAAAACAGGTCACCAGCCAAGTAGAGCTTCAGCCATCCACTTTTTTCTGCCTTCTCCCCTAACTTTTAAGTCTAAACAAAGCAGCATGCAATTCTAACCACTGGATCTGCAACTTCTGATTTTGGTAAATTCTTGTCTGAGAGCCAGAACAGTCTTGGCTGCTCCTAAAGGAAGCAGGAGAAGAGAGAACCCCAGTAGAACCAAACAAATGCTGCACGCATGCACCCTAGCATCTGACAAGAAACTGCACACTCTGGGCAATTTCAGGAATATGAAATCTACCTTGCTGACTGGGTATCTGCATGGCCTGTCAACTGTAACAGCTGGCTACCAAAAGGTCAACTAAAAGATTGTGAAGTTTTAACCACCACATTATACAAGCAAACTTATCCATGCCAGAGAAGGAAGCAAAAAAAGTAAGGGAGAACACACAGACTGTTAGAGTAGTGCTTGCTAAGCTGCTTGATAAAATCCAATTCTGTGAGTAACATTCTTCATCTGAAAATCTACACATGCCTCACAACAGGCATCTATGGCACACATTATAATCTATTAATTGCTCCATCTTCTTGCTTTACCGAGTCTGCATGCTTCATGGGCAGCATCAGCCCACAATCAAGAGAAACAAACCATCGAGGTGATACAGCAGTCCACACAAGAGCACTGCATTTTCAAGAGGGCAAACAGACTAATAATAGGGAGCTCAGCTGTGCCCACTTTCACTCCTCAAAACTTAAATCCAGTTTTTAACCATCTCTGTCAGAAAGCTGGGTATGGAGGCAGTGCCTGTGAGAGCCTTTGGAATCTAGAGCTCGACACAGAACAACAAATTTCTTTGTAAAAAAAATTTTTGCAACCTTATCTACAAAGGACATCTCCTCGAGAAAAGAGATGGGAGGGAAAAGAAACCCAAACAAATAAAAACAAAAGAGTTGCTCTGCAGCAAATCTGTTTATCTAAAGATTTTTTTTAAAAGAAGTAGCACATAAAATAACGAAGAACACTATGAAGAAAACTAAGAAAAGAGCAACAACAACAACAAAAATTCCACAGTAGATAAGCCTTAAACTGAAAGTCAGGTACGTACAGCTCGGCAGAAACACCCCTCTCTATATGTAACTGGATAATCCATGGCTGCTGATGCAACTTTCCAGAGGGTTGAGTGTACACCACATTACAACTTCTTATAAAAAGGCATCTCAGGGAATTACCATGCTATTTATCAACTGACAAATCTCACACTTCACAGAGCCATCTTTGTGCCCTTAGGTCCTACTTCCCATCCCAAAATTAACGATATTGGTGCTGGTGCCATATCATCCAGCACTAAAAAAACCAAAAAACAAAACCCTAGAGAGTAATCGAAAAACTACAGTCGAGCTCGTTTGCAAAAATCGGAGCTTATCAGGGCAGTTCGTTGGAGAAGGGAGAAAGACAAGAGGTTTCGGCGCTGTNGGTCGGGCTGGGAGGGGACGCCCGCGGCGCTCCTCGGGGTCCGGAGGATCCAAGTGACACACAGTGACACGCAGTGACACGCAGTGACACACAGTGACACGCAGTGACGCGCCCCGCGGGGGCAGCGCAGCGAGTCCTGGCGGGTGCAGCGGGCANAGAGAGTAATCGAAAAACTACAGTCGAGCTCGTTTGCAAAAATCGGAGCTTATCAGGGCAGTTCGTTGGAGAAGGGAGAAAGACAAGAGGTTTCGGCGCTGTGCGGGTAAACTCCTGTAATTACGATTTATTAGTTTCCCTATCCCTCGCTTTGCAGCCGGAGCCCCGCGGGGAGCGGGGGGACGAGGACACCCAGCCCCGCCGTGCCCC
>VZRH01000852.1:81763-105422 GCA_013397555.1 Urocynchramus pylzowi
TTTCCTTTGAAAAATCCTCAAGGTTTACTATTCACAGAGTAGAACCTAAAATCTTATGCAATATGTACAAATACTACAAGTAGTGTAGTTACCTGAAGCTCATGTCATGGCCACAGAGAAATCTATCAGGACTGGACATATACACTGTAATTACTTACAAGATAATTTATGATTTTCAGAAGGTACACTGTATAGCCTCTCCTGTAAGACCAGTGTTCTTAAACACACTTTATTATTTATTATTTATTATTTATTATTTATTATTTATTATTATTAAATGTTTCTAAAAAACTTTATCATGGTATTTTCCAATTTGAACGGATGCATTCCACTACTGGAACTTCCTATTTCAGACTAGGAAACAACACAATTACCACCAAAGTTTAACAGGTTACAAAATAATTCAGTTTGTGCTCCAAGTGGTAAACACTTTAAAAGCTTACATTAATCACTGAATTATTATGATCTGTATAAATGCAGCTACAGCAAAGGGTTGCAGTAATTAATTCATGAATCAGAGGGGGATTAACAGCTGAAAAGTATATTAAAGAGTATAAAGTAGAATTGCCTCTAGCATTCCTTATAAAGACTTACTTTGCTATTCTCAGTATGTTCCTGTCTTTCTTCTTCAAAAGACTTCTCCTTTACCAAGTTCACAGGCTTACTGAGAGTAGCATTCATTTGTGGATGCCCCAAAATCCCAAAATCTGATTGGTCTATCCCAGCTAATACAGCAAGTTGTCCAAGCCTGTAAAATAAACATTTAATAGAAAATCACACAAACTATTCTTACTCTTTGAAAGACTAAACATTCAAAAACAGAAGTAGAATCTGTTAAAGTTTTGAACATAGTTTTCTATTACTTTATGTGAAGCTCAGAGTATCTTAACTAAGACGAAAACAAGTAGCTGAAGGTATTTTCTAGTCTTTGCACAAATTAGCCTGTGGATTCAAAACAAGTGTTACAAGGCTGAGAATGAAGCTCACCTAGTTAGCACTGAACTCAGAGCAGCATACAGGCAATGAGACTCCATGTCAGGTAGAACTTAGATTAAAATTCTGTCATTCAAGCAGAAATTGGTGCACATCTTCAAACAGCAAAACCTCTTAACATGTCAATGACAAGCTTCACAAATACAATGATATAGGATCACCTCCCAGCTAGTAAGTTGGTCAAACCAATCACATGTGGGTTTTAAGCCTCAGTAAAAAGAGGAAAGTTGCAGTCATTAACTGATAGCATAGCATATGATATATAGAAGCTTACTGAGAAGGGCATTCTTTATGACTGGGATTCAGTAATGTTCAGTGCAGCTCCTTACGACTATGAACAGACATAGGGCGCACATAAATAAATTTTTTTCATGTAGTGAAAATGCATTTTTCCCTTCCTGAGAAGTTTTAAACTCCTGTAGTAATGGCAACTCTATAAACCAATTAATTTTTGATTAATTTAATTTTTGATTGTCACAAAAATTAAAACACAGCCTCAGGATGAACTTAACAGTAAGTAAGAATCATTGAATCATGGAATCATTAAGGCTGAAAAAGACTTCTTAATATTATCAAGTCCTGCCATTAATCTAACACTGCTAGGTTCATCACTAAACCATGTACCCTAAGCACCACATCCAGATGTTTCCTGGACACTTTCAGGGGTGGCTATTTCACCACATCCCTGGGCAGCCTGTTCCAATGTCTGACCACACTTTCAAAAAAATTTTTTTTAATGCCCCTTCTAAATTTCACCTGGCACAACTTGAGGCCATTGTCACTTAGGTCCTGAGTTATATCACTACAATTTGGAAGTGGGAGATAGGGAGGGCAAATAAAGTCTTCTCTGATCTTCTCTGAATACACAGAGTAGACTACAACACATATTCATATAATTCCCTTCTTGTGGATGAGACTGCTGTGCTTGCTCATACAAGCTTTACAAACTGGGCTCAAGCTGAAATTCTTTGAAAAATGGGAAGGATGAACCATACTCTGACAAATTGCAGGTACAGTGGTAATACAAACTTTAATCAATATTCTCTGAAATAACTCTAATAGTAGTACTACTAGTAGTAACTATTAGTTACTAGTAGTAACTATTGTTACTACTAGTAACAATAAATACAGACTTAAAATAAAAAGGTTGGAGATACAAATCCTGTGTAGATTTCCATACTTCAATGAGTGAATTGAGAGCACATGGTAACAGGACACTTTCTGAAGGCAGTTCACTGCATTTTGAGCCTCTCATATTGTGGGAATGCTAAGAGCCAAAGGTAATTCACTAAAGACTTGAAAACGTGCTTTAATAGAAGCTTTCTACTCTTTTGGAATAGGCTTCTTGAAAGCCTTTCCCAAAGACAGATGCATGAACTCAGCTGACCAGTGCTTACATCACGCTTTTGCCACTAGGAAAAGACTAAACAATAGGTACATGGCTAATTTATTTTCCTTTGCTCTCTTTGAGTACTTGGGAGAGTACAGACCTAGAAATCTGGCAGGGTAGCAGGCAGCATACTTCATTGTGAGGATAATTTTGGAAAGATCTCAGGAAAAACAGCAAGACTTAAAGTGACAACCTACCCAGCATCTTTAAGGAGGTCTAAAAAAGCATGAAACTTTTGAAAAGAGTTCTCAATGCTGCCTAGAACACCTTCATCTTCCAAAATCATGCTGGTTACTGACTGTGCATGAAGAACCTCGGATAGGGAGATATTTAGACTCCTTAATCTTGCATTTTCAATTTCCAGCTATGCGGGAAAAAAAAAAAAAAGAAATTTCTTTCATTTTCAGTTTAAAAAAACCCATAATATCAAACCTCACCTGTGTGCCTAAAGAGCAGCATCATAACTGATGTAACATGATGCAGAGTTTGCTGTACCACACACTTTCAGGGCACTGAAAGTGAGCTCTGTGCAGGTCTGCTTATCCACAGCTGAAGTTGTATGCTACCATGGACATTTCTGCAGGCACTCAAAACCACTGGTTTAGCACTGTCTTCAGTATGTACAGGACTTTACATATCAAGAACAATCAGAAAAATTTACCTTTTATATCGTTTTACTTTGCATATATTATATGACATGTTAACATCAAAGAATTTATTTTACTAGAAAAATACTTTAATGAAAGCCAATGTCCTGTTTATATTCATCCCTCTATACTGGGGGAATGCATACTACTGTTATCTCTCCCCTGCACTTTGCATCCCAAAACTAAAAGTTTAAGATGATTCAATTTTTCTCCGCATCGACCATTAATCAAATTGATGATTTGATCAATTGATGAAACTTAAAACTGCATGGTAACTGCAGGATATACAAGGTTTTGTGTTCAAGGGAAGCATTAACTCACTCATTTGAGATTACAGCTATGCAATCAAGTACTACCACAGGCTTTCTGTCTTGTATTTTTTATGAGGACAAAAAACTATAGATTGTATAGTGCACTGTAGGTGATAAATAAGCAACAAAAGAAACACTTTTAGAGATTAACGCTACTTGTTTTATTCCAGCTTCTGGTACAAGGTGCTAAATCCAACCAGCCTAGCCTTGACAGAGGAAGATTTCTTATAGGGGGTGTTTAGCCTTAAAAGCATTTAAGGATCTAAACAAGGCAGCAGAGCCCACTGGTGCACATCACATTACAGGAAGATGGGGACAGTCACACAAGAGGGCTACAATCTGTCTTTGAGAAGTGCAGAGTTCTTTGTGGATGACTGCTCCCTGTACTGTGGGGTATCACTTGTTGCTCATATTTCAAAGGATATCACCACTTTCACTCCCCTCCAAATCACATGTAAGAACCAAATCCATTTGCTCACCCTACCTTACACACAACTATATTACAAGAAATTCTGCTTATTCATGCAGAAGAATATTTGTAGGTCACCAACAGCAGAGGGGAAACCTCGCAATTCAACTGTGATAAGTTGTTCAGTTTTATCAAAGCTGAACTGCACTTCGCAACAACTGACATGCAGAAAACCATCCAATATGGTTAATGCCTGCAGAAATAAAGCTTAAAAACCAAAGGTACAGAATAAGCCAAATTGAACAACAGTTGCGACACACAGCTTTCAGCGTAATTCATGGTAAGTGAGTTGGGAGACAAAGAACTATCCATGTGTACATAGTGCAAATAGATTTAATCACTTTCTTGAGGAAAGCAAGTATCAGGATGCCCCAGATCATAAGTGTTTCAGAAAATGAATAAAACACACTGAAAGAGTAGCTTGAGCTGGAGTTCAAGGCTCTGGAACAGAATCAGTAGAACAAACATTACTAAACACAGATTTCATCACTGCCCTTAAGACCAGTAAACCATCCCCGTGACTTTGAACTGAAACTCTACCACATTAGTGGTCATTGATAATTACCCCTAAGCAAGTGCATTCTCTGAGCAGTGCCTCCTTTAAAAGTAAAGATTGTTAATAGTTAAGTATCTTTACCTCTAGTAATCGTTCCTCAGCCTTTACTCTAGCTTTCTGTTCTTCCTTTAATTTTTCCATGCATTCTTCCAGGTCCAACTACCAAAACACAGATAAACTATCATGAAATTTATCTCAAAATGTCAGACTAACATGCAATAAAAAAAAACTCAACAACTTAACAGCTAGCAAATGGCATTCCAAACATACCTTCTTCAAAAATACAAGACAGAGGTCTACCAGTACATGGTAGGATAATATTTTGCATGTAGAATGCAAAATATTAAGACAGAGAATTAGAAGTAAGTATGATTCACTTAACAGATTTGTAAGATTGTAACAGATCACATGAAATTACAGTCCAAGTCTCTTTGGTCTATGACATAACCATCAAGAATGCATGTTCTTCTCTACTTCTTCACTTTTTCAAGCATAATTTTTAACTAAATGTATCTACATCATCAAAAGCTCGAATTGGGCTCTAATAAGAAATCCTTAGCAGCCATATCTAGATTTTCTAACTATACTCCTTATCTAGGATTTTATTCCTTTGTTTATTCCTTCTTATAGTTGTAAGAATACAAAATTCTGAAGAACTGTACTCTCAGTAGTCAGAATACAAAACTCTGAAGCATAAGAATTGCACTCTTTCTAATTGGTTTCACTTAGTTCTTCAATAAAAAGTTTTTCACAATTCCAAGTGTTGAGTTAACAGGAATAAAAACAATTCCAAAACATCTAACAAATATATTCTAGTCTTATTCATAAGATAACTAAACTTGTATTTTAATTAAAATCTCCATTTCAGTTAAGAGTAGTCAGGATTTGCAATACCACATTTTCTTGCATCCCAGCAGAGCATTATGGTCTTTAATTACAGCATCTGAACTAGAAAAACAAGCAAGAATTTTTGATCTTGTACACCTTAACAATCTTCTGGTTCAAAAGGTAAAAACTGTTCAAATATCAAGCTATTCTATTTTTCAGAAGTTAGACTATACAAATTAACAGCATACAAAACTTCTGCCTTCCACTTTGTTTACAAGCACATATATGTAAGAGGACACTGAATTTTGTACACACCGTATCAACCAGTTCTAAAGAGAATCAAAGATTCAAGTAGTACTGAAATAGTTTGTTCACTACTAAAAGCTTATTCAAGTGCATACTACTGCATTACGTATAAGCAATCAACTGAGAAGACTAGTGTGCAACAGAATGCATAGTAAAAATAAACTTTCTACAAATGCAAAGGTGTTTTAAGTTGCAAGGTACTTCTGCAACTGGTTCCAAGATGCAGGTTCTAGAATACTCTCTATACATAGCCCTCCTAGTGACAACCACTCAAAGTGATGCTTATGGGTCTGTCACTATTCCAGTGAAGCCCACTCCTAAAATCTCTAGACTAGTATCAACCAAGCAAACACTGCAAGTAGAAAGCTAGTCATATCTTTATCATTATCATATTTGAGCATCAAAACAGATTTAGCACCATCTCTAACCTGCAGGCATAGGGTGGGGGACAAATATATAAGGAGAACCATCCACAAGTACCGTAATCTTACTGCCGCCTACCTTTGAACATGTGGAAATAATGGGAGCTATAAAATCTTTACATACACAGAAGCACAGCACAGAAAGTATAAACCATAAAGTTCTGCACTGACAACTTGACAGGAAACCTGGAATCCCCCAACCTAGCTTTGAAGATCAGTATTAGCTAGCACAGACTGAAGAATTCTTACTTTTCCATTTATAGTGCAGGTGCGTACATATAATTATTTGTATTTTGTAGTTTCTAGGATGTAGGCTAGGAACTCTACTTTAGAAATCACAGCTCTCTAGTATTTTTGTTGTGGATAGATTTTAGATAATTTTAAAGATGAAAGCACTGACCTTTTTCTTCAGATTGCTGGTTTGTAATGTTAAAGGTCAATGGCTTAGACAGTAATCAAATGATTATGATTTTTTAAATAGAAATGTAGATGTTTTGCAGTAATGTTTAAACTTGATTTATCACACTCTAGATGTACACAGTATTTCATGGTTATGGGCTGAGTTCATAACAAAATTTAACACTGCAGTTGCATCTCCTTATAAGCATTATCAAAGCCAGCATTTAAAGAAACTAATTTGTCACCATTATATTACAAGTGTTATGTACATTTTAATCTTTGATTTGCTTTTAAGAAATTCACCAGTTGATACAACACCCTAGTCTCTGTGCAGAAAAAAAATATTAAAATTGATATCAGAGAGTTTAATGGACATCCAAGGTACAAGACTAAGCCTTCAAGTATTACAGCCCAGAAAGACAGCACTGATAGATGAAACTGAATACCAAAAATATAGGCAGTCCTCAGAATTACCATAATCAGTATGTCTGTTCAACACTAGACAGAAGTATAAAACTGAAGTTTAAAAAATGATATTTTAAAAAATGTAGTAACTGATCAGCCATGTTCTATTTGACTGTATCGTACTTAAAAAAAACACCAGTTACAGTGCAATCTCTACTTCTTTGCAATTAACAAAGTAGTAAGATGTAGAAAGAGTTGTCCTGATAACTAGACTAAGGGTGAAGTTCATCATTTAAATCCCTAGTTAAAATTTAAAAGTATGAGAGTTACTTCATCTACATACTTCATCAAAATGAACTGTGACATTTGATTCCCTCTAGTGGAAGGAGAGAATATTTATCAGTTCTCATTTATCATTTAAGCAGATACTAGGCTTTCACTAGCCAAGGCTTTTTTCTATTTTTTTATGAAAACACAACTAAGTACTACTTGTTTCATTAAGTAGTATGCTTAAAGCCCCTTTTTCTGCAGAAGGATGTAGAGAAGCTCTCCAAGACTTGAATACTTTAGTGAAAATCTGGTGATTCAGTCACATCAAGAGATGTCTGGAGAGCTTTTTTTTGATAAAGCAGCAGTTTAAGGAACTCCTACCTCTTACTATTTATTTCCACTCTGCATTCCCATCATTGCTCTAACACAACTGGTTGTCCCATTTACTGAAAGGCCTGCTACCACCAAATACACTGGACTACTTTTCAGTTGGATCAATCCATCAAAGCACCTCCCCCTGCAAGCTGCTGCACAGTAACAGCTGTTTAACGACAGTCTTATGATCAGACAAATGTGAAAAAAGGCACAAGAGAAAAAGATTGAAGCAAGAAATGCAAAGGCACTAAGTGACAGAGGGAAGAAAAAAAAATTCGGTGAGGCTAGTTAGATAGTTTGATTCTGCCATAATGTGAAAACTGCTTTGTGTGAAGGTAACACAAACAATGGGCATGGCACAGAATCAGGTGCAGATTATTTAGTTCGTGCTATCTGATAAGCAACCATGGCCTTAAAAAGTATCTTGGTTTTCAAATTCAGAAAGTCATAAAAATCTGGATTTTTACAAGCACACAAAAATCAAAATCTTGGGGTAAATAGCCAAAATTTGTGGGTTTTTCTCCAAGGAACTTCAAATTACCCATAAATGGTCTCTTCCTGACAGCTGCCCTACATGTAGTACTTCAGCTAACACCGACGTGTTAGCTGTAGTATGGTCAGTAGGACATCCTATTGATCAGTATGACAACCCTTCCCCAAAGCACAAAACACACTGCCTCTGCTGTGTGTCATGAATGTAATATTCCTCCCTCTCCAAATAGCAAGAATAAATACATAAAAAGCTTTCTGCAAGCACAGGAGATCCTACATACAGGTTTTTGGAGCAATTTGTACATGACATGGAATTCTATGATTTCAAAGAACTAAGTGCTCTTGGTAAGAGTGTTGAAACCACCACACAGCACAATGTCAATACACTGCACACTAACAGTAAAAATTGCTATAAAACTAATGTCCAGCAACATGTGAAAACCTTGAAATCTTCCTGAACAAAAGTTCTAGGGAGAAGAAGGTCTAAAGAAAAAGTATACATCAGCTGAAAAGGCTGGTAGTTATTATGCAATATTTGTACAGTCCTTTTGCTTTCCACAACTCTATCCCACCCTAAACATTCCCACTACTGATAAACCTAGAGCAAGTTAAAATTTTACTCTTCTTACACAAAGACAGATATACAGTCTAATATTTACACATACGAACAGCATATTCAGCCAGTGTGCTGCTCTGACAACAACCAGCAAACCCAGACTGACTGCAGATCTTATTAACAGAAGTAATCATTGACTTCTCTGAACAGAATAAAATCTTAACACTTCAGAAACACTTAACTCATTTATTCTGTCTAAGGGTATTACTTTATAATAGTGCTAGATTACCGCAGCAGCATTACAGAGCCACTAATACATACCTTTTTTCTACCCCCTTTTTTTAAAAGAACATTCCCAGTCAATACATTTGCAATAGTCTGTTTCATTCCTGCTAAGTTTTTTAAGTATCGAAGAAGTAGAAGGGATAATAAAAAGCAAATGAAAAAAGTTTACTAGGCTCAATTATAAAATGGAACTCGAACACTTTCAGCTATTTTTGTAATTATTTTTAAACAGCAGTAATTTCTATATTTTAGCTCTTAGAAATAACACTAAATTACTTTTATAAAGGAAATTCTTGAAAGGAAATACTAGAGGCAATAACATTTATCAAAAGATCTGTGCACTATGATGCACAATTGGAACAGAGAAATTACAAATACTGCAGTTGCATTAAGTTATTCTGAAATCCTGCTCCAAAACTAGTTATTTGTTTAATTACAATTTTCTGAATAAAACATTGTTTAATTTATATAATTTGTCTTTATGAAGTCTAAGGCACTGAATATGCTTCTTACCTGTAACTGCTGATATTGTGCTACATCAGTCTTATCTAATGATTTTGACAAATCAGTCTGCTGGATAGCATCCTCTAAATCTTCTGTGTCTTCAGTTTCAGATGTAGAAGCACGTTCTAGTGTCACTTTCACAGGAACACCTGTCTAGTTACACCAGAAAAGAAAAACGTGCCCACTCATAGCATTACAATGTTTAGCAAAAATCAAAGATTAAATCACATCAAAAGCTTAATTTAAATACAGTTGTTTCCCAGAGTCCTTTACAATGTATACACATTGCCCAGCCATACAACTTTGAAATAAATTTGCATAAAACAGTATTAAAAAAACAATCCTATGTGTGCCTATGTTGAGTATTTGTGGTAAGGATTTAGCAGCAGAGTCAGTCCCTGCAAGGCACAGCCAGAGCTGCCCATACAGGACATAGCTAGTCCCAGCTCACCCACTGCAAGGCAAAAAATGCCAGACAGGCACAAGAGGTAGGAACAAAAAGAGTGAGAAAAAGCAGAGGGAACATCAGGCTGGGAGCAGGAAGAGGCGTTCCATGGTGGAGCCAATACCCTCATTCCAGCCAGGGAAGACCCATGTTAGAGCACAGGGATGGATCAATGGAGCTGCTGCCCACAGGCATCCTGTGCCAGCCCATGTTTTCCCAAAGGACTGCAGTCCATGGGAAGCCTACACCAGAACAGAGGATAACTGATGGCTTCTGCAGCCATCAGAGCCTTCTGTGATGGAAATGAGATAGAAAGGAGAAGGAAGAAAGATGAGGTTTTTCTTTTCCTTCTGGTAGAGTAGCTCAGAGAGGTGCAAAACCAAGTATATAATCCAAATCCAAGACAGGAAAGACGGTGCAGAAAGCATTCGGAGAAATATGCTGTTGGTTATTCTTATTGCTTATGGAGGGATTGTGCCTATACTCCAGCTCAGCTAGCTCGTAAGACTAAAAACCCAAAAGATACAGAGATAGAAATGGAAGTAAACTAACTATCAAAGAAGCTTCAACCAAAGGCTGATGTAAACTACTTTTTTTCACTCCTATGAGTGAGACTCTTTAAAACTATGTTCCACTCTCAGCTTTCAGACAATGAGATTCTGTTGAGAACATTTTCCCCTTTTCTTCAGGCATCTACCCACTAAAAACAAAACCAGTGTGTGAGAGAAACAGTACCTGAATCTTCAATGGCAATTCTCCAGCACAATCCGCTGCCCTGCCTCTGAAGTTCAGAAAAAAAAACCAAAACCATACTTTTGAGGAAAGTAAGTTTATAATGTTCTGAACACAAGATTCTAGGACAGGTGAAGCAGTAAGAGGAAATAAACAGCATCAGACACTGCACTACATCCCTTTAAGCCTCATTACATTCTCATTTGATTAGTACTCCCTAGTTAATCATGATTTAGAGCAACACTACTGGATGCTAACATTAATATCTTCAATAGGGATCTTACAGTTAATTATTTTGAACTGAAGTTAACAGGAGAATTTGGTGTTCACCATTTTGAAAAACAAGCTTAATAACCACAGTTGCAATAGAACATTAAGTAATTTTTTTGTTTAAATACTTATATAGTCTCCATTTTGAGAAACCAAGATCTAGGGAATGGATTAAAAAAACAAAAACAAACAAGAACTGTTTCAAAAGACAGCTTTCATGTAATTTTTTTTCAGTTTTATTTTAATTTACAGCTCTTAGATGAACACAATAATTATGCTAGTATTGAGTGGGGTGAAGCAGAAAAAAGAGGCAGGAAAATATCTAAGCACCATGAACTGGATCTCAAACCAACCATACTACAAGTTTAGAACACTAATTTGCCTCTTCAGCTATGATATATTTGATAAATCATTATTAACAAAAGAACAAGCAGACAAGGTAGGTTTGGTTGTGGTGTGTTTTTTTGCTGTATATGAATTTTACTATGGCTATCATGTATTTTTGAGTATTTTAAATCCTTACCAGAGAAGAATTTATGTAAAATCCTCAAGATTTATATAAACAGAAAAAACTATGATGAGATTCTGTGTGTAACTTTCAAATCATATTTTAAAAAGCTAACATTGCTCTCTACTGTATTTATCATGCAAATTTTATGGTTTAGTATTTTCCCTTGTACTATGAAAACCTCACCTGTATCTCTTTGCACGTTCTGCAGTCCGCCAAGGAAGGAAGCCCTTTGTGCCTGGTGGTAGTGGTTTTGGTGAGTAACTCTCTCTCACTGTGGAATTTTTTTTCCCAGGACTTACAGATTTTTTAGATGATAATCCTGGATTGAAGAGCAAGACAGAAAAAAAGAGAATTCATTATACCTTATTAATCACATAGGAATTCACAGCTTACTGTTCATAAAATTTTCTATGTAATAATAAGGACTGTAGGAAATCTGCCATTCAGTCTAATTTTGCTAAAGTGTCCAAAAATTTGAGCTTATAAGATGGTATACTTAACTGCTGTTAGGTTGATGCAAGACAAGCTGGTTTTCAAAAAAGGAGGCAAAGCTTTGTAGCAGAAGAGGTTTAGATGGTTTTAGACCATCCACATAGACAGCAAAGGCATCTATGTGTTTCAAACTGCCCTCTAGTGGCTTTAGACTGAAGAATATTATTTTATTTATGGGCAAAATAATTAAAAATAAAGCTGATACTCATGCAGATCACTTATACAGCACACCAGCAATCTCTTCCCTTCAGAGGACTAATAAGAAAAAGTAGGGTTCACTGGTCTGGTCTGTGTTGTTTAAATCATACAGCATCAAAGTAGACTCAGAAAGAAACCTAATGTGGATCATCATTCTACCTCACATTGTCTCTAAGCCAGAAACTGGTAAGTCTTGAAAACTAATCACCTTGTATTTCCTACAGTTAAACTAGTAAGAACTCAGGTTATTGTTTCTCTGAGATCAGTAAAATAACAGACTTGGTAATGGTATAGAAATGCATCACTTTGTTAATGGGATTCAAAATCTCAATTCATTCTGAAAATAATAAACAGGATAGTTTTCACCTTGACTCCCTCCTTCTCTTAAAAAAACACCAAAGCACACAAAAACCCCACACACAATGGACAACCCCAAAACAGAAAAAAAGACAAAAAAACACAAAACACGCCACAAATACATTTGCCAGGCATTTTTTTCTCCCACCCCAACCCTGATCACTTACCTCTCTGCTTCCAGATAACTAGAGTGAAGACAAGAGACAGTGAAACGTATTACAGTGAAATTTTTAGTAGCTTACTGAAAAACGTTTAGTATCGCAGCTATCAGTACTTAATTATAAATATTCAAGATACCTATGTTATTTTAAACATACTATTTATAATAGGTTTATATGAAGTTAAAAAAAAATCTTAGAACATTTTGTACATCAGTTAAAAAATGCATGCTTGTTTGTTCTGGCAGAGAACACCCTGCTACAGAAAGGTTACAGCAGCAGGAGAACTACACAAATTACTACTGCCAAGCTTTGCAGAAGTGGAAGCTTGTGGAGACACAGAATAAATACATGCAATGCTTCCACACATTCTAAAGCCAGCATATCCTACCATTTTTCCAGCCATGTATCTAGCAGCACTAGAAACAAGAGCAAGTTTCCTACAGACACCAATGATGATAAAAGATGCATTATATAATTAAGAAGAAACAGATTTCTTTTTTTAGACAAACGTTCTGTAAAACACTAACATTTAGACACATCATACATTTTTTAATTTAAGCTCTTAAGTACTAAGATAAAATTTTCTAGACAAAATGTACTATAGGCAGAAAAAACAAAGAATTACCAATACGAATAGTAGCTTTTCCTTTCCGACCACTTCCTAGGACAATAGTTCTTTTCTTTGGCTTAGTTTTCAAAGCATCTTTGGAAGACGGAGACATCAGCCACTTAAACTAGAATTTGGTTTGTTTTTTAAAGAAAAATAAATCTGTTTAGTCACTGACAGTTGAAGAGGTGCTTATTTAAAATTAAAGGTAGTTTATCAGATATAGAGAACACTGTACTTACAGGAAACTTTATAAGCTGTAAAATCAAGAAAAAATAGAAGTCTCACAAGGCCCAAATTTAAGCAGATGATAGTCTACATTACCAGAAATTGTTCCCAAAACACCACTACAATATCCCATCCAATATTATCCTTTCTCCTGTGGAAGACAGTTGTCCTTCTATAGCAAATTCTCCCAGCATCAACCCTATAAAGAGGCAACCCTGGCTTCTGCACTTCATTCTCAGACAACTAGCTTGATAGGAATGACCGGCTCAGACCAAAGCCCTCCAGAGTAATAAAAGCTTCCCTAATGTCATTTTGTATTACTGATAAAGTCAGTATTTTAAAAAACACAAAGTTTATTTTTATTTGCCTGTAATGAAAATTCATCCTTACAAAGTAAAAGCCCGAAAATAAAATTAAGAGACAGTGATGATCAAAGGCCGCAGCTGTATTTCAAACTTCATTTGAACAGGAACAGCTCTATTCCTAAAGGCTCCCCTTGCCCTATAAAAAGTTTAAATACTCCTGGTAGATATTCTTAAATTACTCTGCACTTACTTTTCAGTGTGCACCACTAATACAGTGTCTAGTGCTGGAGCAGTCATTGAAGAAAATACAGATGACAGTAACACAAAGCCTGTCACACATAGCCAAAAATCCCACATCAGAGTACTAGGAACAGTATGCCAGAGCTATTCCTATCTAATGCATCAGAATGATTAAAATGCCATTACTGTGCTCTAACTAACTAAGTTTAATTCAAATTTATCATTGTCAAGAAAATATTTCTCTTTTCAGTTTGGATACAATTAATCCTTGTACAAATTTTGCTGTCTCTCCCAGGTGGATCTGGTCTCTGTGCAAGCAAATTGATCATTTTAAACTAAACACACCCTGAAAGAGTAAAATTTAAATTGCAAGCTTCTAAGAGCAAAAGTAATTTTAATTTTGTTTTGCTAGACATCTAAAAGGGCAGCTGTACTAGGTTAAATCAAAAGTTCATCTAGCGCATAGCGTGTCTCACTTCTGCTCTTGCTGTACAACATCTAAGCATCTTAGTATAAAGACAGTAAAATATGAAACCAGTGTTTTGAAAGTATCCTGTTTTGTTGACACCTTCAATGGATTTCCCTTGAGCTATTTAGCCTCTCAGAAACTACACAGACTTTCACCACCTATTACACTTGGTCATACCTATGATTAGAGTTCGCTACACTGCTACACAGTAGCAGTACATACACTGCTAGAATATATAGCTTTTGTTTTAGCAAACGCATCAATTAGCAGTAGACAATTATTTTTGCAACCCCAAAAAAACCAGTCCAGAAGAGAATCAACTACATGCTACTGAAAAACAAACACTCACTTTTTCCACAAAGCAGGACAGAAGGAAAGACAGCTGTGACTAGCAGAAGCAGCAAAGCTAGGTAACAAGTGGTAAGTATTTCTTCATCCATATTGTTAATGAAGTATGAAGAATTAGTAGCACTGCCAATAAAACTTAAAATACCACACTAACTGGTTGAATATAAAACTAATGTCTTGAGTCAAGTCATCTTTTAGCATATGGGAGATTTCCCAGAGTTGCTTCTTTCTACGGTCTGGCTTTCCAATTATCTTTAGCATTTCCAGGAAGATGTTATTTTCCTGTGATCCCTGTGATATTTTCTAAGTTTTAATCGCATCTGCCAAGCAGAAAGAGTACTTCTTCACAACCAACCTCAACTTCTCAAAAAAGGTCTTCTAAAGATTGAAATGGGGAACTGCATTAATCCTCCAGAAATTCTATACACAAATTTTCAGTTTGTTAGGCAGTCCTTACACATCCACAGCTCTATCTTTACTTAGTCTTTTGAAAAACCAAAAGAGCATTAAATTTTGGTTTTGAAAAACCATTAAATTCCAGCACAAGAACTGGGATTGCTGGGTTTCCTTTGAGAACTGAATCATATTTCTGTATATTTCAACAGTATACCTAATCATAAATGGTCTAGATATTCAGTTTATGCACATTACCATGAACTCTGTGTGGACAGTTAAGACAAAGATGAATGGGGGTAATGTACTTTAACTGAACTCTGTTTTCATAGATGGTCTGCATTGAAAGGACAGACCTGAGGAACTTTAAAAAATTTTGGTTACAGAAGTTAGAGATAAGAAAAAAGTTCTAAAATAAATTAAGCGCTAAATTTCAAATTGTGGTTTCCTTTACTTTTTAATTAGAAGTTATTATTACCATGTGGACAAGGACATATGTAGTAGAAAGCCCTCCAGCAGTCCTGGAGCAATATTTAGTTAACATTCTATGGTAATGCCCAAATACACACACACATTTCCATTTTTCCTTCCATTAAATGTTGTCCTAGGGTGACTTTATGCTTGTATGCCCAGTCATGTGTTCTGTTTATACTGGATATTCTATTCTGTGCCTTCAAAACTGGCTGAGAGCAAAGGTGGGAGGGAAGAAGCACAGAGTTTTTGTTATCAGCCTCACTCACTCACTCCTCCAAATTCGGCTGGACTGCTGATGTCTGGACACAGACAGGGCAGAACACCATGCTCCTTTTGCTCCTTAGTTGGCTAGTTTAGCTAGCTGAGGCAGTCCAAGCTTTCCCTGGACTGGTTTTCTTCCCCTCTTCTTGGAACCATTCGAACTTGCTCCAGGCTGGGACCCAAGGAAATACTGAGAACACCTTGCAGCCTGCCGGGGCCCACTCTGCAGCCCTTCCCAGCGCCGGAGGGACTGGCAACAGAGCAACCACCACGGAGAGACTCTCTGAGTTTGTCATCTCTTCAGAGCAACGAGTGAGTTTTGTCATCCAGTATTGCTCATTCTGTGTGCTGGGGAGTGCTTTGCCTGCTAAATAAACAGGTTCTTTCCATCTCTCTCTCTGAGTAATCCTTCCCAAACCGACTGGGGGGAGGGGCCGTGTGGGTTTGCTTTCTGGAGGGGCTCCCTTTGGAGGTTTTCTCCCAAATTTGCCTTAAACCAGGACAAATGTATATCCTGGTGACATGTGACACCTTTAATTCAATAAGAAATCATACAGAAAGCCCAATATAGTAACATGTTCATCGTAGTGGTTTTAGGTTTCCTCCCAGATAGTGGGTTTTTTTTCATTTGTACTGAGTCAAACTTCTGTTTAGAACTAGAATAGTTCTTTTAGATTCATTTTGAAAAAAGTCATCCTTTAAAAAAATAAATTCAATGGAAGCTACAAAGAAAATCCCAAACTCATTCCAAAATGTGCAAAACATACCTCTGAGTCAGCACTGCTTCCATTCTTGAGAACTCTTTCAATAATCTTTTTCATCAGAACATGACCTAGAATTAATTAAAACACTTCTTTGAGAATTTTCTGTAAGAGACAATTCTTTTTGTGAACAAACAGATCATTGAATATTAAATACATATGACCTATCCTGATTGCTTTCCAATTTTAAAAATATTTAGCAAATTATTGTGGCATTGTGGCAAATTACTGTTCTTTTTTTCTTAAAAGCAGTTTACCTTTCCCCAAATAGTTACTGAAGAAGAAAAAAAAAGCCAACAACCACACAAAAGAGAATAAATGCAGACACAGATACATACCAATTAATGGATTTTTTCTTACGTCAAGTACCACTAATGTTGTATTAGTTTGAAGAGCATCTAATAATGACCTTGCTCCTTCATTGGATATTCCACACTGCTGCAAATCAAGCGCTAAAAGAAGGCAAAAAAAAAAATCAGTTGAGGTAGTACTGCATTTAGTCAGTAATTTAATTTAATAGTTAATATCTAAAAAAATTAATCCTGCTGAAAACCTCCATTTCATAGAACATGAAGCATTAGAACTAAGGACATGATGATAACAGTCATGTGTAAAAACAGGAGTATTGTTTTCAAACAAGACAACTAGAACTTTTCAACATGAAGAAATAACTGTTAACATCTGTGCAGGAGGTAATATAAACCACTCTACAACCACTGTGGGCAACCTGTGGCAGTGTTCAGTCACCCTCAAAGTAAGAGGGTTTCATCATGTTGAGGAAAAACCTCCAGTGTTTTCATCTCTACCTACTCCATCTTGCCTTGTCCCCAGGTACCACTGGAAAGAGTCTGTCTCCATCTCCTTTACATCTTCCCTTCAGGTATTTGTACACTTTGATCCCACTCTGGGCCTTCTCTTCTCCAAGCCAAAGAGTCCTAGCTTCCTCAGCCTTTTTGAAATCAGAGCTGGTTTAATCCCTTCCTCTTAGCGGCAATTCACTGGACTCTCTCCGGTAGCTCCAGTTCCCTCCTGTACTGCAGATTCCATGGCCTCACTTGTCCTGAGTAAAGAGGAAGAATCACCTCCTTCAACCTGCTCACAAAGTCTCTGCGTAATGCACCCCAAACACCACTGGCCCTCTTTGCCACAAAGGCACTTTCATGGATAGCTTGCTGTCCACCAGGATATGCAGCACCCTTTCTGCAAAGCTGCTTTTCAGCCACACAGCCCCTGCATGTTCTTGTGCACAGATTATTCCTGTCAAAGTGCAGGACTTTGTACTTCCTTTTCTTAAACTCCATGAAGTTCCCATCAGCTCATTTATCCAGCCTGCTGAAGTCCCTCTAGATGGCAGCACATACTTCCCTTTCTAGGGATCCAAATAAGACTGTAGTTTCCTGCTACAGACTACTTGAAAAATAGGCATGACATTAGCTATCCTCCTCCAGTCCTCATGCACCCACTCCCAATCACCCTGATCTTTCAAAGACTACTGAAAGTGGCCTCAAAATTGCATCAGCCAGCTCCCTCAGCACTTGTGAACACATCCCATTAGGGCCAATGGACTGCTGTCTGTCCAGTTTGTTCAAGTATTCTCTAATCTGATCCTCTTCCATCAGTATGGATGTTATCTGTAGACCTGCCTCAAACTAGAAAACAAAACTATAAAACAGGTATTTCATTTCACACACAGAATGCTATGATTTACAGCAGCACCATTAGTAATTTTGTATAATTACTAGATATAGTAATAAATATACTGTAGAACAAATTCATTCTCAAAGATACTGAAGGACAATACTAGATAACACAACAGCATTCAGATACATCAAAAGAGGAAGAGAGATTTCTTTGGAAAAAAAGAGTACTCTTCCCAAGGTACAAAGTAAGTTACTCCTCTAGCTGCTGATAATTTTAAGTCTTCTGCCTGCCACTACTATATTTTAAGAGATGCAGTAGTGAGACATAGAGATAGTAGAAAAGATATAGAAAAGATAGTAGTAGAGATACAGAGATATGGAGATCTTGCTGAAATCCTTACAGCAAATAGTAATAACCAGACATGAGGTATGTCAGGAATTTGCTGGTGTAGGCCAAGTTATTATATGGAATATCTCAATACCTATACATCAGTATGCCTATATAAGGAAACTCCTGAATTACTCTGCTGTTCATTAGTAAAAGACTTAGTAATACCTTTTAGCCAAAGGTCCTCTCCTAGACAGTCTGCAAAGGCACTTGCTCCTCTATCTCCAACAAGCATGTTGCAGTTCAAAGTAATCCGCCTCAAACCTGGCATATATTCAAGGTCAGGTCTCCTGTAGCGTAGGCTTTCAGCCCAAGCTTCACCATGTCTTCTTATTGCCTGGTGCTTAGCAAACAAAGAAGCTGTTAACAAGTGAAATGGCAAAGCCATAACTGATGACATGATCACAAGTTACCTTTTTTGTAAACCATGTTCAATGGCTTGAATGCTGGTATAAGAAATATATGCTGGTATATCATTCCTGAGTTCAAGAAACATAACTAATTTTTAAACCTTACTGGCAACTTGTATTTGTTGTGACTGCCCAGTTTGCAATGCAAATTATTAAACTTGGCTGCAAAGTATTTTATCACCTTCTTTTGACAGACACTTTCAAGGCACATTGAATAGGAAATAAATACATACTACGAAATTTTGTGCTTTCACAGAAATCACAAGTAACACTAATTAAAACATAGTACTAAGGAGAAACCTCCTGATCAATTAAACAGCAGCTTCTAAACTGTAAACTTGATTATTCTTACCCAGTACTTCAGAATACTTGAGACATTTTTCAAAATTACTGACAATGAAAGAAGCACACTGAAAACAGGTGTCAGATGTTTACAGGCCTAGTCCTCATTTAAAGAAAATACTTTACTCTATTACTTATGGTTTCTTCTATGAAATAGCAAATTTAAATTCCACACCAGTAAACTAAACTACTTGTGTCATACAAAGTCACAGCTTTCATAAGGACATACACTTAATTTTGGTATTCAAACAAGCTCTTCATGAAGTGCCTTAATGCATTTCGGGCTTTAAAGCAGAAGCAAAAAATTAAAATTATTAAGTTCTTACAAACACTCCATTTTATGAAAGTTGATTAAATTACCTTTAATAAATTTGCTATATGTTCTGCCCCTCGCCACGTGAGGCTACATGCTGTGAAGTTTACAAATCTGATAGTAGCTGTATTCTTTATACTCTGACAGATTGCTGAAGAAAACAAAAGCACACATGTTATCTACACACAGCATTTCCACATTATCAGAACATGCTTTTTCAGTGGCCTATTAAGAGGTAGCTTTAACAGCCAAAAGCTTTGACAAAGAACTAGTGCTAAAATACAGAGTGTATTTTAAATAAAATTAATGTGTTCTAAGTTTATACATTTCTAGTGCAAATGTTCAGCAAAAAATATCTAAACAAGCTAGAAAATATTTTATTTTAATTTACTTAGAGAAACTTAAATCAGGAAAGGGTAAAGAAATATGAATGCTGTTTTAGATAAAAGTATAAACATCACTATAAAGTCTATATTGCTATAGGTATTTACTAGCCTGCACTGAAGGCATTCAAGTCTTTAAATGCTACTGAAGTTATGCAGAATAACTTGTTCTTATAATTTCCATAGAAAAAATTTAAAACAGGAATCAAAATACTGAAAAATTGTTCTTATAATCTCCATAGAAAAATTTAAAACAGGAATCGAAATACTGAAAAATTTGCTTACCTATTCGGAAACTTAAAAGAGAAAAGTATATTTACAGGTCTTGATTCTGAACTTACTTTCCAACCCTCCATCTCCAATTGGACAGTAGGCTAAAGAGACACTCTCCAGAGATGAAGCTGTGGCCAAGCCCTAAAGAATAAAACAAACAATGATGTTATCTGGCTTGAAAAGGGAAAAAAAAAAAAATAAGAAAAGGAAAAGAAATGACCAGGTCACCCAAACTGCTCATCCTCTGTTCCTTACAAGAAACTCTAGGGGATTTAAACGAAAGTCAAAACCAGCGCAAAACCAGCAAACCTTCACCTTCAGTTTAAGCAGGTTCATTTATTTAGCACAGAGGAAGCTTGCCTGTGGGAAACCAGCAGCAACCTCCCTCCCTAGAAGCCAGTCATGAGCAAACAGGAGCTTTTCAGTAACACATATGAAGATCAGTTTTTATCTCCCTGGTGTCCCACAACTTCCCTTCTATCACATACATGCACAGGGGTTTCAGTCATGAGCCTATGTCATACACCTCAAACACATGGCAGAGATGTTGCTAAGATCTTTCTAGTAAGCCTTGTGTTTCTGCGACATTCAGTTAAGACCAGGTTATACTAAAAGTCTCAGCAGAATCATTCTGTATGTATATGTAAAGACTACACAAAGATATCTTAGAAGGAAATCCTTGTCTGCAACAAATACATGCAAAGATTAGTTGCTACTATTCTCTGTTATGAGCATATTTTCCATTTATTTGCACTATTTGTGTATTTTGTACAACATGTATTATGTATTTGTACATAGTATTATATCCTCACCTTTGTTAAAAGTGCTAGGTCTCTTTCCCTCAGAAGCAAACCCTGCAGTTCTAAATGTTTTAGTGCATCTGATATACTGAGACAGCCTTTCACAGCTTTGCATAGTTGGCCAGTCAAGTCTTTTGATAGAGTTGCTGGAATTCTCCTTCTAAAGTAAGTTTTGTATCTTTCAACACCTAGTGAAAAATAAAAACTAAACATCAGTAAAATCCAGTCCCTATTGGCTTAAAAGCAATTATAATCATACCTTCCTTTTTTTGTGTACTTTCTTAAATTATAATAATTCCTTAGGCATAACATTAATAAATTCCTCCCCCATGTATTCAATCACACAGAAGTTTTATGCAACAAGTTTTAACATGCATACATCAACATACTTATCTTTTATACAGACCTGATTCTTCAAGACCATGTTGATGTAAACTTCTTATTCCAATAGAAGTCAGAGTCTTATTATGCCTGAGAGCATTCAGAAGTGGTGCCCAATCAGTAGCTTTGATGTGATCTACAATAAGATCAATAGCATCACGAGTCAAGTTAGCCTTCACTGCTTTCAGTGGGAGAGAGCCTTGAAGTTCACAAAGATGTTCATAATGTGAGTAGAAATCCAGCATGCATCGTCTTCTTAATTTGACCGACTCAATCATTTTTTTTTATGTGATAAATTTCTCTCTAAAATAAGACAGGGGAAAAAAGACAATTTTTTTTTTCAATACATAACTATCTTGCATCACAGTGCCAATTCAACACACATATCCAAAACATGAAAATGTTCCTGGATATTGTATAGCATTTACACATCTTTCATGTGTAGCTAAAAACCTTATGTCTTATGATGCTTACTACCTGTGCAAGTAAAGTTAAATGAGTAAAGGGCTGGGGAAAAAAGCCCTAAACACCAAAAAACAACTCATCTGCATTTTTATTCTCCTCATTCTAACAGGTAAATCAAGAACACAAAAGCCCTGATTTTTAAGCACTGACTGTTGTAGAGATCTTGTCTTCATCTTAAAATTTAACTTTGTAGCATCAAGGTCTGCTCAAAAGCCTTGGACACTCCCTGACCCACCATCAAGGGAAAAATACACAACTAGTTGTGAACTTCTCGGCTAGTTAAAAGCCTAAATTATCATCATTTATAATAAAATTTGATTCCCTAAATATTTTTGCTATTGCATACTGGATATACATATCTCAGTAAAATTCATTAAGCACTTTTCAGGCATAAGGTTTTGTTATATTTTAGTACCCACAGAGAATAACACTACTAACTTCCAAACAGAATCTCTAAATACTGCTATGACATAGCTATTAAGGGTTAAGCAATTCTACTGTCTCAATAGGGACATCTGTCAGTATATTTAGAAGATACACTTATTTATTTATACTCAGGACAGCACAAAGTATTCCACACAGGATATCAAACATTGCTCACATTGCAAACTTTTTTTCTTATTTGTCACAGACTAGAAAGCTTTAATCTTCTCAAATATTATGTATGTCAAATTAAGACAAGTAATACTGGACAGATAAAAGCATGAGAGGACAGCCATTCGTAAAAGCATAATTTAGAAAAATAATATATTGTTAGCATCAAAATGACCGTAAATATAATAAAATATAAACTCTAATGATACAGTTCCTCCACACCCTTTTACTTTTTTTTAGCTCTGATTTACTAGCATTTAATGACTATACTGTGGCCACAGGAACAGAAACGATTGAATTATAATCCAACACTTTGGGTTCAGAAAATGACCATAAGTTTTCAGGCACCAATGGCTTCTGGTAATGTATCAATATGCAAAATATTAGCCCTTTTTCTCCAGAACTTAAGCAATATTCTGTTGATGGGGGCTTTCACTTCAACACCTTAACACTACACCTCTAACTGAAGAAAGGAGCTCCTGCCCTTACCACTGAAGTTTAACCCACTTGTAGAACGAGAAAAAGGGACGAACTAATCAAACCCACAATGCCTTCCAAATGGAAAACGATATAAACTTGAACTCTTCTGGTGGTGATACCACCAACCAGACACCACCTTTGACTTGACTGGCTCTGCGAATGTATGCAGACGATAATTATCTACTCAAAACGGATCCAAGAAATCACACTAGCTGGCAACAAATTACAAAAAAATACACAGCACACAGTAAAACTGAAAAACCCAGCTCCATGCTAGGAGTTTTCAAGAAGATGAGAGTTTGTAGCGATTAAAATAACAAGCTGGCCAAATGTATTTCTACAGGGTGGGCAAACAGATGGCACGCAAAAGCCCTGCCAGCAGCAGCACCAGCAGCAGACCCGCGGGGCACACGGGGAGGCCGGGCCGCGCTCACTCTGGCTGGGAGCTCCCGCGAAGCCCGGTCTGGGGGTCGGCCCGGGCCAGCCACCCTTTACTGGACCTGCTGCACAACTGCGTTTAAGGATGCAACACAGCACCCTGCTACAGACAGCTCCGGTTAGCACCGGGGTAAAAATAGCGGAGCTTCTATGCTGCACCCACTCAAGACCGACACCGACTCAAGGAGTCACTTCGGATCGCACACCACTGAGCGGGCATCAACAGGGGGCTGCTCTGTCCGCCACCACCCCGCCGGCGCGCCAGAAGCGGCCCGAACAGGCAGCAGCCGGT
>VZRH01000853.1:1567-18594 GCA_013397555.1 Urocynchramus pylzowi
TACTTGGAGCTGGTGTACTTGGTGACGGCCTTGGTGCCCTCGGACACGGCGTGCTTGGCCAGCTCGCCGGGCAGCAGCAGGCGCACGGCCGTCTGGATCTCCCGCGACGTGATGGTGGAGCGCTTGTTGTAGTGCGCCAGGCGCGACGCCTCGCCCGCGATGCGCTCGAAGATGTCGTTGACGAAGGAGTTCATGATGCCCATGGCCTTGGACGAGATGCCCGTGTCGGGGTGCACCTGCTTCAGCACCTTGTACACGTAGATCGAGTAGCTCTCCTTGCGGCTCTTGCGCCGCTTCTTGTCACCTTTTTTCTGCGTCTTGGTGACCGCTTTCTTGGAGCCCTTCTTGGGCGCGGGGGCGGACTTGGCCGGCTCGGGCATGGTAGCGATTCCTCTCGCAGGAGCTGCGCTGACGAACTCTGAGGCAGAGAACGCTCGGCCCTTCCGAGCGCCCGCCTTTATAGAGCGGTTATGCAAATTAGGGATTCCCGTAGCCTAAGCTTCTATTGGCTGAGGCAGGTTTTTGCAGCGATTGCGCTACGTCCTTCATCGCTATTGGTCAAATCTGGATCCGCGTACCCATTGGCTGGTTTAGGCAATCCCTGTTTTAGCCAATCCGAAGTCGCGCCTTCCGCCGGAGCGGTATATAAGGCCGAGCTCGGGAGTTAGAATTATCGCATTCGGCATTTGACTCCGATTCCTCAGCTGCAGCAATGTCCGGTCGCGGGAAGCAGGGCGGCAAGGCGCGCGCCAAGGCCAAGTCGCGCTCGTCGCGGGCCGGGCTGCAGTTCCCCGTGGGCCGCGTGCACCGGCTGCTGCGCAAGGGCAACTACGCGGAGCGCGTGGGCGCCGGCGCGCCGGTGTACCTGGCGGCCGTGCTGGAGTACCTGACGGCCGAGATCCTGGAGCTGGCGGGCAACGCGGCCCGCGACAACAAGAAGACGCGCATCATCCCCCGCCACCTGCAGCTCGCCATCCGCAACGACGAGGAGCTCAACAAGCTGCTGGGCAAGGTGACGATCGCGCAGGGCGGCGTGCTGCCCAACATCCAGGCCGTGCTGCTGCCCAAGAAGACCGACAGCCACAAGGCCAAAGCCAAGTGAGCGCTCAAGAACGAAAGCTGCAAATCCAACCAAGAGAAACCCAAAGGCTCTTTTAAGAGCCACCTACATATTCAGAGAAAGAGCTTGAATTTCATTACCGTGCGAAAGCCCACGGGCGGTGTTGAAAGGCTTATCTCGGACATTTTAACCGCCCGTGCCGGACGCAGCTCCGTGCGCCCAGCGCCAGCCCCGCGCTGTCTCCGCTTTGGGGCGGGGCTGGCAGTCGTCCCAGGAAGCAGCTCAGCCCTTCCACAACCAATCCCCGCGCCTTGTGGGCATTTTGAAAGCTACCGAGGCGCTGCTGCCCTCCCCCTACCAATTCCAGTGCCCCTCGAGCTGTTGCTGGACTCAAACAGCACATTCATCAGCAGACTGCGGTTCCCCCACACCCCTCCCCAAAATGGTGGCAGCCACAGCGCTTCACAGCACGGAAAATGTTGGTGGCTCTTAAAGGAGCCGTTAGATTTAAATGCGAAGCAAGAATATTTCCACGGAGGGCTTTCTTCTTCTTGGGCACTGCCTTCTTTGCCTTGGCCGCTTTCGGCTTGGCTACTTCGGGCTTCACCGCCTTCTCCTTAGCCGGGCCCTTCGCTGCTGCCGCCGCTTTTTTTGGGCCTGACAGCCTTTGTCACCCTGGGGCTCTTGGCTGCCGGCTTAACTTTCTTGGAGCTCTTTGCTGTCACCGCCTTCTTGGCGGCGCTGGCGGGCTTCTTAGCTGCCACCGGCTTCTTGGGCTTGATTACTGTAGTTTTTTAATTCTTAGGACCCTGTCTTTTGCTTACCCGGGCTTCTTGCTGAGGCGGAAGGAGCCGGAGGCGCCGGTGCCCTTGGTCTGCACCAGGGTGCCCTTGCTGACGAGGCTCTTGAGCCCCAGCTTGATGCGGCTGTTGTTCTTCTCCACATCGTAGCCGCCGGCGGCCAGCGCCTTCTTGAGCGCGGCGAGCGAGAGCCCCTTGCGCTCNTCCGTCTTGTGTTTCTTCGGGTGAAATAGAATGGGTTTTTTTCTATTTTATCTGTCACGAAATCGTCCTTTTTCTACATCTGTGAGGCCGTGGGAGCGGCTGTTTTTCGCCTGTTGATGTCTTGTCGCGAAAGGAGTTGGATTTGAGCAGCTAGGGAACAAGAAATCCCGAGTCCTGACAGCAAACGGACCTCGACAATGCTAAAGTTTTGGTTTTCTTCGTAAATTAGAAATTCTGCTTTAAAGTTTACATGAGACAGAAAACCCGGTATTAATCTTCAGAGGGTCCTTTTTACATTAGATAAAAAAGCAAACAGTCAGAATCTCATTCTTTAAAATAAAACGGTTTCAAAGAGAGGTAGCACAAAGTTTTGCTGCCGCTTCTCCTACCGAGGTTTACACCTCTGGCTACTGTAAAACAGTGAGGCATATTTTTTTCCTTTACTTCCAAACATAAAGTTTCCAGACGTTCCACACTTCTATGCATGAAATAAGAGACAGCATACACTTTATCCTTCTCTTTGAAACACTTTCCTGTTGTTATTGTAGCAAAAGGCTCTGCAATATCAGTGGAATAATTTGGGACCTGATCACCAAAGATTAAAGTTTGTGTTAGACCACAGAGCCTCACGTAAGTCTCTGGTGCACAGAAACAGATCACACTCTAAATGATGCACACAGTGCTAAATCTGTAAAATTCGTTCATGTGATTCATTAAAATGGAAAAAGAAATGGACAGATCTTGAGTCTGCGAGATGTTAGAGCACCATTCTATTCATATTTTGATCTGAAGCTGGAAAGAAAAAACACATTTTTTGCTCACTGCTCTTTTTCCATGTTACAGATCGTGTCACAGCAGTTTCTGTAAAAAAAAAAAACTGTAAAAAAAAAAATAAAAATAAAAGTTTTGTCTGCAGCACAAAGTGAGGCAAAACTCTTTGTGCCCGTTGTGGTGACTACCCCATTAGCACACATGCATTCTCACCAGCTACAACTTTGGGTACAGTTTTGTGTCTCTGTCAGGAGTTCCTAATTCATTTACCTTGAAATTTAATGGCCATCAATAGTTTAGCAGGGTCAGATTGCTGCATTTATTTATACCTCATCTAATCAAACTGCACTTGAATAGTTTAGGTATGATGCTGCCCAGTAATGATTAACTTTCCTTTTTCAACAAGATGAAAAATCTGTGAGTGGAAAAATACCACCTCACTTCTCTATTTAATTCCACCAAAGAACAGTAAAATGAACCTCTTGAAGATTTTGGAAGACTCTTCATCTTCAATTCATTCACAAAGTCTGATTTTAAAAAAACCCTCATATAGGCACTTTGACACTTTCTTGCATAACTATGGTAAAAAGACTTCAGGAAAATAAACACATTTTTCTTGTTTTCTTTCTAACTCCTTCTTGCCATCAAGGTCCCCTAGCTGAGGAATTTATGATGTTATGATGAGGCAGAGAGTGCCAATAAGATGGGAAATTCAGCAAATCTGGATCTGGCCTTTCAAATTATGTTGGAAGTGGGATGGCTTACAGAGTAAGGTCCACTGGAAATTTTACAAAGGCAAGAGAACTTGACTGTATGACATTTACTCTATGTAGTAGTAGGGGGCATAAAGAATTGAATAGTGAAATTTTTGACATCCCTTGAAGTTTCCTGCAATCATGTGGATAACTGTGTGTCTGCTCTGTCCCATCTAAGCCTGGTAGAATCCTTGATGTCCTTTAAAAACTAAACATATTACAGTGTCTAAGCAGGTTTTTGTACTCACCAACTCTGCAATCACCAATGCCAATACTTGTGTTGGGACAGAAGCCTTTCTACCTCCCCCATTCTCTGCAAATCTTATTTTACAAAAGTAAAAATGCATCACAATAGCACATTTCCCTCCAGCCTGTAATGTAATATTCCCAAGACTGTTTGCCTTTACACACACAGCTGGCACACAGCTGTATGCCTAAATCCTGTATAGTGGTGCCAACCACAGCACCAACCATCTCCAGAGGCAAAGTTTCTCAGAATGTGCCACAGCAACACTGCAACACATTGTGACAGTCCTCATCTCACTCCACTTTTGTCTCCACCATTCTCTATCAAATGTTAAATTGAGCAACTTGAGGCTAAATTTTGTAATTATTTTAAGGGTCCTACTTATTTGATTTTTCTCTTCTGTTTTTATTCCATTATTCCCTTTCCTTATTTTTACAAAGGTTATATAATCTCATGACCATTTTATATACAAGCAGTCAAGTAATTTTTATTTAGGGAGAGGATGCAGAATTATAAGAGAATAATCAAGACCTACAAGGAGATATGAATGCAGCATCATGTCACAGAGTAGTAAATACACAAAGACTGTGGTTCACCAGCCCCCCTTTGGTGCCCACCCTGGTCAAGCAGAGAACAACCACCTGCAACTCCTCCACTTTCTGCAGAGAAGCCAGGAGCTACCACCTCATAAAAACAAGCTCATAATGGCTCAGAAAAGGTGGACAAGAACCCTAGAGGGAGAAGAGGTTGCTCCCTCCTGCCCCTGTGTTGCTGGAGGGTGGGGATCAAAGATGACATTCCTGGCACTTTTCTAGAGGACGCTGGGATGCAGAGCTGGCAAAGGAAAGGAGAAGTTTGGTGCAGATGTCCTGCAGCTAAAATGCTGCCCTGAGCTAAGAGCAAAAAATAGCTGCTGGTATCACTGCACCTGTGAAGACAGGAGAAATGCATGAATTTGGGCAAGCAGGCAAATTCAGAGAAGAGCTAGAGGAGGAGGAATGCTTCTGGTGGGTTGTTTCACCACCTTATTTTTCAGCATATGTAAGGTCTATTATGTAAAGTGCTTAGCTGTGGGATCCTGAATACATCTGTGTTTCTTGTTCCTTTTCCACTAATTCTTCTGGCAGTTTTGAACTGATCAAAGACTCTAAGATTTTTTTTTTTAAATAACCTGCATGAAGCAGGTAATTTGCTGACATCTATTCAAATGAGGATTCCTACGACAGCTGTCCAATCACTTCCATATTAATAATCTAAAAAAAAAAAAAAAAAAAGACATTTTGCTCCAGAAGCCTTACAAGGGAAATATTCTTGTTGGCTTACAGAAACCTTTTCTTTTCCAAGAAATATAAAGAGAAGAATGCAGTATGATATACCCTTAAACATGGGAAAGTCTCAACCATCAAAGGCCCTGAACAAGGGAATTTAAAATCATGACCTGATCAGTATTATAAAAGCTGTGCCAGGTCAGAGGGTAGCTTTAGGTAGCAAACATTCATCTGAAACTAAGGCCACCTCCATTCACCGTTTGTTCTGCCCAGGAGGCAAAGAGCAAACCATTGGCTTCCTCCCTGTCTCTGTTTCCCTACCTATCAGGTGAGTACAGGAACCTCCAAAGTTCATTGGAAATGCTGCAGAACAGCAAGGAAATGAATTGTCTGTAGCTCCATGTCGAAAATCAGAGGTTCTGGATCCAAACTGATGTGGTTTTTGAACATACATCAGGAAATGCGTCAGGCACCATATGCTTCCCGAAATATAAAAAGTGGTGAGAAGTGGGCGGCCTGATTATCAATGCCTGCTTGCAATCGACCGTGCTGTGGAGGAAAAGATTCCTACAGAGGAGCAGATTGTAGGGAAAGAGACCCTACATGAGGGGCTTTCTAGGCCCCCTCGGAGCTACTGACTGTGGGAAGACCTGCCTACAGAATGGCTGAAGAAGGAAGAGTTTCAGATGCAATGACTGCTGTGCGCTAAAGCTAAAGGAAGAAGGATGCTCATCTCCAGACATCGCTGTAAAGAGGCACAAAGTACAGCAACATATTTGCTTTTTGAGATCCAATGCATCTCCCTGACTGCACCAGGATCAAGGAAGGGCTGACAGGAAGAGAACATATTCACCCTTTTTGCCCAGTTCCAGTTCTCCAAGTCTGCAGAGCTGCTTCAAGTGTGAAAACACTTTTCTGGAGGTATACCAGCTCACTACAAAATGTTGTCATCTGCTCTGAAAACAATCACTAGATGTGCTGCAAATATAAAATAATACCCAGCCTAGAGGGGAGACCTAGGGTACTACAAGAGATATCAGTCAAAATTTGATTTTGGTATCAAGAATGCAATTTGTCCTTAAAGGCAGAGTTCACAAACACTTTTCAAAGCAGGTTTGTCAAAAACAGAGACTTGATTCATGATGGACATGAAGGCCATCCCAACAGCCATACATCTCCTGCTGAATACTGAGTTAAGTATGGATGCAAGCAGTGGTACCTGTATTTGGGAATATTTGGGAGGCACAGAAGGCCACACTGCATGCTCATAGCCAGATGCCCATTTCTCTTTGGATCTAGATGAGATCCATCCCTCTTGTGCAAGTGTTCTGTAGTTCAGAAGTGTTCCCAAGTCCTGCTGGTGTCAGCAGGGCCAAAAGGTGCCTGAAAAATCCATGGAGGGGACAGGCAGGGATACACCACTGCCACACACAGTCTTCCACAACAGCATCTGCTGCTCACACTGCAGGACAGCAAGGGCTGGTTTAAGGGACCCTCTCTGGCCCAGAGCAGGGACTGTGGGACAGGATATTTGAAACCGGAACATAAACAGGAAAGAGAGAAAGAATTGCTGTCTATAATTTGTCATATATTATAGAGCAGGTGCCAGGAAGAGATGGACTGAGGAGCTTCTGGGGATGACTTCTCTTCTCCTGTCTCTAGAGGGAGATTCAGAGTGTGAATAAACTGACTGTGTGTGAACCTCTAAAGAGGGCTGAAATGAGTGACATGCATCTCTATCTGAAGTTCAAGGTAACAGTTTTCAACTTTTCCTGGAATTCTTCAGGCCTCTGTGTCTCTGTCATGTTTCTGTAGTGCCAGATGGGAGGGTTAGTCAATGTAATGACAGTAGCTTTTGAGGTTCCTAGGCAACTTCAGCCAGAATTTGACAAAGCAGTCAAGATTTCAAAGACACTGACTTCTTGAAAGTTTCACAAAAATAAGTAGATTTTGTAGGTGAGAAGAATCCAGACTCCCTTCTTTCAAGAGAAATGTTGCCTTGTGAACTCAGCCATCAAGAAGTCCATTGGAAAAGAGACAAGAGAAACCAGGTTACCTAATTTCTACTTTTTACCAACATAATAGGTTTCTTTGCGGTTCTGGAAATATGTTAACAATTCTCTATTTTCTGTAGTCCTGGAGGGGATGGGGAGCCACACTTGCTCTGGTGTGCTGCTGCTGCTGCCACTGCTAGGAGGGTGAACAGAGAAAAGGCCCCCAGTGGTGCTGGTGTCAGCAGAGCCCATGTGTGTCAGCGCTGGAGGCTCACGGCTGAGCGAGGAGCTGCTCCTTTGTGCATCAGAGAGATGCACATGCCACACAGCCTGCACTGAAACATGTAATTAAAGCTGGCAAATGGCAGCATAAGCTGCTCTGTTTAAATGCATTGCAGGAATTCATTCTCCACATCCAAATAAATACTTGATCTCTGCAAACGCTGCTGACAGTGTTTTGATAAGGCAATTTAGGATGGTATTTTTATTACATGAATGCTTCTCACAAAGCAGGCACAGTCAGTAAGCTTGGCTAATTTTCTGCTTAAATGGAACTAACAAGAGGTGTTCTCATCCCACAGGCTTTCCTGTTTCCCCTACCCTGCTCTGCTCTTTGCAGCTTTCTTCAAACCCAGCTGAAGACCCACATACACTGGTGACCAGAGCCCAGAGCAGCCTGTCATATCCAGGAATGCTTTCAAAAATTAATTTAGGTAAGGTTACTAAAAGCTGATACAGCCCTTTTGTTCCAATTTGCTTTCTTTGTTTTAGTTTTGGACTATTCTAGCTTCCGCTGATTCTGAATTAATGTCTTGCTGTGAAAAGTTAAGATTTGTCTTTGATACAATTGAAAAAGAAAATAGAAGAAAAAAAGACAGCTTTTAGCTCCAGGGTCCAGTAGTTAAGGTTGAAAGTATCAAGCATGGCAGAAATCTCCTGTTAGAAAGATGGTATTTAAGTGTAAATTTAATCAAATTTTCTATGTTATTTGATCAAAACAATGTTACTAAAGAAAGTGTTTATTTGAAACTCCAACTTCAAATGTTACACACTTGCATTCGAATGTTACATCACAGTAGCTGCAAACAGCTTCAGATCAGACACTTCTGCCATATACCCCTTCTGCTGGAGAGAGCAGGAGTATAAAAACCAGTCCTTTCTGCCAAAATCCCCAGAAAGGAAGAGAGCTGAGGCAATAAAACATCCTTCCTTCCCTTTTCTGGTCACCTGTTCCCACAACGTGCCCTCAGGCATTTCAAGAGGATGTGGCTAGATGGGAAAGGGTGGAGCAGGGGTACCATTTTTGGCCAGGGTCATTGTGAAGCACCTGCTGTGCCCCCTCCACCATCAAGCCCAAGCAGGCTTTGCAGGTCACCAACAAAGAGGCAGCAGTGTACAGCAGGCAGCATGGTCAGGCCTCCAGCAGAACCGCCCAGAGAAGGTCAGACCTACTCCACACATCTGGAGATCCCTATTAAGCTAAGATTCACTCCAAGCAGGCTCCTGGAACCTACTTGGTGACCCAGCAGATGTACTTATGTCTGGGCAAGTGCACTAATGGCACCAGAAGCCTTTCAGTCCTTGGCAGGTGCTGAGAGAAGACACTTTTCTCCCATCCAGCTCCCATTCCCACCTGCTCACCCTTGCTGGAGCTGGTCTTTCTACTTATTAGTGGGAGAGAAGAGCAGCACTCTCACCAGAGGGATGTTTATAGAATGTCAGCAGGGAGAAGAACAGATAGCAACAGGCTGTGGTAGAGCCTAAGAAATAATGTTTTTTTTTATAACACACATCCCTTCTCAAAAATCACATTGACATCTGTAGCTCCTCATGTGAAGTCCATACTTTCTGGGTATGCACCTTATTATAGGGGTGGATTATGGGGAAACATTCTCTTTAAACAGTGAAGGAGCCCAGGGATGATTCCTGGGAGAAACCATCCTCGGCTGAGACCAACATCTGATCTTGAGTGAAGTGCAGATCTTTCAGTGGGCATGAAAGTCTGTGAGGGAATAGTCTAAGAAAAATGAGTTGTCTCTTCGTCACCCTAATCAGGTCCTTGCCCACAGATGAGCATTGCAGGAATTTCTGGCAATGTTTTGTAGCTGAGTATATTGAAAGAGAACTGGGAAAGGAAGGATAGCATCCAAAACTATGTTGTCATCTTAGGCTCATTCTAGACCCCTTTTTTCCTTTTCTTTGTTATTTCACTTTTACCAAAACTCACTGTCCTAACAAGGACATATCTGCAGGCACAAATTCTAACACAGATGCAGTCACATGAAAAAAAAAAAAAAATGCCCTATTCTATTTGGGAATGTGAGAAAAGAACTCTCTATGAACTGCAAACCCTTGCCAAGGCAGATGGGCTCCAATTCAAGCACACGCTTGCTAAAACAAAGGGAAGGGCTAAAGCACAGTTTCCTTCAGTGTCAAAGCTCACCTTCCTGTTAACGTGCAGAATGTACAGATTGTAACAGACCAGGACTGCATATTTAGGCATCTTCAAAATGGTGTTTTCTCTTTTCATGTCTACAACAGGTTGAAATAACTCTTCCATGCTATTTATTTTTTCATTCACGTTTCATCTCCTGTAGGTCCACCCCTGAAAAAACATTTGACACACTATTTCACACCCATTTTAACATAATTGAAAACTAAGTTGTTGTTGAAATGAATAATCCTAGCCTTCTCCTCTCCCTGCCTGCTGCTTCTCAGTCTCAGCCCTTTATAAGGTCAGCTTCAGCAATTGTGTGGCTACACATCCCACAAATTCAACAGGAAAGCCTCACCACTCAGTGACAGCTAGATAGCTTTCAGATTAGATAGGTCAGGGGCAAAATCAGAGTTTCTCTGTCAACAAATAGGCCTGAAGAGCAAGAATCCACCAAACAAGAAACTAGATGCCCCATCTTCAAGCACAGCTCGAAAGAAGTGTCCCCAGGACCACAGGCCCTGTGTCAATGAAGACACACGTGACTTTGGGCTACCACTGAGTGCCATCAAAAAAATTATTTTTCCTGACCCCATCAAAAGAATCTTTGATTAAAACTGGCCCTGGTTCAGCATGGAAGGCAGTGCCAGGAGTGTCCCTTAGGCAGCTCCTCCCCAAGTCCTTCATCACTTCTTCCCTCTGGCCACATCTGTATGGCACAATTGCCAGGCAACAGCAGGCAGCAGAACAGGGGATCCAATGATCCTTTCTTTCTGATTACTGATTGCTGGGCAGGCACTGCAGGAAAACAAGAGGGCTGTTTCTCAACCATTGTGGTGCCTATGGCTAAGAAACAGAGTAAAACCACAGGGTGATCGCTCCTTTTGCAGCATGTTTTTATGTACTGGGAATTCAGGGCAATGATCTTGCTGTGGGGCTGCTTCCCTTTTATGGATTTTCCCAAAGAGCTGGGATTTTAAAAGTACACTGGCCTTGAATGGAGTAGTTGACTGGCTGATAGCTCCCCTGGCTCTAGATGTGTAGTGGAGGGAAACTTAAGTCATCAAACAATTGGCAGCTCCAGCACAGAGTAAAGTCAGTTGCTATTTCAAGGAAAGGAAAGGCAACTGTTCCCTGCAGGGAATGTCTGCACTACCTCAGAGCCAGGAATAGGCTGTGATTTTAAAACTTTTTTTCCACCCTAACTTCAGGAAAAGTGAACACACAATGTTCATTCGCAGGGATCGTTTCCTGAACATGATGTGTGCTCACTGTCCCACAGGTCACTTTCCAGTGTGTCACATCCTTCTGCACAAGGGAGAACAGGAAATGGCAAACTCCCAGTCTGAGGCAAAGCATTCCCATCGCAGCAATTGGTCCACAGGAGCTATAAATTGGTCTCCTCCAGAAACAGATCAAAATTTGTCTTCTGGGAGGGTGGCTGGAAACTGAAGGTAAGTTTGAACCAAGTAATTTTTTGAGTGTCTCTGAGTACTCTATTAGGAAACTGTTTGCAGACTTTGAACTAATGTATACCTTTAGTGTTGGGGAGATTTTTCTCTAAGAGCAGAAGTTGGATTTTTTTCCTTTCTGCTGGCATTGATCAATGTCAAAAGGTTTGCATCACTACATGGCCTATGCTATATATGGAGTTATTGTTCTAATAATTCAGTGAGATAGTTGCTGTTATTACCTGAGACAGTTCTCAGCAACTAAATCTTCAGAACAAATTGTTAAGAGGCTACAGGAATTGACATATTTAATGATCATCATATTGATCTGTTATTAAGTTATTGGTGATATGCTCCTTGTTTATTTCAATGCTGGTATCCATTTAGATTAGTATTAGTCCTTGTGTTTCCAGCTTTATTTCTAATTGTAGTGTAAAAATAATAGGACACAGCCTCCAGTCAAGAGAAGCAAAATGTACTAAGTGATTCAAATGACCCAATGACACCAAGAGACACTGGGGGCATTTTCTGAAGGGCATGGGGAGCGTCTTTAAGGTGTGAGATGGATTAGGACAAGCCAGCAGAAGTGGGAAAGATTGCAGTGAGAATTATTATGAATACGTTTCCAGATGGAAAGACTATGGTACAAAGTTTTCTACTTCTGGAACATGAGGATTCTGCAGAATGAAGCCCCAAGGATCCTAACTACATAGTGTGACTTTATGAGGGACCAGGCACCTTCAGTTCCCACAGTACAGAAGACTTAGGAGGGAAAAGGTGCCTGCAGCAATCAATAGTTTTCTCAGTTGGCTTAGTGACAGGGTCTTTCTGTTTTGGAGCCCCTATTATGGGCTCCAAACAGCTTCTCAGTTCTATGGCTGGACCTTGCTAGGTGCAGAGGCAGCACAGCTGTGTGCACAATGCAGTGTTGTGAAGCACAGAAACTCTGCTTCCACCAGACAATCAGCTACACCACCACTCCTGTTGGCTCTGTTGCCTCAGCTTCCCTGTAAGCAGGATTGAAGTTGCTGGCTTCCTTTGTAGAGCATTTTGCAGCCCTAGAGCAAGCTGAAAATATTTATTGGAACATTTCTTTCTGCACTTGTGGCAATGAAGAGAGACAGCAAACAGAGATTGTCTAGCACACAAACACTGAAGATTCATCTTCTAGAAGCAAAGGCTCTCCTGCTATCTTGCCAGGGGAGGTTTTCCAGACCCAGCAGTTTTCAAGCCTTTTCTATTCACAGGCCTCTGTGTTTCCCCTGTTTCCCCATCTGCCAGGGAGTGCACACTAAAAATGGGCCTGCTTTTCTGATGTGCTCTTACTGACTTTTAAACAAGGTTCATAGGCCTCCCTGCCACTGTAACTTGGTATTTATGACCACAGGTTGGACTAAGTACCACAGAACAACAGTTCCCATCTTTGTTCATACACTGACACCAGGTTACAATAGGAAAAAAAAAAAATGCTGCAGGGCTTTGAGTTGCTGAAGCTTAAAGAAAGGAAGGATGTTCACGATACCCGTCCAAGGCATTAATAAGCTCCTCACCTCCTATATGGAAAATCCAGAAATAGACTCCACTCAGCAGCTTCCCTCTGTCCTCCTTTAATAGGAAATCACCCCTAAACAAAAACCTGGGATGGTGGCTTTCACTTCCTTGGAGCCTGACCTTTCTTGTGAAAGATGTCCTTCTATATTGCAGATCCTCTGAATTGCAGCAGGGGGACAACAGATTGGTTCTGGCAGCATTGCTCTTCTGGGTACTGAGTCACCTAATCTCAGGGGAATTTCTGTCCCCAGGGTTCCAAAAGACCTTTTGTGTCTTCACAGACATAATGGTAACAGCACCTTTGACTGCAGTCCTTAGGATATTTTAGTCTTTGCAGGGGTCAAGAAAAACAATTTAAAGTTTCTCTGTTTGAAAGTTACAATGGAATATGTAATTAAACGTACACGTTCATATGGGTATGTGTGTGTACGTGAGCGTGCACGTGTGTGCGGATGGAAAACCTTTCTTGGAGCTGGGTTGAAGCAACAAAAATTTGGCTGGACACCATCCCTGAAATGGTGGTCCAGGATGAGCATGTCTCCTGGGGGCTTTTTGACATAAATCCCAACCCAGACTTTTCTTTTTCTGGACAGAAGGCATGGAGAGGAGCAGTGCTGCCTTTCCGCCCACAGCAGACCCCACACACCACTTCCACGCAGCCCTGCTGGATCAGAGACGGAGGCTGCGCGGCCAAATCGCTCACCTCCACCAGGCAGCTGGCAAGCTCAGCAAGCTCCGCAGGAGGTCCCTGATCGCCAATGTCAGCGGGAGCACCCTGACGGCCGCCGGAGCAGTCACAGCCATCCTGGGGCTGTCCCTGAGCCCGGCGACGCTGGGAGCCTCTCTGCTGGCCTCGGCCGTGGGTCTGGGCCTGGCCACGGCCGGGGGGGCCGTCAGCATCACTTCCGACCTCTCCTTAGTGCTCTGCAACTCCCGGGAGGTGAGGAAGGTGCAGGAAATTGCGACGACTTGTCGGAAACAGATGAGGGAAATACTCGGCTGCCTGGAGTTCCTTCGCCGGGGGCAGGGCCCGGGCGACCCTGCGCTGCGCCAGTCGGAGAAGAGGGCGTCCATCTCGCTCTACAACTCCGTCTGCTTCATGGTCTTCTGCGGCTCCCACAGCTTCCTCGTGCCCGAATACACAAAGGAGGTCACTAAAGTAAGCCAGGCTGTGCTGAAGGCCAAAATCCAGAAGCTGGCTGACAACCTCGAGACCTGTACCAAGGCAATGGATGAAGTCTGTGATCTTCTTGAGTCCAGAACAGAGCTTTCCCCATGTACGAGGAGACTCAGCTTGGGTGCTAAATCCACTGCCGAGATCCTGAGACCGTCCAGCTGAAACAGTGTTTGGCCCACATTAAAACTGGGTTTGGAGACGTTACATTATTAACTGTGACCATTAGCACTGCTGCTTGTTGTTTTATAGTTCACGGTGCTGATGCTGTGAGGTGGACGTTCTGCAGACTCCTTTTTCCCCAGCATCTCCACTGCTCTGCTTCCCCAAGGCAGCAAAAAGAAGCAGGTCGGGAGGTGGATGAAATACCTGATGCTGACTGAACCTGGTTTGTAAACAATTTATGAATCTGTGTGTGGTACAAGGGCTGGAGTACCCTAAAAAAGCCAGCAGCTGCCAATTTCCAGTAGAGTACAATCCCATTACCAAGGTACATCTGGAAAGGCTGTAGAAAGAAGCAGCTCCAGATATGACAGACTATATGGATAGTTCACCATCCCAGGGTGAAACAGCAGGGCCAGAATTGATCTGTTTTGGAGAAACCTCTCCAGACTGAGAACTGTGATGTTTGTATTCTATTTATTTACATTGAATGATTTTAAGCTTATGATATTGTATTTAAGAGTGTGTGTGTGTATATATATATATATTTTATTTTTTTTTAAGGAGGTGTCTGTTCCAAAGGAAAGCTGTTGTTTTTCAGAGTAAAAGCAAGTCTGTAGCACGTGAGAGCAAGTTACCTGTTAGTTTTCTGTGAGGTGTGAGGGAGGGAAAATCCCTGCAGGAAAAGGAAAGCATAACCTGAATGCTGATAGTAACAAAATAGGTGAAACACAGTCAAACAGTGACAATAGGTTTTAGGAGCCAAAACAGAGAGAAGAAGAGTGGCCCTGGGACCAGAGCCTGCCTCAGGGCACTGGTGGAAGGCAGCAGTTATATCTCCTGGAGCAGGAAGGGAAGGGTAGGTTGGTGTTACATGATGGGAGCACACCTGAGAGGTGGAGGTGCCACTGTCCATGCAGTCAAGCAGCCTGTGAGACCCACAGTGGACCATCTGTGAGGGGGGAGGCAGCACTCATGGAAAGCTACACGTACTCCTGGCAATGCTTCCCACAGAAGGCTTCATCTTAGTGAAATAGATGTGGGTACTAATATTCAGGAGGGGTAGAGAGGAGTAGGATGATTCAGTGGCAGAGCCCCTACAAAGCAGCAGCAAGGACTGGGACCCTGTTTCAAGTGACTGTTCTGCTAAATATGCCCTTTGTGATTTTGAGCCATCAGTACCTCAGTTCCCTGTCTGAAAACAGGGAGAGTAGCACTTCCCTACCTCGCAAGGATGTGTCTGTGATCATCCCACTGAGAAGTGCCCAAGTATGGTGATGATGGGGATCATGTCAGTACCTGAAAGAGGTACAAGGAAGAGACCCTGAAACTAGCTTGAGGTGACTAGAAGAGTTAATGCAGAGGTAACTCCCTCCATAAGCATGCCCCAGTGGATAAGGGAAACTTCCCTGTGCAGGCACAAATGATCAGAAAAAACTACTCTGTAATTCTGTAATACCGACCAAATTCTTAGGGAGGGCAGCACTCCATGTCACAAAGCTTGAATCCCTGTCCTTTTTATCTCTTCTTTTTATGATATCAACATTTGTTTTAATATGTTTTAGGAAGAATAAAAGCTCTAGTTCCCCAGAGTGGGACTCAAATGCTTATGAAACCCAGGCCTGTTTGCCAGAAATGAACTGCTGATTTGAATAAATGAATATGAAGCACCTTTGTGTCAGTGTCTCTCTGCACTCCTGGAGGTGATGTGCTTGTACACATTGTCCATCTCGTCTCACTATGCACCCCTTATGAAATAGCTGACATTATATCTGCAATCAAGTTCATCTGCTGGGCATGCTCTCACCCTGGCTCTGCTAAGGACTGTAACATGCAGTAGAGCTAGGACCATATTTGTTTAAAGCCAAGTTTAAAAGCCCTGGAGTGACAATTTCTAAATCCGGTATAATCTGCAGTGTCCTGTGCTGAAAAGCACAAAAAAAGGAATTACTGCTTGGAAGTTGTATATTTATTTTATCGAGCATGAATGCTCCCAACAGCAGTTTAGGACAGGAGAAAACTTTCATTCAAATACATCTATTGACAATAGGGAATTACACAAACTGGAATTTCACCAGAATAGAATTGCTCCACCCTGCTCCCCACTAAAACAGCACCATATTATGTGGGCAAGGAGTTCAGAAAAGAATCACAAGCAGTGACTTCCTGTCACATCCCTGACTCCATTTCCTGAGGCATCCCAGTGACCCTCACAGGGGTTCATGTCTACGTGCTGGCCAGGCTTAACCTTTAGCACTAATGATAAACTGCAAGCTGATGGCTCAGACTGCTGTAATTTCTGAAACACATGGTAGCAACGAGCATCTACACAGGGTGGTTTTGGTTTGGTTTTTGGGTTTTTTTTTTTGTTTTAATTTATCACTTCTCCTGAGCACAGTGGGATGCAGCAATTTCATTTTTACTCCTGCCCATGAATTGTTTCAGGTTTCCTCTTCTCTCCCTGTCACGCAGAGAGTTCGTTCGTATTTCCTCTCACTTTCCTCATTGTTCTGGGCGCAGAGGAAATGCCACGCTTGGAATCCAGGGACAGATGTTGAAGTGTATCAGCATTTCCACTGAGAGCACACCCAGACAGACTTCCCAGAGACAGAGGGTAAAAAATTTCATAATTCATACTTCAAAAATTCACACTAGCAATTATCTTAAACAGAAAAACAATGTGGGACAGTGACAGCTCTTTTCTCTCTTCCCATCACTAGTGCTTCAAAATGTTTCATATCAACACATCCGAAGCACTTAATTTGTTCTCTATATGCATTATGGGTGTAAGTTTATACAAATTCTTGCCTTTTTGTGCCTGGCCAGCTCATTTTGCCTCTTCTTTCACAGCTGTAGAAGGTGTGAACTGGGAACAGCATCAAGCACTGCCTAAGCCGTGCAGCGCTGAGCTGCAGGCCTGAGGCTTGGCTCGGGGCTGCCCGGGGGGGAAGGCAGGCGGGCGGGCGGGCTTTCCCACAGGCACTTCAGGGTGCCCTTCTCCCAGGAGAGGCGGCCGGAGACCCGCAGCCCTCCCCGCCCCGGGCACCGCTCGGAGCTGAGGGAGAGCCCTCCCCGCCCCGGGCACCGCTCGGAGCTGAGGGAGAGCCCTCCATTCCCCGGGCACCGCTCGGAGCTGAGGGAGAGCCCTCCATTCCC
>VZRH01000853.1:18887-32876 GCA_013397555.1 Urocynchramus pylzowi
GAGCCGCGGAGCTTCAAGGACTTGGTAAGGCTGGGCCGGAGCCGCTTCTGCCCCCGGTGCTCGCTGCCTTGTCCCCAGGAGCAGCGTCCTGCTCGCCCCGCGCGGGTGAGGTGTGCCGGCCTGCCCGTGCGCCCGCGGGCGGACACGTGCGGCGCGCCGCGGGCACTCGGCCGCTGCCCCGCCGGGGTTGGCATTGCTGCTCCCATCGCCGCTCCGCAGCCGGCCGCCGCTACCTTCTAGTTGTTTTAATTTGACATGGTGTTTTTTATTTTCTATGGTCATGGGTCACCCCTGAGGTGAGCAGATAGAGGTGTGTGGGGAGGGAAGTTCCTTATGTAAACTGGGGTAAAACCGATCGTGTTCTTCCTGTGATAGTCACCTCTAACAGATTTTGAACAAATCCGATGAAGTTACTGATGGAAGTGGGCATCACTGTGAGCAGCCTGCCCTTTCAGAGAGTTGCACTGGGGGCCTGGTGGCGTTTGTCTCTGCTAGAGACAAGTTTGCTCTGTTGCAGCATGTATTTAATTTAACTCTGATTTAATTTAGGTCTTTTTGATGATGTCTGTTCTCTTTTCTCTCGTCACTAATGTCCAGGGAGTGACAGATGTCCTGTGTGAAGCTTGTGACCAGTTGGGATGGAAGGTGCCAACGAAGATCCAAATTGAGGCTATTCCAGTGGCTCTCCAAGGTGAGCAGTGTATTTGTTTGATCCTGAACTGGGAACTGCTCCAGGAGCTCTGTGTGAATGAATTTTGCTGAGTGAGAAGGATCAGGGATGAGTGTGTCCCAGCTTCTTCATTGTTGATTATCTCTGTCTAGAAGTAGTTTTCATGTTCATTCTGTGTCCTTCCCAGGTGGAGCTTGGAATACTAGTTTGTCCTGTAACACTGCCTGCAGTCACAAACTTTTAAATGGGTACAAATATTGTTCCTTGAGTGTTCACTCCTGTTGTGTAGTTCTGACACTCCAGAAGAGAATTAAAATAGAATTCTTATTAATCATTTGAACTGCTTAATGGAAGTATCTTATTAATAGAAATCTTATTAATTTTTGTTAAATAGAATTCTTATTAATCATTTGAACTGCTAGTCCACATTGATCATTTTGTTCCTGAAATACTCAGGGATACATAGGAAGCTTCCAATAGGTTTTAGACTGTGCTGCTTCTGATAGAGACCTACAGAGTGTGTTTTTGTGTGTGTGTGTGACTGAAGTGAAGATACCTTGACTGTTTCTTTAGTGTGTATAATTTGCTTTGCTGTGAGCTGGCAACTCTTTGAAATTAGATTTCTGAAGTGAGTAATAAGCAAACCACAGTGACTTTCTGCAAGCATTCTGGAATGACAAAAAAAAAAAAATTACTGAATTCAGCAGACATTTCTGCCTCTAGAATTATTTTTTTTTAAACAAAACCCCCCCAAAACACTCTCAAGGAGGAAAGGAACAACATAGTGACAGAATGGGAACAAACTTTCAGTGTCTGCTCTGTCCTGGCATTTAACTTTTGTCAGACTCTTTTACTACACATATAAGATTCTCTTGGGGGGAAAAAAAACCAAACACAAAGGTAAGACTGCATGCCTGAGAAATTGTTTCCAGTGTAAGGTGTGTTGACAGCATGTTCTTCTCAGCTGTATGAGCTTAGGAGGTCATCATGAATTCTATTGTTGAATTCCACCCTGTTGCCTGCATTGTTTTGGGGCAAAAGGCTTTCTGTCCTACCCTTCCTACTGAAGGAACTGGTTTAGATTATCCTGTCAATCAATGGCACAATTGTGCCTTGTGAAATGTGAGTTTGGTAGTGCTGTTGTCCTGTAGTTTGTGTGGCTGAAGTCTCAGACACCACAGTCTGTTTCCTTGTAAGCTGGTAAACAGACAACATTTGGACTAGAACAGTGAGACAGTCATTAAGCTGTAAACTTGTGTCAGATTTGAGACATAATAAGGTAAAACTTATTTTGAACCTAAGGTTTGTATGAAACCCTGTATGTTAACAGAAATTTAACTAGGAAATTGACTATTGAGACTGTAATCATTGTGCAAATAAAATCACAGTCTAAAAATGCTTCAGAGAGACTCCGAAATTCTTTGGTTTGGCCCTTTGTGGTTTGGTTTTTTTTTTTGCCTTCTGTGTGTCTGCCATTTTTTCTGTCCTTAGGGAATTCTTGTGTTTTGTAGCACAGTGCTTTAAAGTCTTCTTTCTCTGTTCTGGATGTATAAAAGTTTTTTGTTCCATTGCTCCTTCTCACAGGCAGAGATGTCATTGGACTGGCAGAAACTGGCTCTGGCAAAACAGGAGCCTTTGCTTTGCCAATTCTTCAAGCACTGCTGGAAACACCTCAGCGATTATTTGCTCTTGTGCTCACACCAACAAGGGAGCTGGCCTTTCAAATCTCAGAGCAGTTTGAAGCTCTTGGGTCCTCCATCGGTGTTCAAAGCAGTAAGTAGCTTTTATGGTATTGGACCAGTTTGTCAGCCTGAGATTGCAAAGATAAAAATAGAGGATTTGTGTGAGGGGTTGAACAAAATGAGAAAAACTTGTGCTGCTGGAAGACAGAGATCTGGTATCAGGTTTGAGAAGGAAAGACTGTATGGTCTTTCCTTATGGAGTGGTCTATATCCCTTCTGCATTCTATGTCTAAACAGTTGAAGGTGGAAGTAGAAGAGAATGTTCTCAATAGTGGGTTTGTGTCCAGTGAAATTGCATAGAGCTCCCTCCTATGGTGTGATGTAGTTTAATCTTCCTGTTAGACTGTCTGTATTGATTCTTTAGATAATCTCTCAAAAAAAGCTTTGTGGGCATTTTTAGAATTCCTAGATTTTTGCAGCCGAGTTAAACTGCAAGGAATAGATTCTGCTTGTAGCTCTGCACCTGTGAAAAAAGATACTTGTGGCCAGGAAGGACTTAATTGCATGGCTTAAGAAGCCTAGGAAGGTCAGATATGCTAAAATAAAGTAAATTATCATAAAAGTAATTATCTTAAAAATAAGTAGCTTTTCATTTGTACAATGTAGCAATTCATTTCAGAATTGCTGTGGGTGGTGGGCAGTCGGAGTAAACACTACAGGGCTGCTGCTACACTGAGGGATTCACTTCACTCTGTTTGTCCTGCAGCGGTTATTGTGGGTGGAATTGACACGATGTCTCAATCTCTGGCCTTAGCCAAGAAACCACATGTTATAATTGGTAAGTTGATGTGCTGGGGATGTGGAGTATCAATATTGTCAAGCTGCAGCTAACCAAAGAAAAGAGAGTACATCCTTCATTTGTTTTTTGTCCCAAGCGCTGAGTACTGGCTTGTTAATGTTTCTAAAGTATCCACCAGTAACTTTGTTACTATGAGCTCATTCCAAAGCATTACTGTTAGACCTGGAGTGCTTTTGGCTTGTTTTTTCATTCTCATCAAGTATTTAAAATGCTGGTCTCATCCTTCACAGTGTAGCTTGTCTACAGTCTTTTTTGTGTCAGTTATTTTAAGGACATTTTTCGGAGAGTCTGACTCCATTAGTCTTATTTCAGAACACTCTCTGAAGAAACCCTATGAAAGAGTTATTCCCACAAAGCAATCTTTACTTTTCTTGGGCAAAGAATCCCATTTCTGTAATGGACAGCTGTCTTGCCTGTTTGGATCTTTTCCCCTGCCTTCATTCTGAATTTGCTCTCGTTACGCTGTTGGTAGCAACCCCTGGCCGTCTAGTTGATCATCTGGAGAACACAAAGGGCTTCAACCTACGAGCTCTGAAGTTCCTAGTGATGGATGAGGCTGACAGGATTCTTAACATGGATTTCGAGACAGAGGTGGGGATCTGCTGAAAGACAGGTTTGGAACGCCCCATGAGTCCCTTTAGGATCCCTTAGTAAACACTGAGCTGTTCTGTAGAAATGAGTGGTAAATTGTAACTAACATCTAATAATTACACATAAGCCTGTGGTGGGATTAGAATGTAGCAGGGTTCTGCAGAGCACTGCCAAGACAGTAGGAGGCACTTTGTCCCTGAAATCCACTGGTGTCTCTGGAGGGCCTGATGGAGAATGTAGTTAGTGTAGAAAACAATCACACACACATTCCTGCAGAAACATTGCCTGATATTTGCACTGTGGTTGGACTTTTGGAGTCCACACTGCCTAATTGTTGACAAGATATCAGCCTACACCTTCCCTTTAGAAGAGAAAAAACTTGTTCCTACTGTATGTTTACACATGGATTACTTCTCATGTGGATGATCTTTATATTTGTGGAAGGCTTGTGTCTTGCTTGCTTGTAGTATTTAGTATTTTCATTTCCTTATTTTTTTACAGGTGGATAAGATATTAAAAGTGATTCCTCGAGACAGGAAGACATTCCTGTTTTCTGCCACCATGACCAAGAAGGTGGGAACAGACTAATCTGTTTTAGTTCTCCTTCCATCAGGCTAGCCTCTTGACTAGACTGTATTAATACAACTTTCTGACAAGATCTCTGTCCAACTAAATTTCATTTATCTTACCAGGTTCAAAAACTCCAGCGTGCTGCTCTGAAGAATCCTGTTAAATGTGCTGTTTCTTCCAAGTATCAGACAGTTGAAAAACTACAGCAGTACTACATTTTCATCCCCTCCAAATTCAAGGTAAGGCCACTTCTGTTTCTTTTTCTCTTACTGTCTTTTCTTGTTCCCACATCCATTCAGTATCTTGTCATTTTCTGAGTCCTAGACTTTAATGTTGCATGTGTGATTATATCTGGGTTTTTTTTTAATTCTCTCTCTGTTTCTTTACAGGACAGCTACCTGGTTTATATCTTGAATGAACTGGCTGGTAACTCTTTCATGATATTCTGTAGTACATGTAACAATACTCAGAGGACTGCTCTACTGCTCCGCAACCTGGGGTTCACTGCCATTCCCCTCCATGGGCAGATGAGTCAGGTATGGGCATGAACCCTCACAATAGGGTAGGCAGGGGGCCTGGGGCTTGGGAAATGGGCTGCACCATACTGAGTCACACCTGCCTTGCAGGAGGAGTATTTCACAGCTCGTGGACTGGACTGATCCATAGGAATTTAACTAACATGAATGCTGCCACTGATTCTGTAATATTTAAAAAAGAAATTAGAGAAGTGAAATTTTTGAGTAGTTTCTCCCCCGGTTCCATTGTGCCAACTTTTAACAACTTTTAACTTTTACTTTGTGCCAGTATTTTAACAAGAGCTAACTAGAAACTAGAATGAGTGTTATTCTCTCATTCCCTTTTCATCCTTTTTCCAGAATAAACGTTTGGGCTCTCTAAACAAGTTCAAGGCAAAGGCACGTTCTATTCTGCTGGCTACTGATGTTGCAAGCAGAGGTCTGGACATTCCACACGTGGATGTGGTGATAAACTTTGATATTCCTACCCACTCTAAGGTAAGCCTGTCTGTGTGCCAGCTGAGAGCTTCTGGTCACTGGGAGCAGATAGACAAAGAAGGTGGACAAAGGAACAGAGACATCTTTTCTCTCTTCTGACTGGATTGGTTCTCTCTGATTCTGACTGGAATCCTAATTCATGATTCTGTACATTGGAAGGTGTAGTTCAGCCTCTGCTATTGAGTTGGTATCTCTGTTTGAGTGGTCTCATGGCCTGGGGTGTAGAAGTGATCCTGTAAGTGAAGAGGGGAAGTAAGGAATGCTTTGTGTCTTTGCATTTCTGCTCAGACTGCATGTTTTGCCTTTTTACATTAAAGGGCTATGAAAACAATTTTAACATATTATTAGTTTCATGTAGTCATCTCTGTGTCCATGATCCAGGCCTGCCTTCATATTTTAAACTGTGCTTAAAAAAAAGAAAAAAATTAAATTCTCTGACTATGACATTCAACAAGCATTTGGTTAAGAAAGGTGTCCTTAATAGTCTCACCTTCATAACACAAAAGTACAGCAAAAGGAAAAGAAAGTAAGTTACCAACTCTCTGTATGGAAAGTATGGGGTTGTCTCAGGGATGTGATTGTTTCCCAGCTTAGTTCCAGAAAGCATACCATTAACCTGCACTTTAGGAATTGCTATTGTTGCTTACAATGATTAAAGATACTGTGCCTTGCAAACAGAAGAAAGCATAGTAGGTCTTTTGAAGACACTCCTTTTGTAAAAGCACAAAAGTAAGAAAAAATTAAAAAAACAAAAAAAAACACCAGTGGGGGCAGCAGCTTGAATGGTTTTATTATGGTCTTTGTGCTCTTCTCTCTCATCTAACCCATAGAACAGATCCTTTCTTACAATACTCTCTCTGCAAATCCACTATGGAGAAGGGAGTATTTTAATTCCCATAATGTAGTAACCTGGAAAACAGCCTAGAACCATATTGACCAAAGACGCTCGATAGATCAGACTCTTCTAAATCATTCTCAATCATCCTCTCTTTCACCATGCTTGCCAAGTTTAAGTCTGCTTGTCAGAGAGTTTCTCTGGAAGATGCACTATGCAGAGCACTAGATCCCAAGACTGAAAATGTGGGCACGTATAGGTCACTGTGAATATTAACTTTCCAAGGCAGTGAGAGTGAAGTCTTGGCAAAGGGCATGTATTGCAACTTTTATCCTGCAGTCTGGAATAATTGGATTTGGTATTCCATTTAGAAAGAGAAGAATTCAGATGTTTAAACTGAAGTTGTGCCTCCACTTAGGCCTCTACTCAAAATCTGGTGCTGCACACCCTCCTAAACATTTAATGCTGGCAGTATGTTCTTGACATTCTCTTGTTCTTTCCTAAAGAGAGAACACATAGGCTGATCTGCCATGAGATCTGTTCTGTGTTTGGTGAACATACATTATTGCTTATCAAGAAAATTCTTTCCAGGATTACATTCATCGTGTTGGGAGAACAGCTCGAGCTGGGAGATCTGGCAAATCTATCACCTTTGTCACACAGTAAGTAATAAAATTTAACAGACTTATTCTTTCCAGCTGTGTTTCAGAGCAGAAAATATCTGACCTTATCCTGGGTGAGAATAAAATACTACTTTTCATATTGAAGTACCAGTTGGTTTCATTTAGTTAAAGGGGAGAGAATTCAAAGCCCTGGGTGGGGAGGGAGGAAGGTCTAGAAAAATTCTAGAAGCAGTCATTGATTGAGCAGAACTGTTTATAAATGGACTATACAATATATTTATATATTTTTTAAATATATAATGCAGATTAAGTAACTTTGGGGTGTTTTATGAACACTGAAGTGTTTGTCTAGAACAAAAAAGTAAAGAAGATTTTTCTAGAGAAAATCTTTACCGAATACTTCTGAACAGAGATGAGATGAGCTGAGTAAATCAGAGAAGCCATGCCAAACGGCATCATTTGGATACAGCTGAGCTGCCTGTGAGACCATCAGCACAAACTAGCACCATCTGTGGGCTGGAGATAAGGCTGGAGTCTGTGAGTGGTGACAGCTGAGGCCCTCTCAGGAGGGCTGATTGAAGCTGGTGTCTTGTCTTTCCTCAGGTATGATGTAGAGCTGTTCCAGCGCATTGAACACCTGATTGGCAAGAAGCTGCCAGCATTCCCCATGCAAGAGGAAGAAGTGATGATGCTGACAGAGCGTGTGGCTGAGGCCCAGAGGTTTGCTCGAATGGTGGGTGCTGGCTTTTTGGCCCTGTCCTTGCTGTTGTAGTCTGAATTTCTTCAGGCGCCAAACTGGGGGTCAATCTGTCGATTGCATTGCAGGAGCTGCGGGAGCAGGGAGAGAAGAAGCGATCTCGGAACGATGATGACGACACAGAAGAGGCTATTGGTGTCAGGAATAAGGTGGCAGGAGGGAAAAAGAAAAAAAGGAAAGCCTTCTAGTTTGGTATTTGAACAGACTTTTTTATTTTTTGTCTTTATGGCTGTCTGAGCTATCAAAAACCGTCTACCAAGCCATCTCCAGTGGATTTTTTGTTCAGAACTACATATGAAATTTGGCAGTCCCTGAGGAAAAAAAAACTACTTTTTTTCTTCACTAGCTACAGACTGAGCTTGGCCCATGTTGGTACCATGGTACCAGTTTTCCTTTCAGGGACACCATCAGAGACCATCATCTCTGGACCTGGAAGCAGCTGTGGTCTGGCCCTGCTCATTCACTACGAAGTGCAGTGTGAGTGCAGCTTTTGCACTGCTGCAGCCTGTCCCACTGTCCAATCTCACTGAGTGCATCTGGAGTCAGATCTGTCAGAAGAAAGAGGAAAAAAGTTAAAAATAAGTGACTGAGTTTTCACAGCACAGCTGTGATGCCCTTGCCTTGGTGAAGGGATGTGTTACATTGAGAACTCAAAATATATTTTTCTTAATTTTAAAGTTACCTGGTTTTCCTTGTCTTGTCACTGACCTGTTCTGTTCACTTTGTGTATCAGCTCTGCCAGAAGGTTTTCTTCTTGGGTCAGTCCTAGCAATTCAGATACATCAGTGACATCAGTACCTTAGATTTGTCAGCTGAAGAGTGGTCCAGCACAGAGAGAACAAGCTTCAGCAGGATGAAACATTCACTGCCTGGAATTCGATCCAATACCTGCTAATGATTGACACGGTCAAGGATAGGTCTGTCTGCATTTTGGGTGGGGTTTTTGTGGCCGATTCTCGTAGTACTTACGAGTGAACACAAGAGGGGGGTATTTACGTGGGAAAGCAACTCACAAGCTGGGAGGTGCAGAAAAACAGGTATCCTGGAAAGCTCTTTGTTTCCCTAGGCAGGGAATTTTGTTACTCTTAGGCAGAGTTCCATGTCAGATAAGTAGACTTTTGCAAGAATGAGATAAATGTACTTCATATAAAACCAGAAGGTTACTGCTAGTTCTCATTGACAATAAAAATTTTTGTACAGGATGTTCCTGCTGGTAGGCAGAGTGAGAAGCTCCTGCATATGTAAATTTACTGAAAACATGAAAATTTAATGTCCAGTAGAACCATTCATAAACTGCAGGATTCACAAACTGGATTTTGTGCTACATGAAAAACAATGTTCAAAACAGTCCTTTTTAGATCTAAATGGAAAGCAGAAACTATTGCAGTAGTGAAGATGAGCACAGTGGTTATTTCACACTGTCAGCATAAATCTAGTATCACATGTATGCTAATCAGAATGCTTTTACACTTTTGTTAGGGGTAGCACATTTTGCAAAGAAATGCCAGAAAACCTAGGTCTCTTTTTTTCATGAGGAACTGAGATACTTTTTGGAGCAAAAAGAGTGCCAGTGTTCTCACTCTTTATTTATGTTGTAGCAGTTTACTTAAATCTCCCAAATATCTTCAAGTCTGCTAGCTCTAAAATGGTCTTAAGTCAGTGGCAGATCGTAAGTGTACAAATCTTAGTATGTTCACTGCTAAGAGCCTTTGTGTAAAGGAGAAAGGGTGTTTATCTTCCTCAGGTCCTAGCACACCTAGAGGGGCAGGGGTGAAAGCCCATAAATAAGAACATGTTCATTTTACAGGGCCCTTTGGTAGTGAACCAGACAGATAAGAGGAAACAGCCCTAGAATGCACCAGAGAGAGAACAAAATGAGTGATAATATGGGTGGAGATGCAAGTACTTGTTCCCCATGGAGCAAAGGAACACTCCCAGCTGTCCTGCTGGGTGCTTGAACAAAATTTCTTACTCTTTGCAGGCAGGATAGGGTTGGTTCCAGTATCAGCAAAGGAATACTTAAATCTCTCTGAGGGTCCTGGATCCCTGGAAAACCTCTGTTTATTCCCAGCTATGTAATGGGTGAGAGGCAGAGTCAGTCCTGAACCAGTCTTGTAAAGTGATGTGAAGGACACTTGGACTGCTGGAGGAGGTAGGGCAGAGTCATTCCTTTCAGAATTCCTTTCAGGTTGTTGGAGTCTGTAGCATCTCACTGTGTTCTTCCTATTTGGAAGCCTGCAACAGCAGAGGGGATGTCTTGTCCCTTGATGGAGTCAAAGATTATCCCTCCTTTGTAGTAGCAAGAATATTGGTGGAGAGAAATAGAGCTGCTCCTTGTGAAAGAGTACAGAGCCTCATTGAGAGGGGTGACTAGACAGCTGGCCACCTCCCTTGATTTGGAATGACAAGCTGTAGAAGCACTTGGCATTAGAAAAGCAAAGGTCTCACCACACCCACATTCTCACTGGTGCCTCACCTGCCACAGGTATGTGCATTCAGTTTCAACTAAAAATATCTCAACAGGTTGGAGGGGCAGGAAATGGTTTCTTTATTGTGGCTACTCCAGGGGGGCTGGGTCAGAGGGTGTTTTTACAACTGAAGTGGAATAGGGAGTGTCTGGAGATGTATTTGGGCAAAACAGAATTTGCAGCCAGCCTAAAACAAAATCTCTAGCTGATCTAATGAAACATGAGGGGAAAAGAATGAAGTGAGACCTGTCTCTCTCTGAATAAATGTTCAGAAAAGAGCAGCACTGGTATGCACGTGGCTGCATACTTTCGTACAACTGCTGCCAGTGTGTTTGTTCAGTCAGGAGGGCTTTTGAGGGGCAGCTCTGAAGCACACCCCTGCACCCTCTGGAGTTTCACACAGCAGGGAGCTGAGTGGAAGATTAACCTTAGCATGATGTAAAGTAGGATTGGGCTAACACAATTTGTCATATTTTTATGGTTGAAACTCAGGTGAAGTTTCAATGAAAGCTACGTTCTCAAAAAATGTTCAGTGGGGATGTTTGCAGTTTGAAACAGTTCTGCACTTCCAAAGTCCACAATGAGATAGTGATTATTTATATATTTTTAATACATATTTTAAATTATGTTTTATGGTTTTGATTTTTAGTACTGTGTAGGTGGGTACTTGGGGCAAAGTAACAAATTGGGATAGAGTGTCTTTCATTTGGATATTCTACAGCAAACAGAAGTGGATCAACCCTTGTGAGAGGAGAAGTAAAATTAAACATGGATGTTAGTGTGGATAACTTAGGTCAAGATAAGTGACAGTGATAATAGCTGCAAAATAGTAGCAGTCCCTGCAACCACCCAGTGGTCCAGTACAGAAGCTGCATTGAACTGAGCCATCTGGAAAGGATTTGGCCATGTCAGTTCCCCTGTGCCATGCACCTCCTGCCCAGGGGCTGCAAGGGAAGGCATGGGCCAGAAAGCACAGCTGGAAACAAAGTGCCTCAAAGTAATGTGCCTCATTACTTTTACTCTTCTAAAAGTAATGAGGCACACATAAACTCATTCAAGGACCTGACAGCCCACCTGTCCCTCTGCCCCCAGGAAGGTGGAGATAACTAAAGAGGGAGAGCTAACTTGTGCTGAGAAGAGTCTCAGTTTAGGAGGAATTCTCAGAAGTAATTGGAAATCTGGAAGGCCTTAGTTTACAAATCAGGACTGAAGTTAGTAAAAATTCACAGTTTAACCAAGCACAGTAGAAGGAAGATAACAAAGATACTTAAAAGCTCTGGAACATACCTAAGAAAGAATGGAATTCACTGCATGATCTGTGAAGGACACAGGCATGTACCAACCACTCAGGTGATGTATAAATGTGAAGTTGTGGTTTGCCTGCAATGACATGTAAGGAGCTTCTGTAAACATTCTAGTGAGCAATTAATTATTGTAAATGTTGCAGAGTAAATGCTGTAAAAATCCAGCTTTGGTGCCAGATGTAGTTCATACAGTCATTCTGAATTCTTACTCCTCTTCCTTATGTACTTAGTAGATTTTTTTTTGGGGGGGGGGGTAACCCCCAACAATTGTAAATACAGCGAATCTGAATATGAATTTCTGACAGAATCCCAAGATTTGGAGTTTACTCCTGAACTTTAAAAAAAAAGGTTAAAAGATACTTTCTTACTTTTAAGATGGCATTTTCTTATGGTCTGACTAGGAAAGCTCCTTTTGAATAACAACATTTAAAAGGGAGAACTAAGGAAGTTTTGTTCCTCTGGCACCTAAGAAATGGAAATGGTTACTTGATCTCTGTCCAAAGGATGAATACAGCCATGCCTCCAGTGCTGTATCTCTTCCTGAGGACCTTTCAAATACAGAAACATAGGATAATGACAATAACACTTTCCCTCTGCTTCCAAAGCCCCCCTGGGGCACCAGTGTTTGCCTTCCTGAACATGGTAATGGAGTATCTGCCATGTCATGTCTGGTGGTAGGATGTGTTGGACTGTGCCAAGGTCATGCCTAGTTGTGCAATAGAAGACAGTGGCACTGTGTAGTTTTTAGATGTTGATATTGTAGGTCCTCAGGGAGGGGTGGATAAGCTCCTTTGGAGCTTGTTCAACACTTTTTCAGGGAAGCACCTACAAGCCTGAAGCTGTGTTTCCTAGAGGTTAACACAGGGTAATTTTGCATGCCCAAAGGGAAGAGAACTCTTTACCTTTGCCTGCTCTTCAGGAGGATACTTCACTGCAGAAATGTACATGCTGGTCTGTTGCCTCTCTCTACAATAAAGTTGGGATAGAACTCATGTAAGAAGCTTCTGCCTTCCTTTGGGCTTGGTACTTGTAAAGGTTCCTGAGGAAAGGAAAATGAAATGTGGGCTTCCTGTGCAAAAAGTGGGAAAAGTTTTTTCTTGCATCTCACAGACACCATTGCTTCTGTCCATCACTTCCTTCTCTCTTTTTGATATTTTCTAGGAAGGTGGGGTTTTTTGGTATTTATTCCCATTTGGACTTAAGTCCCCCCCCTTAATCCTGCTCAAATTTTTCACTCACAAACATGCCTCTGTGTAAAGGAAAGCAAATAGCAAAACTTGCTCTGCAGGTTATCTGTGTGATACAGCTGGAGAACTGCATGATAAGGGTGAACTGCTTTGGTTATGCAGGCTTCCAGAAAAAAAGGACTCCTTTGTGTGCTTTTCAGCATTTGCTCCATCCCATGAATAAGGCTAAAGCATGACATTTATTGGCTTTGATGTAGGAGAAAGTCTTTTGCACAATAAGAGTTGGAGTCACAAAAGTACCTCCTTTCCTGCAACAGCAATGTAAGGATCCATGGAGCAAGCCTGGGAGAGAACATGTGGAGGATCATTCAGTTTTATTTAAAGCAACAGAAATTAAGGTACCTCAGAGTCATCCATGTAACTGCATATACTTGGTCTTCTGTCTTAATTGTAGCTCAGTTGAAGCGAGTTTATAACAGGAAATACTCAGCCTGATCCATCCTTAACAGCTTCTGTGCTTGGTGTATCATCAGCAGGGAAGTACTACTTCTTATCCTTCAAAATGTATTCAGAATGATAGATTTGCCACAAGTGAGTGGTTTCCTATTACTGCTGCTCATGTGCATGCTTACAGGCTTGTTAAGCCTTTACCCTGGTGCCTGCCAGAGGCTGTCTTTGGTCATTAAGGATTAGTCTTCTCCAAACAAAATCAACAACATGAAGCAGACAGCCTAACATTCTGACAAAGCAGCATTCCTGTGGTTGCAGGTTTTGAGATGCTTCTTGGAGATCCTGCAGAACTCTGAGCTATTTTCTATTGGATACACTCAAGGGATGTATGTGTAGCTCAGTTTAGTCTTCCTCCACCCATTGGTGAGAATTTCTTCAGTATTATCTAGGAATCTTGGAGTTGCTTTCCCAATTTTCAAAAAGAGTTTAGATAAAAATCCAAACTTTTAAAAATTAAAAAGCTGTTCTCTCCAAAATGGATAACATAGTGAGGAATGGTTATAAATGATCTGTGGAAGAAATGTCAGAAACAGATTTTTTACTATGCTCTAAGATCAAATTTAGACATAAACACTGGCAGATGTGAGGTTATCTGGCTGGCTGTAACCAGGCCTTCTCATCTTGGATGAGTTTGTCAGAGAGCTCTTCCTTGCAAAAAACCTGCTAGTGTTTTGTGACCCTTTGGTTCTTCCAAAGCTGCCACTCAGATATGACTTCTGTACTCCAATTGTACTGCTTCTGTCTAGTTCAGAAGATGACTTTTTGAAGATCTATTCTCTACATTCTCAGGCTATTCCCTCCTCTTTCAAATGCTGCCACCTGGTCTGCCTGATGAACAGTTAGTGTGGAAATTCCTCTCCATCAGGGTTGCATTAAACTGATGGGGCGGGGGGGGGGGGGAACACTGCCCCTAATTTTTG
>VZRH01000853.1:32959-57274 GCA_013397555.1 Urocynchramus pylzowi
GGGAATCACTGTCACTAATCTTGCTCCTGTATTTGCACAGACTGTTTGTGAGTATGTGACTGCTGTGTCCTCTGAAAATCCTGTAGCAGAAAATTGTGGCTCTCTTGGATTTAGTAGAAGCAGCAAATATAGGGGAAGACTTGTTTAGTGCAAGGGCCCTGTTAGCTTTCTGTTGTCGATGAACCTGTTGTGCAATGGCAGGGAGCTTGCTGGAGGGCATGGTATCAATTAAATCTTTGGTGAGTGTTTTAGTATCTTACACATACAGCCAATAAGACTTCCTTTTTTTCTTTTCTCCTTTTAACACAAGTAGCCCTTTGGAAAGGTAATTGCTCTGATCTTTCTTGAAAAGGAAGTTGGAGCCCCTGAACTAGCTTGTCCCTTGCCACTTAAAATAAACAGATTAAAACCTTTGAGAGCTCTCCTCCTTTGTCATGTTCTTTAGCCTGGAAGTGTCCAGCTTTGTTAGCCCTTTGTTTCTCTGATCACCTGAGATCTACAGGACTGTGTATTACTAATTTATATGGACAACACAGAAAACGTGCAGGTAGGGCTGCTTTTGTGCCTCAAAAGGCTTGTGGGTTAATGTCCAAAAATATGCTGAAGTCTGTGGAAAAGACAGTGCTGTAAGTTGTTGACACATGAAAATGCAGGGATAAAGAGGAGGACTGATGGGTGGAGAGGCCCTCTTTTCCAGCTCGATAGTGAGTTTGCATGAAGCTGTTATCTCTCTTGGTGGGAAAAGACTTTTGACTAATAGAGAACTGAAGCCAGCCATGGCTGGGTGACTTTGTTTTGAAGAGACTTCTGTGATCTGGATACTCATTTCCTCTGCCTTCATGATGGCAGGACAGATGTGTAAATTTCTGCTTGCTTTGCCAAAGTAGAGCCATGAGCCTTAAAACCAGAAGCTGTGAGCCTTAAAATGGATTCTGTATAGAGGGAAACAGCTTGTGAGCTGTGCTGCCCTGGGTTCTGCTTCGGCTGGAAGCTTTTCTCGGTGACTGAAGTGGGCGATGGGCTGAGCCTCGTGGCAGAAACCAGAATTGCCTGACATACAAGGTGCTGGTACACCAGAGCAGGTGAGCCTGCCTGCTCTGCATGTTGGCAGAATCCCAGAGGCACACTTTGCATCTTTCTGCTCTCCTGAATTGTCTTGCTGGATTGCATCGTTACCCAGCCCGCTCCCATCATTTGATCAGATAAGGCTGACCAAGGGATTCCATTAAGCCTTGGAAGCATTCAGTGACTGGTATCTTGGGACAGTGGTGCTTGCAGGTGCATGAAGTTGGGAAACCACCTCTCCTGTGACTGAGGGTCAGGGAATCTCCCTGCACAGGCTGGGGTAGGGAAGCCCCTTTGCCCAGGAGTGCCTGCGTGCAGCTACCCTCCCTGCCTTCAGGCTTTTCCACATGGACTGACTTGTTTCTTTGGAAGCATTGGCCAAGGCTTCCCTTCACATAATTAACTGACAATGATGAGTTCTGCTGAGATCCTTCCCAGGCAAAATTTCCTCTTGCTCAACATGTCTCAGAATGTGTTGCATTAGTAAGCTTCCATTATTTGGTGTTTTTTTGGGACCTCAAATCTTCTCACACCACCTTTAGCCTCTTCTACATGTTTGAATCCCTTCCTTCACCATGAAAGTCTCATGTATGCATCCCCTTTAGTAAGCACCTTCTGCACTTTCTCCTGGCTTTTCCTCAGCCTTGACCCCCCAAATAGTCTGCAGCCAGGCCTCCTCAACAGGGCTGGTTCTGTGCTTTGCTGTTCACATTGCATTGCAATATGGTCCTGCAGGCTCTTCTCCTGTCTGTTTAGCAGGTGTCTGCCCCAGCTGTTTGCATTCAGTTCTGTCCTGCTTTTGTTTTCCAGAGTATTGGGAAGAGCTGCCTCAGTGGTTCCCACATGGCTCTCCCCATCTTAATGGTAGTTTAGGAAACACTTGTGTGCCTTGAAGCCTCTTGCCAGAGGAAGCTACTACAACCCCTGTGCAGGTAGAGGTTCCTCCACTGCACACCTGCAGTCTTATCCCACCTCAGTTGTTAAGGGACTGGCTGGAATCTGTGTTTCTAGGTGCTCTAGAAGATGCCAAACAAGTAGGTGTATGACAGAAAGTAACAGAGATCCTGTTGTGCTCTCTGGGCAAGTCTCTTGTTAATTAATGTTAATCTTGTTAATTAATTAACACTGCTTGTTAGGAAAGGATGGTTTATTTATATTCAACAACTTGTTTCAACTCATTACTTGTAGTAGTCAACTCTTTTTGATAAATTACAAGAAGGATGGTTAGATTTAGGGCAAAACAATCAAAATTTTGTGCTGTCCTGCAAGGTTAGGATACATCCTAACCAGTAATAGTTTCAACAGTGTCATTGTTCTGCTCAATGATTATAAATGAGTAGTTAAGAAAGTCAGATTTCAATTGGCCAGCAGAGGTTTTAACCATGCACACATCTAGATTAACCACTCCGGAGATTGGGGATTATCAACTGTTATGTAATAGCAGAATTTTTTTTTTTTTAAATTGGAACAGAACTGTTAACAGATGCTGCATTTGCTAAAGAAACCAGATTGCCATGTAATACATCCAGAATGTGTGCTTTCTTTGGCAGAATCATGCATGTGGATTGCTACTTTTCTTTGCCTTTATCTCTAGTGACAGCACACTGCTGATCAGACAGGTGAATCATTAGATTTAGTTCTTATTTGGGTTGTTAAGTAAGAACTGAAATTGGTTTGGTTCAGTTCTGGTTCAACACAGCTTCAGATCTACTGTGTGTGTTCAGTTCTGACTGAGGGAAAGCTAACCCCATGTACTGTAAAATCTCATGGTAACTTGAATCCCATGTGTATCACAGCTCTGTAATTTGATAAAGCCCTTGGAGCAATAATATTGCTCAAATCCTTAGCATATGTGGGTGGGATCCCTTCATTCACATACAGCACAGGCTTTTTTTTTTTTTTCAAATTATTTAATGCCACATAATTGGATGTGTTGTGTGCCAAGCAGAAGGTCTGGGCTAAAATTTGTAGTGTACCTTTTAAAATGTAGGCACAAAGGCACTGAATTTTCTGTGTGATCAAATAAGCCTCCCCACAGGTCCCAGAGAGGGAAAAATGCTTGCTTTTTGACATGCAGCAGCACTACCTGGTGCCCAAAAGCTGATGGGTCTTATTCTGGGTGAAGTCCTGTCTGCAGCCAGGGATTCCTGGAAAAAGCTTCTTCTCTTTTGAAGAGAGCTACTCGTGTTCCAGTTGGTATTTCATGATGCAAACAAGTGTCTGTTACAGCAGTTTGTTCATAATGAACAAGGAAGGGATTATCTGGCAATGCAACTCTTTGGAAGAGGAGAGAACCTGCTGCAGAGAGGCATAGCTTCTCTTTGGCTTATCATGCACACACCAAGAGGCATCCCTCATCTCTGATGCTTTCCTGGATTGCTCATACCATTAGCTGAAGCTGTGTTTACATTTCTGAAGAGGTTAATTGGTAATTAAACATCCACTCAACCCTTCCCTGGGGTATGGCTGTCACTTACAGTGTCACTTTTGTTTACTAAGCAAAATAACTGGGGCTGCTGGGTCTGGAGAGCAATGGGGAGTCCAGGGGCTCCCATGGGAGGCTTGTCCATCACACCCAGCAGCCAGCTAAGTGGCCCAGGAAAGAAGCATAGCACAGCCAGAAAGGGACTCCTTAGGTTGGAATTACTGGTCCAAATGGTTGCACAGGACCTCTTTCTCTTCATACTGCAAGGCAGACGCTTTGTAAACCTTCTCTATTTCAGCCAAGTCCTCTCCATTTGGCTGTTAATAATGACTGCACACTGATGTTCTTCCCCCTAGCTGAGGGGAGCTCCTGGGTTGTCAAGAAGTTTGGAAGAAAAATAATCAATGCCAGGGACATGGCAATCAGTTGTGTTTTTTGTCTAGTTCAGACTTCGCCTTCTCCTAGCCCTGGGCACAACATCCAGTCTGGAAGTTCACATTTAACAGTTTAATGCTCTTCTCTAATCCAATATTGCTGCTTGTCGTAGTAAACACGTCAAGTTTACAATATCTTTAGTGACCATAGCAAATGTGTGATAGCAAATATTTCCGCAGGCTTATCTGGAATCAGAAGAGGAGTTAAATGAAGCTGTGAGATGAGACAAGGAAACTATCCCAGCAGCAGATCAAGAGACACTTTTGAGTTCTGACAGCTGGTCTGAATTGTCAGTGGAAATTTCCACCTGAACTTTCAATGAAGTATTTTTGGTCAAATGAGTGAGGGGGAGTATCTGTGTATGTGTGAGTGTTTAAGACTATGTATTTGAGGGATTCTTTTTTCTTTGCATGAATCCGAAAACTTAAAACAATAATAGTAGGAATTTTATGCACAGACTGCACTTTTCAGTTAACTTTCCCTTTGAGATTTCCACTCTTTATCGTGAAAGATTTACAAGGAGAATAATTAAATGGATTACATTAGGCCTCCACTTCAGTTCTCAAGTACTTAATCTCTCTGGCTAGGATTCAAATCTATGGCCTCAAGAGCTCCGTCTTTAAAAAGTGGAGCTAGTGAACTAGATAGCATTTAAAGAGTGCTCATCTTTTGGATCTGGTGTCCCAAAGCAAAGGAGACCTATTGCAGAGGAACAGGTAGATATGCTACATATCCTGCAGTGAATTTTCTATGGAAAACCATTCTCAGTGATGCTTCTGACTTGCAATTGCCCGTTCTCTTCCTTAACCTGCCTGACTGTCACTTCCACTCCTGGCTTGTCATTGCCTTCTCTTGCTCTTCTCTCCCCTAGCCACCACTTCCACCAACAGCACCCTCATTTTTATCCTGCATTTTTATCTACTTTTAGTAGACATTGCAGCCACAGAGGCAAAGGCATGGCAGGCAGCGCGAGGCTGGGTGTGGCTGAGGGTGGGGTGTGTGTGCTTGCACACAGGTATGTGTGTGTTTGTGTGGGTGTGTGCCTGCCAAAATTAGGCAGAAACTGCAGAAAGAGGCCTCATTTTACAGAAGCCAAGAGGAATGCTATCAGGCCTCTGAAACACACCCATGTCGTTGGTATGTCCCTTCAGGAGCTCAGTGTCTCTGGTGATACTTGGGAGTTGGAGCTTTCATAAAGCATCAGTTGTGATTAGCAAGTAGGGTGGAAAGAAACCTGAGACACCTTAAGACTGATGCAACAACTGGTCACTTGTGGCAAATGCTGCATTAAGAGAACCATTTAAGAAAAGGGTTCTGGCAGGAGGAGTAAAGAACTGAAATGCAGTGCTGGGCCTCCAGTGAGGCAGTATCCAGGGATACTGTGCCTGTGTTGTCCTCGAAGCTGGAAGAGCAACCCACTGGCACATCATGATGGAGGAAGCAGTGGAAGGAGGCCTGCATGCATAATCTTGTGCCAAGTGGAAAGAGGGTGACCAGCAGTATGCTGGCCTTTTAAATGGAGGATCCTGAGCTCTGTTGCCCAGCCAGCTCCATCCTCCACTCAGGATGAGTGTCCTAAGCAATCATCTGAGCTCCCCCAGCAGTGGTGGGACCCACTGCCATCTGTGCATGAGATGTCCAGGTTTCCAGGACATACCATCTGCCTGTGCCAGAAACCAAGTGTCTCCCCAGGCTCCTGGGTTGCCACAGGGAGGAGAGTCCTCAGGATTTGAGTGAAAAGGCATTTTGTGCATTCTGAAAACATGGCCCTAGCCCTAGCCTGATAAAGCACACATCCTGCTTTTCTCCTATCTCATCTCTGAACATTTGCAAGGCTATAGTGGTCTTTTTGACACACGCACACTGAGCTGGGGAAGGACTTCAGCATGGACCAGGCTAGTACTCCCCTGATGGATGCTGACATCTGAGCGAGTCCTTGAGCAGCCCTCCAAGATATCTGGCAAGTTTTATGGTCATCTATAATCAGGGCCAAGCAACAAACTTTATCTTGACTGAGCTATCAAGCAGAAGTGAGGCGTTGGCTTTATAAGTCATTTATACATAATCTGGTAACTATTACTCACTGGCATTTCTGTCAGGTAAGCACTGTCCTGGCACTTCTAACAGTCTCCAGTTCTAACCAACAGGAACACAAACCATCAACCCTCAATCTCGAGCACCCACAGATTGTAATGCCCATGGCTCCTGGGAGATGGCTGTGTCTGTGGAACAGGGCAGAACAGGCAGATGGAGTCCCCAGCTCCCTCTGCCTGAGCTTTGCTGCCAAGCCCCTAGCACCCCAGAAGAAACTGCACAGAAGAGAAGCTCTTTCTCCCAGAACTGCAGCAAGACATCCTTCAGTAGGCCTGGCACCAGAGCATTGTGTGTTATCATGTTCTTTGCTTTCATTTTCCTGAAGCCTGACTGAGATTCCCACTGTGGTTCTCTACATGGCTGCACAGCAACTCTGCAGGTCCAGGAGGTGACACTGGGATTTGTGACACTCAGAGAACAAAAACTGCCTGCCCTGGGAACCTGCTCTAAACTGTAAGAAAATATTTGGGATCGATAGGCTGTGAATTCAATTACTTGACCTTATCTTACAATTGTTTCTTATATTTTTCTCCCCTGATGCTCATTTCTGTCAACAAAAATCATAGCATTGATTAAAGGTTAGTCTGCACACACTGACCAAAACTGCTGGCTTCTTCCCAGGCCATGGTTCTGCAGTCAGTGGCAGATTTGTATGTAGCTATTTCATAGAATCAATAAGGTTGGAAAAAATCTTCAAGATCATCAAGTCCAACTGGATGTGTTTGATTAAACATGTAAACACAACTGTATTTTTGATAATTTATCCAGGAGAGACAATATTGAGTTTAAGCCAGCTTTTATGTGGCTGCATGGGGACATAGATCTGTACTTGCGTGAAGAAGCTTGTTGATAAAAAATAATCCAAAATCTAACAATGTCTTTGTTTTTTCTTTTCTGATGAAGTCTAAAAGGGAGGAGTGATTTATGTTGGATCTCAGCTTTTCTTTGTGCTATTGTGGTGGTGTTTGATCCAGAAGCAGTAAAGAAGAATTTTCCGTATCATTGAGCAGGGTCTTTTTTGTGTGCAGCCTGATTCCCAGGAATGCTCCTTGCATGGAGGCAGTCTCCTGCAGAACCTCTTACCCAGGACACTGCTGGCAGGAGAAATCAGATTCCAGGGCAGGATGGCTATCTCAGAACCTCTATTGCCAACAGCCACCCATGAAAGAGGGAGCCTAATCCTCTCCCAGCAAGAATCTCAGCCAATCTTTGCAGCCCCACATCCCACAATGTAGAGAGGACAAGGAGGGAAAAGGGGAAACTACTCCAGACACAGTGAGCAAGGAATGCCAAAAGGAACAGCATTAGTGGCCAGACAAGGGCACCAAAACCAGGACTGGGACACAAGGACAGAAAATGCTGACTCCTCCTGGAGTGCTTTGCTGAGAGTCTCTCCATCATGTCCCACTAGCTAAACATGCAGCCAGACATCCCCTCTCTCCTAAATCATTACCCCAGCCCTGGAGTCAGTCTTGCTGGGAGAGAGCAAACGCAGGTCCTCCTGGATCTTCCCTGGCCTGTCTTCCTTTCTAGGGGCATGTTTTCAGATCCCTTGTTTACTGAGAATTATTTTCCTAAAATGTCTGTTTATTTACAACACCCAGTCATATATACCAGGGCAGCTTGCTGCTTTGGGAAGGCATCAGCATAAAAGCAGATGAGGTTAATGTCATAAAGGAGGGCTGGAACATTCTTTGCTGAACTGGGAAGTGGGTGGGCACAGGAAACCTCCAGGAAACTACATGTAAAGGAATGGCTCAGTTGTCATTAGTGAAATGTTTATCAGCATACTGTTGAAAGTCTTCATTTTTTTTAATTTGTTCATGGCCTTAAAAAGCACCAGTTTTATTGTATGAAAAGGCTCTTCCTGGCCAAAGTGATCACAGTCGCTGCCCATTCTTGTTTCAGCTTCCACACTTGTGGAGTATGAAAGACTGTGACACCTGTCCCCATGGGACAGGAGCATGTCCAAGGCATGAACTCAGCACAGGTTCAGCAGGTACTCCAGGAGCTACCCCCTGCCCCTGGGTGTCCAGGTACCAGGCTGTTCACCCCTGGGATTGCATGCAGAAATGATCCCGTTTGCAGCACTGCAAGAGCATCTGTTCCTAGCAGAGGACCAGGCAGTCCATGTCTGTAAGCAAGGTCTTCTCACCAATTAGGAATGCTGTATCAGTTAATTCACAGGTTTGAAATTTTCTGTTTATAGGATACACTCACTAACATTGATTTCAATATTTTAATAAGTCTCCTTGTCCTTTCCTTGACCAAATCTATCCCTTTCCCAGTAAACGGAAGTCCTGTACCAGGGCACTTAGAAGCCAGGAAGAGAAAGGAGTTGGGCAAATCCTGCTCATTTAAAGAAGGGAACCTCTTTGAGAGGAGGCAGCAATCAGCACAGAAAGCAAAGCATTGTTACATACCAGAAATGTTTATGTTTTTCCTAAGACTGAAAATGGCAGGGAGCACAGCATGCAGTTTGGAAGAACTGATAGCTGCAGAGATAAGTAAAGGCTGTGAAGGACACCAGAATGTGTTTCTTTTGCAATTATTTTAGATAATATTTACTTTTTGGTGCAACACTTCATTTCCAAAGGAAAACTATTCAACTCTCAGAGTCTTAGAGATTTTGGCAATCCTTGGATACATGCTTTCAAAGCCAGAACATGAGGGATTCAAGGACAGGACATCCAGGAGAAAGTCCAGTATTATGCAAAGATCCCATATGTCCCTTTCCAGAAATGTGTGTGTTCCCTTGTCTTCTCTCCTGTCTAAGGCAATGGTGCCCTGAGCTGGCTGGCTGAAGACCCATCATCACTGTGCCAGGCTCTTTCCAAGGATGTCATAATGTTTATGCCTGAACCGATTTAAAGATGAAGAAAATGGTTGGAGCTTGCTGTAATGTTAGCTCAGGATGACTGTGATAAGTACTGGCAGGGGGATGTTTTTCAGGGAACAAGGCTGTTCTCATGCTATTCAGCTCTCTGTTGTGCACAGGTAGCTAAGCAGAAGGAACGACACAAAGCGATCCACAGTGCAGCCAATTCCACTGGTCAAACATAAACATGTTATTTAGACACATTCCAGAGCGCCATGCACCATCTCTCCCCAGGCATCTGCTTGCCTTATTACTTGTCTTAATAAAAGATGTTATCTCAGGCCCTGCACCTCCCAGACACGCTTCCTTCCCCACGCCTGCCTGCGCTGAGGGGGCTGCAGCATTCTGCCATTTGCTGTGACACTGACGCCAGTGGAGAAGGGCTGGCCTGGGGCACCTGGGGCACTCCCACCCCACAGGAGGAGCAGAGCCAAGCAATGCCAGCAGCAAGAAGGGGCAGGGAGCAGAGCTGACTCAGAGGGAGAGCCCAGCCCTCATCCTGCTGCCTGAGAACTGGGAGTTGTGGGTGCCTGTTGCCCAAAGGGGTCAGACCCTGCTGCTGTCCCTGACTCTCCTTGTCAACTATCTTTCTCACTACCAGCAGCCAGCTTGCTTGTCCAGGACTGCAATATGGCCAAAGCAAACAGTTTTGCTACCAACAGCCTCCCACCTAAAGGAACTTGCAACATTACCAGCATTTTGCTACTGGATTGTGTTTTAAATTATTTTGGAGATTTGCTATGCAATTCAGCTGTCAAGTGTAAAGATCTGTATCATTCTCTTGTCTCCATCTCTATTGGAAAGAAATGGGTAGTTCTCAGGTGTAATTTGGTTTGTCTTGAAGCAGATCAACTGCAACTATCCTGGAAGTGCCCCTTTCTCTCCACCAAATATAGCGGGAATCCACATGACTGCCTCCGATGAAGAAGTCTGCTCTGTAGACACCTAGGAGTCAACTTGGTTGTCCATACTCTGCTGCCTAGGGTCATTTGGGATCTTCTGTGTTATTAGAGTGAACTAATGCTCCAGAAGGATTGATTTCCACAGCTCTTTTCTCTCATATGCCATCCCTATCTTATATATCTTATATATCTTATATCCATATCATATATCTTATATGCTGTTCACTGAGTAACAGGTAACAGAGCTACAGCACCTTCAATTATTTATCTATGCTGGTGTACCAGAATTAAGTCCTTACAGTGAACTAGGCACCTGCATATCAGCTGGCCATCTCAACTCTGAAATAACCAGGGAGATTCCAGAGCACTCAATCCATTTGCTCTTACAAAGGCGATTTGAGATGCCTAAGGGTATCCAAAACATCTGCACAGGACTGCCAGATCTGATAGAGAAGGTATGGGAAATTCATGTGCTCCTGCAGTGGTCACTGGAAGGTGAGCAGGAGACACTGGGGCATCTCAAATGATGCTATGCTGGTGTGCAAACTAAAGTGAGGCCCCAGGCAACCACACCTGGGAGCATTTCAGTGCACACAGAAATAGGCACCTGCATCCAATCAGCTGGGACAGTCCTTCTGGCCTTATGGCTGTTTGGGAGCTGAGACACTCAGTTCACATTTAGGTAATAACCATCAGACATCTAAATTTAGGTGCCTGTATCTGCAGGTTACATCCTGTCCCTAAAGCGAGGTGACAGCCATCTCACCTTTCTGGTGTGATCACTGTGCCATTTGTACTCACACCCGTAGACCAGTGGTGCCTCTCCACCCTCCTTGGCACAGCACGACAGCCAGGACACCACGTCTCACACTGCAGTGAGTCAGCAGCCCTCAGGCTCCTAAATCGCTTGGGATTGTTTTTAAATGTAGCCCCATTAGCCCTCTGAAAGTACAGGTCACGTTTGATGACTGACTCTCATGGATTTCTCAGGCACTCTGAAAAATGTCTGTGTTACTTTTATCTTTTCTTCTTTTCTTCCCCTGATATAATTTGACATGGTCTATTCCATGAGGATTTTTTGTTTCTTTGCAAATGTAGGGAAGTAGCTGGCAGTCCATAATGTGCTCTGACAAGATGCAAATAGGCTGGCAGTGACCAGTGACCTTTGAAAGCTTCTTGGGATGCTTTCCTAAGACAAATTGGTCCCACTGAGATGGTGCTAAGCTCCTCTCCATCTCTACTTATTTTCTTTTCTCATTTTTCATAACTGTCTCCTTCTTGGCTGGTTCACTAAGCCCAGGACCCGCTTTAAAGTTTAGATTAATTTCATGGAGAGTAACCTGGTATGTCCTTTCCTAAGAAGCCTCAGGATTTTACACTGAAATAAAAGTAGGAAGGACACGAAGAACTGTCTTAGGGCTCAGCATGGCCCACCCCAGAGGGACTGCACTGAGTGATGCCTTTCACTGGATGAGCCACTCATCCCTGCAGGCCCTCACGTACTTCTTTGGGGTGTGGAAGAGAGGACTCTCCTGTGAGTTCTGTGGCAATCTCCACATGTGAGATTCAAAAAGGATCAGCACCAGAAATAAACCAGAAGCCCTAAAGCAAACAAAATTAACAAGCAGATGAGACACCTGTGGGCACTTAGACCTTGGCACAGCTGCTCTACCTCCACCCCTGGTTTTGGGAAGGAGCACAAACTTCGTGAGGTGAGGGGGATTTTTAGGTCTGGGGCTGTGTGTAGGGACTGAGGGCTTCATGTGGATAGGCCTTGATGTCAATTCCTTAATCAGGATAATGAAATACTCCCAGTGAGTAATATTCAAAATAACAAATGAAGTCATGAACACATTGGATATTCTCGAGGATTTGGATGGGGTTGTGCTGATAGGTGTGTCAGGCCAGAGGCATAAAATGTAGAGCAAGGGGGAATTTGTCATTGCCTTTGCTCATTAAGTGTTTGGGCTAGCAATTTGGACAAAGTGACTCAGCGCTGGCGAGCAGGCAGGACTGAGCCCTCAGAGAGCAAGGCTGGTTGAGCGAGACACAAGGAAAGCCAAGCTGCCCCTCTCAGGAGAGAAGCCGGTGGCTCTCGCTGGCACGGCTGGAAGGGACAAGCAGAGCAGACGTGTCCCCACGAGCTGACGCAGCACCTGTTGAGAGCCCGGGGGAAACAAACCATCTCGGGAGCTCGGGGCACTGCGGCCCGCTCACACCACAGCCTCCTCGTCACCTGCTTTGCAAGCAGTTTATCGGGCGAGAAAGCAGGCAAAGACACAAAAGGCTCGGAGCAGGGAGGGGACGCACCGCTATTCATAGTCGCGGTCCCCACCCACGGGTGCCAGGAGCCAGACAGGGGAGCACCTTATCAGGTGCCAGACGGAGCAGCATTCAGCGCTGTCCCAGCGCTCCATCTCCACCCCGGCGCAGGGGTGAGTGCCCCGCTGACGTCAGGAGGCCTTACTTCATTTCCTGGCACAGGGGCCGAATTTTCACAGCCCTGTCCTGTGGGAGAGGAGGCGGTGGAACTGGAATAGGCGTGCTCAGCCCCACCTCCTCAGCCCTCCAGCTGTTAAAGCTCCCGAGAGCGGCGGGCGCGGAGCTGCTGCTCGGCCGGGCTTGCGGGAGCGCAGGTGCCCGGGACCTGGTGCCTGGAAAAGTGCCCCTCCTAGACGGAGCCTCCCTGCTGCCTTCACCAGGCAGGACCCAGAAAGGTAATTCAAGGCAATGTGTTGGGCCTGCCGCCTGCAGCTGGGCTGGGATGGCGTGCAGGACCGTGGCTGTGCGGGGCATGGGGTGCCACAGTGAACTGGGAGCGCCTCCCGGCATTGACTCTAAGGTGGGACTGCCAGCTGGAGCTGGGGGGATGCTCCCGGGAAACGATCTGAAATTTCTGGGTGAACGGGTGTATTTAATGTGCAAATATCAATGGGAAAGGAGGGTCAAGCTGAAGGGAGAAGACTCCTCCTCTCTCAAGCGAGAGCTATGATTTGGGGTGTGCTCTATAAGCTACCACAGCACAGGCTTCTTTGCACAGACTGCAGAGCCCCTTGGAACTCCTAGACACTGCAGTAGGGGCTGGGTGAGCAGACTTAGCTTCTGGGGAGCAGCACTCACCCAGGAGACAGGGTAGAGGCTCATCATGCTGTGCAGGACATCTACCCTAGAAAAAAAGAGAAGGCAGTAAAAATGGTTGTAAGTGGCCCAGTTCTCCAAGTCAGGAAGGTTATTTCCATCCCATTTGTTCCACTGGCCGTGGTGGCTGGCTGTGGCAAGCAACACTTGCGGTCAGCACCAGTCAGGACCCACAGCTATGGGTGTGCTCCGTGCTGTCATGAGGTCACTCACGCTGGTTCTCTGCGCTCTCCACGTGTCCCAACAGCCAGCACCACTCTGTATCTGCCAGAGCTGTGAACAGATAAGCTAATCTAATCAACAGTAAATGTCTGTGGATAAAATTTTAGAATTTTCTTTCTAGATTTTCAGAAATTTATTATTCACAATTGTCCTGATAACTCAGCTATCTGTGCAAGAGATCATAAATCTCAAAAATTTTGTGTACGTTGATTGTGAAAACTCCTTCATGTGTTATCCAGTTATTCCATTCTTTCCATGGCAGTCCAAAGTTCCTGCATATTTGAATAATTTGCATTTTATTGTAGCCAGCCTTTTGAAGAGCTGCACACCTTTTACACAGTGAGGTTAAAAGCTGGAAAAATATTTCCTCAATTCAGTTATAAGCAGTTCAATTGAAGCATATGTGGGGCTGGGAGTAAGTCAGTGGGATTTTCACCCTTTGTTCATCCCTTGGTTAGATCAACTGCCATTTGTTGAAAACACAATATGTACTCACTGAAATCTGCTGCAACAGTTTGAGAACCAACTTTATGAGTGCAGTATATTGTTCTGGAGCAAGAAAATTAAGGCAAATGGTATAGTGAGCACTAAAGTCTAAATTTTGCAAGGTTGATTTTTTTTTTTTTCTGTCTATTAGCCCCTGTTTTTCCAGTGTGGGGCACCATTGAGGACAGGCTTGCTCATGTTTCATTGTGATATTGTATCTAAACTCCTCTTTTGTTCGACTTTAGAGACTCAAGCCTGACTGAGGAATTTAGTATTTACAAATCAATACCTGGCCCCTAGGGTCTAAACTCCCTCTGTGCATGCATAATGGGCCATGATGTGCCAGAGGCNGAAAGTAGGGAACTTAATTCCCCTAAACAGCCCACTTAAGCTCTCTTATCCCTTGGGAGACAGGCTTTCTGAGACAGCACTGAAGTCCTTAAGATGAGACAGCAGGAATGTGTTAGGGACCTTGACATCATTGGCTTGTGGTTACTTCTCAGCACTGAGCAGCATTGGCTCTGACACGTCAGGCCTCTAGTCAGGGCAAGGCAGCATCTTGGGGAGGAGGCTGAGGTCTTTGAGACACTCCTTATTGCTACACTGCTGTGAAGAAGGAGGAGTTCAGGGCTAGTGTATTTGCTGTTGAATTTGGAGTGAGAAGGGCTATGCTGGAAGCATCCGGATTAGTTATCTGCAAAGTCAAAGGTGTTAAAGTTCCCCCTTCATTCATAGTGGTAAACCAAAGCCAAAAGTGCCTCAGAGAATTTAAAAGGGGGAAAATGAATGTAAAAGAGAACAACGAGTTTCCTGCTCTGCATTGTTCATCTCTGACTCTCCCTGGTACAAGGTACTGATGTTGTTTGAACTTGTCAGAAGAGTGTAAACTGTGTTGTGACTACAGCTGCTCTTGTATCACAGAAGTGACAAGGCAGCTCAGTCTCTGCACTGCAGGGCACCAAGCAAGTGCTCAATGCAGTGCCTCACCTTCTCCCTGCTCCCCACACTCCTAAAATGTTGCACAACATCAGGCACAGTGTGGAGGACATGCAAGGTGAATTGCCTCCTCCTGAGGGGCTTGGCTTGCCCTTGGTGGAGAGCCAAACTTTGAGATGACTCTGCTGCCATTGCCCCATGTCCTAAGCACTGTGGTGTCCTTGCTCAGCGAGGTGGGGATGGAGGTCTGTCCTGCCTCTCCTTCCCCACTGTTGACAGTACCCAGATGGTTGACTTGACAGCCTGTGCTTTCTCCTTTTCTACAGCTTAGGAGAGGTTGTTCAAGAAGGCAAGAAGATGACAACGTCACCTCCCCCAGGCTGCGGCAGCATCGGTGCTGACTACCACCTGCTCTGTGACACAGAGAAGGCCTGGGGGATTGTCCTGGAGTCGCTGGCTGCAGCAGGCATCCTCATCACCATTTTCCTCATCTGCTCGCTCTTCTTCCTCATCTGCAAAGTCCAAGACAACAGCAAGCGGCACATGATCTCCGTCTACTTTTTCTTTCTTTTAGGCACGCTCGGCATTTTTGGGCTCACTTTTGCCTTCATCATCAAACTCAATGACAGGACTCGTCCCACTCGCTTCTTCCTGTTCGGAGTCATCTTTGCTCTCTGCTTCTCCTGCCTCCTCACCCATGCCTGCAACCTCAGCAAACTAGTGAGAGGAAGAAAGCCCTTCTCCTGGCGGGTGCTGCTGCTCTTCTTTGTTTGCTTTGCCCTGGTACAAGTTGTGATCAGCATTGAGTACTTAGTTACCATGTTTGTTAACCAGAGAGAAGAATTCCTGGATATGACTCGGGAGAATACCAACAAGGACTTTGTCATGCTTCTGATCTACGTGCTCTTCCTGATGGCTCTGACCTTCTTGGTTTCCATGTTCACATTCTGTGGGCCATATAAAAGCTGGAAGAGGCATGGGGCGCACATCTTTGTCACTGTCCTGTTCTCCATTGCCATTTGGATAGTGTGGATCACTATGCTCATAAAAGGCAACACGGTTTTAAACAAACAAATGTGGGATGATCCTGTTGTGGCCATTGCTCTGGTGTCCAATGGCTGGATTTTCCTGATAATGTATATTGTCCCCGAAATTTGTTTCCTCACTGCTCCTCTGAAGCTAGAGGACTACCCTCCAGAAAATGACTTCTGCCAACCCAAGTTCATAAAGCAGGCAACTGGAGTGGACAACCGTGCCTACACCCAAGATGAAATTGTGCAAGGTATGGGGAATGACTCTACTGCCCCCCTAGCCCTAAGCACACAAGCACCACTCATGACCTAAAAGAGGTGGGAGAGCTACAAGAAAATATTTCAAGATGATAGATCAAGGAGAGGCTAGGAAAAAGTTTCAGACTGATGAAACTTTGGAACTGCCCATGAAAATTAATCTCTAGACATGAGGGAAATGAGTGAGGACCAATGTAAAAGCTAAAGTTGTGTAGGAAGAGTGACTGAGTTGGAGACCTGCTGCATGTCAGGGCTGAACTATAACTCTTTGTGACCCTGCTATGTCTGAGAAGTCCATGTTGAAAATCAGGGGTTTTTTGTCTCTTAGTGGTGCATCAGCTCTTCAGGCCTATCTAGGTTATACCTTGGAGGTTATTTATTCCAGTTCTGATCAGGTTCCCATATCCATGTAAGAATGAATCCATCATTCAAAAAGGAGGCAAGGAGGTCTCTCTTTTCTGTATGAGTCTTTTGCCTACTTGGACAAAGTAAATGCTTATATCAATTGAGGTTTCCCAAACCTGTGGGTAGGAGATGTGATTCTTCTGGATGTGGATATGCTACTGATATCACATTTGTCACCTGGAGTCAGACCCCCAGGTTTGTGAGAGAATAGCCAGAAAGGCTGTGCTCTCCCAGGAATACCCTGAAGGGGGTCTTGTGCATACGAGTGGGAGGGATTTGGCTGGTGGTGGTGACAGTAATTATGAGGCAACAGGAGGTGTCTAAACTCCAAGGCCACCTGTGTCCTGTTATCTGCAATACCATTCATTCCTGCTTTCAGAAGGAAATATTTCATGTCCTCCACCTATGGATTTTAGCCCATTCCTGCCTGCACACTGTATAGTTAGGCCAGTCTAACAGCAGCTGCTCATGCAGCCACAGACCCTCTGAGTCTCCCTTGATGTGGTGTGATGTGCTGCTGTGTAATGCCAATGCACTAACTTTCCCCTGCTTCTGTCTTGTGACACAGGAAACATCAACTACTCCCCGTATGCTTCTCACTTTCAGATGAAGGTAAGTTCATGCCCTTTTCACCACGTGCAGGCTATAGGCTACTGTTCAGGTGATGAAAGGAAGGGAAGGAGAAGGGGCAAAGACAGATGGGCCTAGAGCAGGCTCTGTGAAGACAGGCCTGTGCTTTGCATGGAGCCAAGTGATTCTGTTCGTGGAGGTGCCTGTGGCTGAGCGAACAGAAAGAGCTATGACACGTCCAGGGACGTGGGAAGGCAAGAGGGGCCCAGTGTAAAGAGGTTATGGTTTTCAGTACTTTGGGATATGGTACCACTTAAGAAGTCCTCTCTTCGAGCACAATTCCTGCAGTAGACTGAGCCCTTTCCTAGGAGAGTGTGCTGATTTCCTCAGCCCATGCCCTGAATGTATTCCCACCAGCAGACACTGGAAGTTGCAGTGCAGATCCGGGGCGGGCAGTCTGCGTGTCCACCTGTCCATTCACCAGTCCTCCTTCAGACCACAGCCTAGCCAGGTCTAGTAGCTCACATTGTGTTCCCACATGGTCCCTCTGGTGACATGTCTCCATCTCTAATTTGTTCTGCCAGGATCCTCTTCCACAGCCTTGTTGGCCACATTCTCAGGAAACCTTCAGCTCTGTTTCTCCCTTCCTTCCTTTGTTTTCTTTATAAGCCTTGTTTTATTACTTCTGTCCAGTTTTGGAAGGTAAAGACTTCTGTGCTTCCTTTTCAGGCCATTGAACCCCAGAATGATTTCTCCATCCCTCGCCCCAAGGCCCGGACAAGCCCATACCATGACTACACTGGTGGGAAAAGCCCCATGTAGCAGCTCCACAGTGAGCAGAGACTAAGTGCCCTTCAGCAGAGGCACAGGGAATGGGCCACATGGTGACAAGGGAGATGATCCTGCAGAAAAATCAACCCACACCAGCAACAAAAGAAGAGGGATCCTCTTTCCCTCACACAGGCACCTTTGTAGGTCCCTGTTATTCTTCAAACATAGCTTTCAGACACAGCCCTGGCCATCCTGTCCCTGCTCACTCTGTCTCCATGGAATGGAGCTTCTGTCTTCTGATGGAAGAGCATTCTGGCCTATTTCCAGCAGGAATGCTAGAGAAGCAGGAAGATCATCAGCTGGGTCTGTGACTGGCTTTGCCCCAGAAAGGACCTGCTTTAATCAGCTCATGGGGGTGACTGCACCCCTCATCTGATGGGAGAAGAGGAAGGAGCAGGAGCGTCAGCCCTACACTTTCCTTCCTCCTGTCCACCCACAAAGACATCTCAGGTACTACTGAGGACATCTTTATCTATCCCCTGTTACTTTTGTGCCCACTCCCAGACCTGCCTGGCTGTCCTCCAGAGATTAGTGGAGAAGAGACAGAGAAAGAATATTCCATTTTTCATCTTCATATTTGCTTCCAGCATCTTCCTCATCATCTAGGGGCCATGCTGGAGATGGGGAAGAAAACTTAAAGACATAAAACCATCTACACCAATTTACCCTGACACATGTTCTAATTCATGTTCTAGCAGCTTCCTTTCCAGCTCTGGCTCCTACCCATGTGCCTCAGCTGAGCCCCCCAAGATGCTGCCCCCCTGCAAACTCTCCCTCCCCACCCCAGCTGCTCCAGGCTGTGGATCCCCAAAGACAAAGCCTCTTCCATGTGGCTCCTTGCAATAGCCTGGTGGGATATAATCCTGTGAACCCTGGATCTCGGCCTCTTTCTGAGTGTGTCTGTGACATGAACACAAACATTTCCCAAGCAGCCAGGTTACAGAGAGCAGACACCCTTCTTCCCAGGCATGAGTGAGCAGAAGTGTGTGTGTGTGTGTGTGTGTGTGTGGTGTGTGGACTGCACCCTGGTGATGAGCAATGAGTCTGCAGAGTTGAATCATTCTGTAACCTGCTTTGCATTTGATGAATAGCTTTCCATGGTATTTCATATATAACTACAGAGAGCTCTCCAAGTGGGTGTGTGTGGTACACTGGCGTCTGACACAGCTGTATATTTATTTAGTACTTTGTATATGGACTGTTTAATTAATAAAAACCCAATCAGCCTGTCTATGAGAAACTGGTGTTCTTCCTTGGGAATGTGATTCCTGTAATGGCTGCTGGGGTGACAGCAGTAGCTCTCCAGGGGCTGGAGTGGGCCACCTGGAAGGTTGCACTTAGGGAAAAATGGCAGAGATTGCTTCTTTGAAGCTGTGATTGTGGACCAAAGATCAGCTGCTTGAGTATGCAGAAGAAGGGTTAGTAGCTTCTCCATGCTACTTTTCTTGAATAAAGTTGATTCAGTGTTAGGAGTGCTTAAGAAATGAGGAAATCCAAATCCATGACACAGTAAGCAAATGCCAGAGGAAATATGTGAACTTTTCATCACTGCATGTGTCTGTATCTTCTGTGTCAATACTCCTGACACAGGAGTACTGACTCCTTCACTTGTCTCTTGTTGGGTACTTGCATGATCAAGAATAGGAAAGGAGCTTGCAGGTAGGAAATTCAGTTTGTAAAAAGATGTCTTTCTGAATACATGTAATATTTTTATTTGAAAGTAGAAACAATATCAAAGGAAAATCATATCAGTGAAGATGATGATAATAATTTTTAAACCTCCTGATAGTACGAGGCTATAATTTCTGTTTTTAGAGAATACTCTCCGATGAGATTCTACATGGTGTGTTATGCTACCACATACCCTTATGCTTGGCAAGTAAACCCCTTCCTCAGGCACAGTGAATCAGGCAGCCTGGGTCTTCCCCCCTCTGCCTACCAGCACTGAAGGGCAGCACAAGGACACCTGAGGCTTCTGAATCCCTTGGCATGAGAAAGATCCCTCCTAAGGATTGATTTTGAAATGTATCACAGGATAAGTTGCCTTTTTCTAGTAAATTTGAGGTGGAAATTATGCTAACCATCCCTCCTCTTCTTTCTTCCACCTACACAGTCCACAGGTGTAACACAGAATGAGGGAGAAAACTCAAGGATGCTAATATAATATTGGAGAGCAGGCTGGGAAAAGGGTTTGTGAAGCCGTGATGCAACTTGCAGACTGAAGGTAGGAGGGATATGCTTGAAACAGTACCTAACTTTCAAGAAGTTAGCTTTTCAAGCAGATGTGGTGTCATTGATAACTGTAGTATGTCCCAGGATGATTCAAAAATGTGTTGAAAGAGAGCCAGCTCCTCTGCTTCAGTGGAGTCAGGTGGAGCAAAGGAGCAGGCTAACAGGAGAATTAGGAGTGAAGTGTGCTCTTACCATGTGTTTTCCATATCCCAGACACTTACCCACCCCTTCACTAACTGCCACAGACCAGAAAGCACCTTCCAATGTGCCTTGGCCCCAGAGGCAGCAGAACTAGGAGGGATGAGAGACATCATATGCACTCCCATTGATTCAGGGCATGGTGATTTTCTTGATTATTTGGTTGTTACTGTGCATGCTGCTTGGCAGAGAAACGAAAATCTCCTTCCACAGATTTAGAGTGCCTTTTAGAGTAATTTTTTTAAACCTCTGTAATGACACAAATACTAATCTGCCCAGAGTTATTTTGCACTTGTTTGATATTAAGGCAGCTTTGTGTGAGAGCTCATTTAAGTGCCAAAATAAACATGAGTTTCTGTGGAACTTTGCACTGCTGGGTAAGGGGTGCTGCTGCGCTGCAGGCTTCTCACACCTCAGGAGAGACTTTTGGAAAAGCAGCAGTTTCCTATCTCCTTATAATTGAGCTTAAACCAAACCAGCTGGCCACTTAGTCACAAACACAGGGCCCAGGGAAATCCTAAACTGGTTGGGCCAGACAAACTAGACCCAAAAAGGACAAGTGAGTTTCTTGTGCTGTTTCTTCTGAAAACCTGCTCGCTGGGAGGCCTGTGAGCCCAGTAAGGCTCATCCCTCCCCTCTCTGCTGCACAGGGCTCCCTTGCTGGTGGTGGTTGCAGGTGCTCTGCCTTCAGGGCCCTCTGGTTTCCAGTCCCTCCTCTCCCTGTTCAAGGAGACCAGAGAGCCAGAAATGTACACACCAGAGAAGGGTTGGCACAGGGCACACCTGGATTATGAAAGCAGCCAGGATTATCAGGAGGCAGGATAAACTGCTGAACTTCAGGTCAGGAGTGTCATGGGAAAAGAGCAAAGAAGGACAAAAACACTGTTCAGTCCCAGGACCTCCAGGGTCACCATCCCATGGCCCTGCCAGGGCTGTAGGGCTCCACGTGCCTGGCCAGGAGTGAACATGGAGGGTGCAATAAACCCTTGGAGCACAGACCCATGTCAGTGGTGACACAAGTTGGAATGGGAAGGAACCTTGCTGGGATCACCTCCCAAGTGCTCCCTTCCCCTTCTGGCAGCTGGTGCCAGTGCCACCCTCCCTAAACAAGATTTTTCTTTGAGAGAAAAATCATTTCTCTCAAAATGAAAAAATTCATTTTCTCTCAAAAAGAAAAAAATTCACCCCCTTCCTACAAGTCCTGTAGCCCTTGCTGTGGCACAGGGGTCTTGAGTCACTCCTCCTCAGCTGGGGCCACTTTGTCCAGGCTCACAGGGCCAGGTGATCACTTTAATCAGATCTGCTCTCCAAGGAACAGAATCACAGGGCCACAACTTGTGACAACTTTTGGTCAAGTGTGCATGTTGCCCCTTTGCTGAGGGTGACTGTCTCACAGCAGGGCTGACATTACAGGTGGTGTGTCCAGTGCCCAATTACAGCAGTCACCTTCTCTCATACAAACCTTACATTGTAGGTTTCAGTGTTCTCATCCCACTGGACCAGAACCAGAGGTAGCAGAAGAGGAGAAATGCCTCCCATTTTCCTGTCCCTGACAGAGGCAAAGTGAACAGCTGGGAGCAATCTCCTTCAGCCATCCCTGGCAGCTGCACTACAGCCTGTGAGCAGCACCTAGAGGGCAACAACACTCGGGAGCAAGAGACAGCATTCAGCCTGCCCTACATTTCCACTCACGCTCTGCTCTTACACACACACACTCCCCAGGGAGGGACCGATTTTGCAGCTTCTTAAAGACAAACACGAGATCTAAAAGCTGCCATTGTGAAAGTGACGTGTGAGTAATACATGGGATGCCTCTTGCTCTATTCTGCCCCAAGCAGAATATTCTGCTCCCTTTAAAGTGTAAGCTGACAGAACATGCAGGGAGCTGGTGGTTCTGAGACTCCATAGAGTTCTTCCTTGTTTCCAGCTCTTTCCTGCATTTTAGTAGGTTTAGCAGTACTACAGAGACACTCAAAGATTTTGGTCAGATGGGACTTCTGGAGAGGTCCAGTCCAGCTTCTGCTCTGAACAAAGCTCATCTCCAAGACCAGTTTGAGGTAAGCTTTGAATGTCTGCAAAGGTAGAGATCACACAGCTTTTTGGGGTCTCTATGCTGGTGTCTGGCTGCTCTCATTGGGATTTTTTTTAAACCTGTGTCTAACCAGAATTTCCCTTCTAGCCACTTCTCTATCATCCTTTGACCTTTCACCGTGCACGTCTGAGAGAAGTCTGGTCCCATCTTCTCTACAGCACCCATTTAGCTGATAGACAAGAGCACCTAGATCCCCCTTAGCCTTTCCTCTGATGACTAAGCAGGTCCCTCAGTCTTTCCCCCTGGTGACATGGTCCAAGCAGCTCCCAATGGTCTCAACATCTCCCCTGCCCAACTTGTTCCCCTTGATCAAGCTCTGTAGCAGTGAGACCCAAGCTGGACACAACACTCCAGAGGAGCCTCCTGAGCACTAAATAAAAGGAAATAACCAATTCCCTCACCTTGCTGACTTCACCCTTACTCAGACAGCCTGGTATGTGGTTGGTGTACATTGCCATAAGTGTGCATCGCTGGACAATGCCTTCTTCAGACTCATTTTCTCCAGCACCAGTTACTCCCTTTGCCCTGGAGGAGCTTGTGTGGGTTATAAATAGAAGGGACTGGGCAGTCCTGAGCTCCCCTCTGTAAGGCAGGTGGTTTTTGACTGGAGCCAGAAATAGCATCCAAGGCCACTGAGCTGAGGGCTGCAGTGGCAGCTGCCTCTCCTAGGAGGAAGCCCTGGAGAAGGAAACCCAAGAGCCCCTGCTCAAATTTGCCTGCTTGCTGGGGCCCTGAATGCAAAGTGGAGGTGTGGTGAATGCAAAGTGGAGGTGGCAGCAAGCCCAGCCCTTGAGTGCCACCAGGTCTGTGTCACTGCACCCAGGCTGGGGTTGGTGAGCTGTTGGTGAGCACTCAGTGGAGCTGTGCACTCTGGGGCAACCCAGCCACTGGGACTCAGCTGCCCTTGCCCCAGGGCAGCTCTGACACTGCACTGAGCAGTGAGGGACAGTGGCCACCAGTCTCTGCTGGGGGTCCCTGCCCCAATCCAGCCGCCCTGGTTCCTTTGGGCCTGGGACATGTCTTGTCCTCTTGTCCCCTCTCCCTACCTGCAGCATACTCACCCAGTACATTCCTATTTAGGATTCTTTCCCTCCCTTAAAGTCAACATGCACTGCCACATGCAGTTTCTAGGGAAACTGGTGTTTGCTTTGCTTTTGCTATGGTGACGAGCGAAGCACTCTGCTAGATGTGAGTGCCATTTTCTACAAAACATTCTGAAGTGCCAGGCATGGAGCAGAGCTGCCCTCCTGTCTGACCAGGAGCTGCCCTCCTGTCTGACCAGGCTGATTTTATCTGCATCTATCTCCAGAGACAGCCAGGGCTCTGCCTGGCTGAGCGATTTCTCCCATCAAACTGGTAACAGGTGCATTTGAGGAGAAAGCAAAGGCTGTGGCTTACAAAATGGGCATCTTGCTCTCTAACTAATTAGTCAAGAGCTGAAATAGAATGCCGTGTCTCCAGCATACGTTGCTGTCTGCTGTTTCTCTCTCAGAACAGTCTGTAGTGAGGATCATATGCTTGAGTATAGAGAAATGCTGAAAATTTTTGATGAGATCTCTAATCATGGACAGAAAGGGACCTCAATATCCTCTGCTACTGCTCCATGCTCAATGCTGTAAGAAACCATGTTTTCCTGGAAATCATCTCTTTTCTGGTCTTGCCAGACCGAACAAGCACACTTGAATCTCGGAGGTTAGGCACCGAGGTGCTGCTCAGTGTCACTTGATCATCCCAGGGCACCCCTCTGATCCCAAAAGCAGGCTGTTCCTGCAGGCACTCTCTTTCAGCAGTGCTGATCCGCCCTCTCTCACTGGCTGTTCATCACATCCTCAGCCCCTGCCGCAGCCACCTGAGACTGGTGCCAAGGGTGAAAAATGAGGCACGCAGGGTCCGAGAGCGATTCCAGCGCCCAGCTGGTACCCACGGTGCTCCCAGCGCAGTGAGCCTCGTCCCACCGCGCTAACTCTTGCAGGATTGAAAACAGGGAAGCGGCCGTGTTTAGGGCTCCGGCTCCTCAGAGGAAGCGGAGGCACGGCCGGGAGGTCGGTGCGGGGAGAGGAGCGGGCCGCGGTGTGGGGACAGGAGCGGGCCTCAGCGCGGGGACAGGAGCGGGCCGC
>VZRH01000853.1:57729-75852 GCA_013397555.1 Urocynchramus pylzowi
GGAGCGGCTGGTCCCGAGCGGGGAACGGGATCGGCTCGGCCAAAATCCCCTCGCCAGGCAGGGACAGCCGCGTCCTAGCCAGCTTTCGTATGAAAACTATTAATAACAACATTATTGTTGTTGTTGTTATTGTTATTGTTATTACTAATATTATTATTGTTATTATTGTTGTTGTTGTTATTACTGTTATTATTATTATTGTTATTATTATTTTTCTTATTATTATTAAACAATTTAGGTTTAGTATTAGTATTAGTATTAGTATTAGTATTAGTATTAGTATTAGTATTAGTATTAGTATTAACATCAACGACCACAACAATAATGTTATTTCATGGCCTTACATTGAACTTCTGTAAAATTTGCAACTTTGCCACCATTAAATGATTTCTTTGACTCAGCATGTTCCAATTAAAAAAAACCAAAAGACAAGCAGCTATAACTTTCCAGCTGAAAAAAGGAAGCTTGTCCACTGTGATGTTCTGCTTGTTTTATACAGCAGCACAAAGAGGTTGTCTCTGAACTAATTTTATTTTAGGCACAGTTTAGCTTGATTTCAACTAGCCTCTTTCTGTCTGCACTTCAGCTGCTGGAGGGAAATGGTTGCCTGGAGAGGCTACATCTTTGGTGAGGAAGGAAGTGTGTCAAGGTGTGTCAAGGCAGATCAGTCAGCACCCAGACCCCTCACTGCAGGTTCCTGGTGCTTCTCAAGGCTGTGGGAGATTGCTGGGGTGGGCAGCAAGTGGGCATGCTTCTGGCAGACTGACTGTCCAGGCAGAGTACAGATCACCAGCTCAGCTCCCCTTTCTGTGCAGCCTCCCAAATGGAGGCCACCAGCTTCTGGGCCTGCCTGGGTGGGACTATGCCAGTCAGAAAGCCAGGAGACCCCCAGTGTCAAAGCCTGTGGTACCTGGCAACAATGTGGACAAAGCTATTACACAAAGAAGAATCAGGTCTTTGTCCTTTCTCCTCCTCACCCATCACCACCATCAGTACTATGCACAGACACTGTGTTGTGGTTCTCCTTTGTTACATCCACACTTTTGGGTCAAAGTCAGCAAATTATTTGTGGGAGATGAGACTTCAACAGGGCCAAGATTAAATGCCCAGTTCTTAAGCACAAGTCAGCTCACAAGCAGATGGACTCACTGATGCAAGGACGTGTGTGCTGAGCCAAGGCATGCTCAGTTCTTCAGAGCAGAGCCTGGAAGGACTGTGGGACAGTAGTAGTACTGCTTCCAATGACCTGAGAGCTGTCGACTCAGTTTTTGCAGCATTGCAGTGCCACTGCCCCCCTCTCTGCTACCCTGCTCCTGTCCTAGGAGGACATGGGCTCTACTGCCCGCTGTGCTTTAGTGAGCTCTCTGAAAGCCGAACAAAAGCCTGTCCCGTGTGAGGACCCGAAATCTGGAGCCGTGTGTTCCGCCGTGACAGCGGATCTTCAGCAGCCAGGCGGGGGCACTGCGGTATCTGCATCCAAACACCGTGAGCACACCGCTCCGCTCCTGCCCAGCTGCCCAGAACGCACCAAGACACACCGCGAACCATTTTCAACCTGTTCACAGCGTTCGGGTGAGTTCACACCAGATCAGTAGTTCGTTTCTTAGTGGTGATCACATTTTTCATCCGAGAGCAGCACTTCTAAAGCCAGATTTACCGAGGTGTCTAGCCCTGGTTCTGGCTACAAGTGCATTTTTCCAAATCCTCGGACAAGTGGGGTGGGAGGAGGGGAAAGTCCTCTCTCTGCAAGTTTCATTAGGAGTTTTTCCTTTTATTGAATATCATTTGTCTTTATTGTCTGGAATACTCTCTAAAAGTGGAATCAACTTTGTGGAATGAATGAGAAAATGCTGAAAGAAGCTGCATGCTCCTTTACAGGATCCCAGAGATGAAACCCTTGCTAGTGTCTCGCCTGATTTCTCTTTCCTAGTGCACTCTTCAAATGCAGTCAGCTTTTGGGGCATGCTCTGCCTCCAGCTGTGCATACAGTGCTCACACTGAAATTAATAGAAGCATGATGATACATTTGAAGTGAGAACGTTGGGAAAAAAAGTTCTTACAGGTACAATCAATGGCAAAAATTTCTTTGACTTTAGTTCTCACCTTAGAGACATCTATAGGTCTAAGTATGTAAGGAATGATTTTTCTGGCTCTATGTGTCAGCATAATTCTAAGAAATAAAAAAAAAACCCATGAACTTGGAAACATAAGGATTTTAAAAACATGCCTTTGTGGCCTCCCTCTTAACAGAGATTTGTTACTGTGTTTAACCCCACTGTCTCAACTCCAGTCCTACCCTGGGGAATGGAGAATTGTTTGTGTTTGATGGGATCATCACAACACATGTGGACAAGGTGCTGGTCACCAATTTGCATTGGTGACCTTAGATCTGCTATTCAGAAATTCTGCTGTCTAGTTTTTGATATGTCTTTTGAGTTGCTGAGAGTCCTTCAGAAGGTCTTCCACATGTTTATCCTTCCATCATGCTAGCATGATGGGGAAATGATACTTCCTACATTCAGGGCAGAAGGTGAAGGTCAAATTTTCACCATGCCTAGGTGATTGCTCACCCACACTCCCAGGTGAATTGCTCTGTGTCATTCAGAAAAGAGAGTCAAACCTGGGCTGCTTCCAGGCAAGGAAGTGGTGGAGTCACCATGCCTGGAAGTGTTCAAAAAACAAGTAGAGATGGAATTTAATGATGTGGCTTAGTGGGTATGGTGGCATTCAATCGAAGGTTGGACTTGATGATCTTGGAGGTCTTTTCCAAGCTATATGATTCCATGATACTGTGCCCTCCTTCCCCTCCCTATAATGGAGAAATGCTCCCACCAACATCTGGTTTACAGGACAGAGGGCACCAAACAGGTAGAACAACTCTTCTGAGGAGACAGCTCTTCAGGAACCTTACTCAGAAGGGACACTACTATCAAGTATAAGGTTTCAGATCCCTTCCTGGAGGAGGATGTCCTTTCANACAAGTAGAGATGGAATTTAATGATGTGGCTTAGTGGGTATGGTGGCATTCAATCGAAGGTTGGACTTGATGATCTTGGAGGTCTTTTCCAAGCTATATGATTCCATGATACTGTGCCCTCCTTCCCCTCCCTATAATGGAGAAATGCTCCCACCAACATCTGGTTTACAGGACAGAGGGCACCAAACAGGTAGAACAACTCTTCTGAGGAGACAGCTCTTCAGGAACCTTACTCAGAAGGGACACTACTATCAAGTATAAGGTTTCAGATCCCTTCCTGGAGGAGGATGTCCTTTCACCTAGCATTGCTCATCTGCTTAAATGGAAGCCTCTGTAGGAAGAAATGAGGAGGGTCAAAGTATCTGGATGCCCTCAGGGCGCAAAATAAGGGAAGTTTGGTATAGGTCTTCACATTCAGACTGTCCTGTTGTCCCTGGCACTCAATTGCAAACCAAGCACAGAAGCTCAGTTCAGCCCACACTGGCAGCTGGACTCCTGGACCTCTGTGAACCCTCCACTCCAGCATTGATATTTTGCCTGTCCTGCTCTACCAGTAAGTGCAAGTGCAAGCAACTGCAGTTTCCCAAAACAAGCTGCATGCCTGCCACTTCTGCTTTGTAAAATCAGCCAGCAGCATCTTGCTGCAGAGATTTCATCAGAGGGAGGAAGTCATGGGTTAGTGGCACTTGGTCAAGGGCTTTTCTGGCTGCAGCTATGCCTGGCTGAAACTCCCGATCCCTGTCTCATGAGCTGGACCAGATTTGCAGTCATGAGCAGACACCAGGGGGAATGGGAGCATGCCCCAGTCAGGCAGAATGACCTCCTGTCTCCCTGGGCAGAATGGCTGAGATGCAGCTCCCTGCACCCAAACCATCCATCCTCCCGTTACACCATGGCCTCCTCCTCAGTGTCCATCTGTTACCCTGGCCAAGGGGAGGAGACAAGCAGGAGTGGAATGTCACGTTGTGCTGACAGTGAGCATTCATCCTTTGCAGCTTCCTCTGAGCATCTGTAGCTCTGCTTTTCCTGTCTCAGCTCCATCCAGCTCTGCAGGTGAATTCCTGAAAGGGCTGTGAACTAACTGTGCTTTCTTAAAGACCTGAAGAATGAGGACATTATTTACTTTGGTTGTCGATGGGCATCAAATGGTGTGAAAGAAATGTATGCCTCAAATCCATCACTATCTGGGACCAAAATAGCAGATAAAAGGAGAAAATCTGTGGGAGTTATCATTATATGGAGTTGCCATGGAAATAGCATGAGAGAACTTGGAGGAGAGCTGACACACTGTCTCCAGGAGGGCATAAATCTCCAGCTAGCCTCACTCCTTTTTATCACATTAACAGGCAATTTTTTTTTGCTTCAGCAAGAGGTGGGAAAACATCAAAGCACAGTTCTGACATTTTTGTCTATCCCTTGATTTCTCTGATGAAGACCTCCATGACCCCTCAAGAAACAGAAAAGTGAACCCTAATGCTATTGGTAAGTTGCCCTAGAAACCATTTAATAATTACAGTAAAATGGTAAGAGGGATGTAATTTTAAGCAGAAAATATTACTGACTTTTGTGAAACCGTATTTAAAAAACCTTTATTAAAAGTGTACTATTCTAAGAGTTTTTTCAAATAAAAAATTATGCACTTAATTTAAAAGGTTTTTTAAATGCTGATTTCTAAGGAAAATCATCACAATTTGAAGGATCTCTTTCAGGTGAAGTTGCTGTCTTGTGCCATTGCACTGTTCTGGGAAGTCTGTTTTAGTCTCTTCTCTCAATTGCCAAATCCCATTTTTAATCTACCTCATCCCCCCGATCAGGACAGGACAAGCAAGTCTGCTCATTTGTGATATCCTGAGACTTCCCAAGCACAGCTCGGAGGCACGGTGTTGTATGGGGTGACAGCCCCCTGCTCACAGGTCCAGCTCTCCATCCTGCACTTCCTGGCAGGCCGTGGGTCACTCCTCTGGTGGCCAGTCCCCACTCAGGACTATCAGTGGTGCCTGTGGCAATCTGGCCCAGAGTAAACCACCACATGGCTGCTGGCATCCACTGCACCTGAGTACAGGTGTGCAAGTGTGAGAGAGCGAAACCACTGCTGTTCACTGGCAAAGATGTTGTCCATGCCTATAAGGCCTCACATGTTGTTCTGCTATATTATTGCTCCAATTTTGCAAAATGTTTTCCCAGGATATTGGTTTACCTGCCCTACCTTTCACCCTTTCCTAGGCCTTAGGCTGCTACAGGTTGTTACTGAGCACCTTTAGAGGCAAGAAGGACATTCAGCCTCAGCCAGGCTCAACAGGGTAGAGGGTGGACAGGAAAGCCTGGAGCAGGGCAGCAGCAAAGCCTTCATATTTGTACCTGCTCCCTTTCAGCAGAACCCTGAAGTGGAAAAGATGCCCAGGACCCTCTAACAAGGCCTTATCCTCCCCACCCACCAGTACCAATGCATCAGCCCTGCCTGAGTACTGCAAGGGCAAGTGAGATGAAAGGAAGCAGAATAACAAGAGAGGAAGACAAAGAGCATGGTCCCCAAATACTCCTCTAAGAGTCAATTCAAGTTATGTTCCAGCTATTGACCCAGTTATTTCTCAGAGCACCATCTCACCAACTGAATTTCTACCATATTTGTGACTCCACTTGCAAAACCTGGAACTCCAAGAGCTATAAAGGCCTACATTTTGAAAACCAGAATAGCTAAAGCCATGGAATTAATTTGTGTGGGGTGACAACTTTGGGCCAGGCTTCTTCTTTGGCTTATAGCTATCACCTTTGCCATAATGGCAACAATTTCAAGTTTTTTCCCTAAAGCTATCTTAAAGAAAGAAAGGAAGGAGGGGTGAAGGGAGGACGGTCTCTTTTGACACCTGCATTTCTAAGAAAAAAGTCTTACAATTATCTAAGAACAAAACTTGTGTTAAGTTCCTGTTGAATGTTTTGTCTCTTTGCTCAGCATCAATTTAATATAAAATTATACACATAATTTTATAAATGCTATTTATAAAGCTGTGGATACATATTATGCATATTTTGTGCCAAAATGAATCCATTTTTACCCATATGAAATGACAAGTCCCAAACACTGAATAATTCCACAGGGGCTATTTTTAAGGCACTTGGTGGTGCATTTGTTGCTGAGTAGCATCTCTCTGTCTATAGCCATGGGAATAGACACCATTTTTAGCTTCTCATAATTCAGGAGCTGGAGTCAGTCCAGAAGAGTTTGCCACAACAGTTTGAAAGGCTATTTATGATAAACGGATTTGTGGCTTATGGGATCAGACATTTCAGAAAACAATTGTGCTTACCTTCACATCAGGACTATCTGGGGAGCTCGTATTCATCCCCTTGCTAGATGTCCCAGGAGCAGGAACTGCAGTCACAGGGAAACTCTGTCAGGATGGCAGTTCCCAGGATATTTTCTTCATCTCCCTGGGGTGCCTGGTTGTACCTTGCTGCTTTCAGCAGAGTTATCTGTAAGCAGGTGCCTTCAGTATTGCTTCGGGATCTTTATTTTCATTTGTTTCTTTCCAAGGAAAGGAAAAACATCCAAAGCCTTTTCAAATGCTACTGTCCTAGCATCAGGAGTGGGAGTAACTTGAAAGGTGAAACAAAAATCCCTGTCTGTATCTGCAGTTTTTTGCTACATTATGTGCATTCTGGGCTTCCATTCAAAATAAACAAATCTTTAAAGGCCAAAACCGAAATTATAAGCTTCAGAAATAAGCTCGCATTTTTCTCTCTTATTCAAAAATAGCATCATTATGATGAAAAATAGATGAACTCCTGTTGCCTGTTAACAAACCAGCCCTGTGGAGAGCTGTCTCCAGCCAAACGACTCCCCTGGCTCAAGATCTGGCCTTCATTCCTGGATTCAGAGAGATGTCCTGTGCAGCCATTCAGAAGCTGATACAAGCCACACCTGCACCTGAGAGGCAAAGAGGGGAACAGGGCACTGCCTACCCCACGTGTGAGCAGTGCCACTGCCATGCCCAGTGACATGGGAGAGGTGTGGCATGAAGCTACACAGGGGTCAACACATGGGCAGATTAACAAATACACCTGGGAGGAACAAAGCCACACCTGGACACCCTGTGTGCTTGAAACTGCACCCATTTTTCCCACCTCTATTTGCTCCAGGCACTGTTACCCCTTTTGGATCAAAACCTGCAGGACTGCTTTCATCATTTTGAAATCAGCTGGGCAGGTTTCCAACTGGAGGGTGTTTTAGACCAGGTTCCCAAGATACAGTATCTCATAAAATTGTCATTTCTGTTTCCCTCCCTGCCTTGGGACAGGGAGGAGTGCTCAGAACAGTCTCAGCTGCACTTTGTGCCTCAGGATTTCGCCCCTCCAGGGAAGCAGTGCCAAAGATGTCCTCAGAGGAAGAGCATTCCACATACGCTTTCCACAAAGGCGCCCTCCCGAATCTTGTGCAAAGCAGATGGCAACACAGCAGGAGGAGAGTCAGGCAGGGAATTTCCAGGGAGATCTTTGTTCCCTGGGCCCTGCTGTAGGGAGGAGATGTAGTCTGTCTCAAGGCAGGGCTGGAGAAGCTGGGAAGAATCTCTGGTTCCTCTTCTGTGATTAGCTGAAGTGCTGCAGCCATCACAGCATGAGCCCTATTGCAAGGGGCTTGTCAGTCTCCCTGCCAGCATCCAGCAGGGCAGAGGGACCAGAGGCACTGTGTTCAACCAACCCACCCTCACACCACCCTCCCCAGGGACAGCACAACCATGGCAGCGACCTTCTCCTTCCTCCCCCTCCACAGGATTCCTTCTTCCCCTGCAGCCTGGGTTTCCCACAGGCAGGTACCGGGTGCAGGTGTGTCGTGGTTGAGCCCCAGCCATCAGTGAAGCATCACACAGCTGCTCAATGATTCCCCCACCCTGGTGGGATGGGCAACAGAAGCAGAAGAATGAAAGTGAGAAAACTCTTGGGTTGAGATAGAGACAGTTTCATAGGTAAAGCAAAAGCCTTGAATGCAAATAAAGCAAAGCATGGAATCAGTTCACCACTTGCCATGGGCAGGTAGGAGTTTCAGGACACCAGGCCCCCATCACTGGAACAGTTCCTCGGCAAGAAAAATGACACCAGTCTGAACATCTTCCCTCCCTTCTTCCCCCCACTTTATATGCTGTGTGGCCCCATATGGAATGGAATATCAGCTGGGGTTAGCTGTCCCAGCTCTCTCCCCTCCCAGCTTCTTGTGCACCCCTGGCCTACTTGCAACAAGAAGCAGAAGAGGCCTTGGCTCTGTGCAAGCACTGCTCAGCAATAGCAAAAACAACCCTGTATTATCAACACTGTTTTCAGCACAAATCCAAAGCACAGCCCCACACCAGCTACTTTGAAGAAAATTAACTCTATCCCAGCCAAAACATACACAAAGTGGAAGCAAGGTACCAGAAAATGAGGGGCATGGTAATTACCCGAAAGAAACACCACTGAAGTAACCAGTCCCTTCAAAGTACCCAGACTAAATAATACTACAGTTCATGAGAGATACTTCAATGAGCCAGCACATGTTGATTTTGAAAGATGTTCCTTCACAAAGCTGAGTCATAAAGAAGATTGAGAAAGTCTATAATCAGTATTTAAACAGCCTAGAAAGATCTACCAGCAAGGGAGTGCCCAAAATTGTCATGCTGTACACTATCTTTTATTTCAATGCTTTGCTTTAAGTAAAAGGCTTCATTTATTTCGTTTGTCTGGGTACAATGCATTTCAAATTTCAGATCTCCTCTTACTCACAGCAACATTCAATTCTGTTGATCTTGTACTTCACAAGTTGTGTGGGAAGGTGTCTGAACTTTCTGTCTAATCAGAGAATTCACTTCAATTGGTTTTTTGGACTCCAATTAGGAAAGGCCTTAAATTAAACACTAGGGATATAAGAAAAAATGAATAAAATTGGAAAACACTGGAAAAATACTTGAGAATAGTTGCCATGGCAATCCTTTTCTGCTTTCATGTGCTGAAGAAGACACATCCCAAACACAGGTGGGTCTCTTGGAACCCACCTAGCTTCTAAGTCCAGGCATGGGCAGGGTGGGTGGTGCAGTTGCCCACGTGGCACAGGCTGAGCTCTGCTGCCCCACCACAAGGAGCCCCAGAGTCGGGTCACACTGCCAGGGTCACATTGCACACCCAAGGTCATTCATTCAACGCACATCAGGGTGCTGCAGCACATGGTATATTGCAGGATGTGGTTTCTGGGATCTTCCACTGGTACTTTTAAAAATCTGCACCTTAGATTCAGGCTTCTCAACCCAGTCTTCTCACAGGGACTGCACAGAAGATTTATCTGAGACTTCCTTGGGACCTTGGGCTGCTGATCAGTCTGACTTCACACTCAGTCTAAGACCAGTGCAGCTCCCTTCACCCCCGCCACTCAAATTTCTCTTCATGGATGTGGGCAGCAGTGAGGGGTATGGGAGTGGCATGCACCCAACTCTGACCTAGGTATAGGGTCTGGATGTAGAATTACGCAGACAGAATCTCAGGAATCAAGCAGCATTTGCACTGACCCATCTTCTGCATCAGCTCCCACAGAGGACTAGAAAAAAAGCATCTGCCATGGCTGAAACCTGTCTTGTGCAACGGATTCTGCTGAGAGCAAATCAGAGATTATGAATGAGCTGACAAAACCAGCCTGCTGTTGGCATAGGCACCAAGCAGAGACAGAGTAGCTATGCTGGAAGTGTTTCATCCATTACTGTCAGAGAAGTCACTTTTACCACTGATCCCGCTCTAATAAATCACGTTGCCAAGCAGTTTTATAGAGGCGTTGTACATCCAAAGCTACTTATAGTCCTGTTAAAAGAGATGCATTTCTTTTTTAGCTCAGTGTGGCTGAAATGCTGTCACAGAAGAAAGAGAGCTGCTGCTCAGAGTGCTATTCTAAAAGAAGTGTTATTGTAATTAAATAGGGAGGGACGACATGAGCTAGGAGCCACAATCTTCCTCCTCTGACCCATCGCCTTAGGGCAGCATTGCAAAACTGAAAATTTGTGACCATAAGCACAATAGCTGCTCACACACTCTTTGCCACGGGGATTGATGAAAATGGGGAAATAATGATGTTACTTCCTTATTCACCATAGATCACCCATCCCCTCAAAGTGACTGGAGTATTATAAGTCTGGCAAGATGTATATGGACAACTTAACCAATTAGCTCTTTTATAAAGGCTGTCATCTTCTTAATGCAGTGTTAGATATATTAAGGCATGTGTCGACAAAGTAAAGTATTCCTTTCTGAAACTAACTAAGCACTCATTCAAGCAGTCTTAAAACTTCAGTCTGCAAATGTTCACCTTGTGGCTGCATTAACTCTAGTGAGTTATTCAGTGACTACAGAAGCCAAACAATAGATCAAAGTAGCTGGTCTACATGCACACTTCATATACTACATTTATACCCATATGAACGTATATATATATAAATATATAGGGTTTGCCACGGTTACTACCAGCAGAAAAATTCTTTACTAACAAGTGGAGTAGCTTAGGAAGGTTGTATATCCAGCACATCTAAATCTACACGGCACGTGTATAATTCCCATTAAAATTATGCTTTTAAACTTGGCTCTGTTTAAACGCAGCCCTTCCCGCGGCCATCATACTACTGCTTTGCATAGCACTGAGAGAGACCTGCCCAGCTGCTAATAAGCAGCAGGGGCACTCCTGTCTCTGGAAGGCAGAGATAATTCCCAAGGCCACTCCCCTGCTGAGCCGGTCCAGCCCAGCAGGAAGCACAGGCAGCTGTGGAGCTATTCCCCTGCCCTGACAAGTGAGGTGATGGGAAAGGGGCCACGGGCAGCAATGCAGGGTGTGATGCACAAACCCACCACATCCCAATAACCCAGCAAGGCGACCTCCAGCAGCACTGAGGGGCCTCAGCACAGAGAAACATCCACCTTTCAGTTTCCCCAGCACTGTCTTCTTAAACCAACACACAACAGGCAACGTCACGGTGCCCTGTCGAACAACTGAAAAGCACCAAAATCTCTCCATCTCATCATTCGCTGGAGAAAGAAAAGGACATTGCACAGGCACAGAAGAGAAGCAAGGAGTTCTCTAGGTAATCTGCTGCACTCTGATTTCTCAGAGATACTGCAGGGGATGGAGAAAAATTTTTTTTGTTGTTTTAATATCAGTTCAGGAGCCAATTGCATGTAACAGTGTCTGTGGCCATGCTGGCCTTGGGTCAAAATCCAGAACGCACCTCTGACTTCTGGCCCCAGCACAAAGAGGTGGCTGGAAATCCTCCAATGTCAACAGCGACTCTGGCTGTCCAAACAAACATTCACCTGCAGTGACAGAGGCGTATCAAAAAGCTGCCTAAGGAGCAGAGAGACAGCCTGCTGGAAACCCTCAGACAAAGAGTGTTTCTACTTTTCCATAACCAAGGACAAAAGGATGCCATGGATAGTAACTTCACGTTATTTCTAGAAAGCAACCTGACAAATGCATGAAATAAAATCTACCTGGGTCCACCAAGCACAATAATAAAAATCCCTGGGCCACACTGCACTAGAGATAGGGAAGGTATTTAGAGGAGGTCTGAGCCCACAGTTGCACTGTTTCTGTAATCTTGTCTCAGGTGTCCACTACCATCCATCACAGGGACAGGGCACCAAGCTAGATGGACCTCAATGGGACAAAATGTCTAACATTTCTGGATCATAGATCATGTTGAAAGTCAGTCACCAGTATTGCCTGAATATTAATGTGTTCACTGCCTGTGAACCCCAGGCACAGGAACACATAATTTTCCTCAGGTAAGCGGGCCCCTTGTTTCTACATTAACAAAATACATTGCTCAAAGCCTCTCAATGGCTGGAACAAATGAAGGAGATTATTTCATCAGCTTCTGTCTCTCACAGTCAGATAATGCAGGGCCACACCAGGATACCCAAAATAGTGATTTATTGGAAAAAGCATTATGACTATTTATAAATGCTGTGACATGATTAGTACCCCAAACAGAAAGATAAACTGGCAACCCACAGTCTAGCAAATCAACTACTCCCACTGAGCTCACAAAGTCAGTGATCAGAACAGAAGTTGTAAATCACAATATTATTATTTATTTATTTATTTCAAAACTGTAGAAAATGCAGACAAGACACAGGCGTATTTATGTGTACAGAAAAGGCAATTCAGTTTGCATAAGGCTTTGACATTATTTAACAATGTTTATGAAATTCTATCCTGCCTGCCTGGTGCAAAAGGCCAGTAGCAGGGCTGCACAGGCAGAGCCTACAGATGTTTATTCCCACTGTCGGGTCTGAAGCTTTCACTCTCTGTTCAAAGGGTATGCACTTTATAAAAGAACCCCACCATGCTGCTGAGCTGTGCAGCTCTGTTTATAGCAGGTTTATTATTGGCATCCCTAACATCTGAGATTTCATTTTGAGAAATTTCAAGGTTTTGCTCATTGAAGGACATTCACCACAGGTCGCCAGACTGTATCCACAAAAGCTCCAAAACAAACCTGGCTTGGGTAGGCACAAAATGGACAATACTGTGCTCCTCCATTCCTAGCCCACACAGGTTAAAATAATCTGGGACATAAACGGTCCCTTTGGATGCAGGTACAAGCTTAAAAGGGCCTTTGCTGCTTCAAAAATTCCTTCAAAAGCCTAATTCTTTGTTTGTCTTGATTACTCTTTTTATTCTTCCTCCCCTGTACTGCAATCACTAACCACAGCCAATAGCTTTTCCCTGTCATTGTTGTTTGGTTTTTTGCTTAATTAAATGATATCTGCTCTTTTTACCCATTCTGAACTAGCTGCTCTTGCACACAGGTGACTGAAACTCTCATGAAGTTCACAGCAAAGCTCTTATATGTCTCAGCAAGAGAGAAAAGGAAAGCACATCAAAACCTCAGGTTTTCTCCTTTTCCTGCTGAGATTTGTTCTCAAAAAGCAGTGCACGTGCAACAGCTTGACCAGCCAGAAGTCACAATGCCATCTGACAAATGTCTCTTACAGCTCCATGGGAAAATGGCTTTTGGAAAGCACCTGAGCTATGGGGCACTTAACCACCAGAGGAGCACACCTCTTTTAGTGCAGGTAACCAATTATACACACCCAGTAGCAGGGTGTGTGAGCGGTCCCACTGTGGGCATTCTGCTGTGTCCCTGGCAGAGCCAACAGCTAAAATGCTGGTTTGATGCCTGACATTTCAACATTGCCATTTTTCCTGAAACATGACCCACACTTGCTATTGTATTTGCAGTTTCCAAAAGGCTACTCATTATTTGACCCAAGTCCCTGTTTTCCAGGAAGCCATGTTTTCCTTTTCCTTCTCTAAAGAAAACAGCTGGTCTGAGTAGCCCTTCAAAAATTGACACCTTTAAGAAAAGTTTCTTAGATTGGCACCTATGGTAGTTTCACCATATTTTCACATTCTTCAAATGCACCCTCAGATCACAAGTAATAAGCATCTGCTTTCTTCCCAGCCATGCATTTCTCTAATTCAATTAGAGACCACACACATTTCTGCTTTGGCCCTTGTATAGGCTAGTTTTAATGACATGCTACACAAAAGTAATAGGAAGTGAGGAAACAATATTGAGGTCTCCAGGTCACATTGTCCAGCTGCTAGCTGAGATGAAGACACAGCACACGCTAAAACATCTCTCCTCAAACAAAAGAAAGTTGCAAACAGAATTTGGATCTTTCCCTGAATGGCATTTCTCAGAGAGATGGCAGAAGCATTGATCTTCTGCACACTCTGAATTAATGTAAAGGATGTTTATTTTCTCTGTGCTGTGTTGGCAGCAATGCCCATGTCCCTTTATATTGTTTGTGGAATGGCAAAGATAAAAGCAGCATTTTACAGCTGCAGCAAACTGAAGGAGATAAAAAAGTCTCTGTATGCACTTTTGTCATGTTCCCCTGCCCGTCTCAGGTGAGACTAATAGTCTGCCTACAGTTGGACGTGACTCCTGTCAGGCACCAGTCAATTAAGTACTTTTGGCTTTCTCAGCACTGAACTCTGGAAGCACAAAGGAGATAAAAACAAGCCACGGAGAGATCAAGAGAGTCTGTGTGGCTGAGGACCTGGTCTGGAATGAAGGAGTGGGACCATCAGGAGGGTCAGCAAGTGTTCTTCTAAAATGACTTTTATGGTCCATAAAAGACTAAGGCACAGGCATGGAAAAAGGCAGTGATAGTTTTTTGCCTCTGTTGAACTTTTAGTTTATTTTAAAGAGGACAGGGACATAGTGTGGGGAGGTTATCAGAGCAAGGCAGCACCACGAGGAGCAGGATGTTCACTCCTTCACAAACCAGACCTCATTGCGGCGTCCGTAAGGCTTCATGGGGGGGTCATAACCATTGCACAGGTAGAAATCCTTGCGGTATGCAGCATCACTCCCCAGAGCAGCCTTCAGCTTGGCAGCATAGCTCACGTAATCTGCCTCTTTGGCATAGCCACCAAACTGCCTGCAAAGAAACCAGACAGGTGTTGAGCAGTCCTGGAAAGGCAAAGAAGGAAGAGAGAGAGAACAACAAATAGCCACAGTATATTTAGACATGCATTCTGATCCAGGCCCTGCCAACATGCACTCGTGCATGCACTGTTCGTTGTGGAGCAGCACACTTGATCTGGGACAGATGAAGTCTCATGGGTGACACAGCCAAGGTGCAGTCACCAATTGGGAGGCCCCAAAGGGATCCCCCCAAACAGCCCTGTGTATGTCAGCCAGCAGAATGGCCCTGCCCTGTGAATCAGCACCATATCAGAGAAACAACTTTCTAAAACACAAGGTTATCTCCAAGTCAGCTCAGCCCACAGTCCCCACCAATGCTGTCAACAACCAGTTCACTGTGGTGTGATCAACTGTCTGCTGGAAAGATCGGGAGAAAGCCAAACTCGAGCTAGCCCAAGAAAAAGGGGAGGTAGGAACACATAATTGGCAATTACAGAACACAATGCCATTTAAAAGGGGTGGACTGAAATGGGTCTAGTTTATGTCGACCTCCCACCAACAGGAACTGTTTCCATGTCAGCCTGCACCTCACCACCCTCCCTCAGGGCTGAAATTTGAGACAAAACAGGCTGATATTGCAGAAGTGGCCCACACCCAGAGTAAAGGCCAAGCAGCAGCTGGAGGCAAGAAAGAAGTCAGTTAGAGTCAGCCAAAATAGTTCAAGAAAGTAGGCAGGGGAACCTCCAAAGGGTAAAGACAAGGTGAAGAGCTTATTGCTATTGTGATGCTAGTTTGAGTCCAGGCTGTCAGTCAACACCCCAAGACATTCAAAAGTGACTTGAAGCAATGCAGCAGCTGCTTGTTTGCATGGTGGAGTCTGGTATGAGTCCATCTGAACGAGGCTTCAGTGGACAGTTTGTGAACTGCACCAAAGAACATTCTTAATGACTATGAACAATCTGGAACCCAGAAAGTGGGGAAAATAACAGACTCATACAACAGAAATGGCACAGGATCTTTCAGGGCTAGCCTCCACGCTTGTATACCCATTGGAAAAAAATCCATATTCCAAATCAGTGCAGCATGACCAGGGGTAAGAAGTGACATAAAACACCCGTCTTCAGTCTAGACATACACCTCCCTCTCCTTCTGCCACATGCACCCCTTGTACAGCAAATCACCTGGTAAAACAAATACTGCTTATCAGAGCACCCTAAAGACCTCATCACTTGATGAGATCCCAGGATGCATTCCTTACGTGGAATAAATGGTCATCCCCTGTCTTTCTTCAATCTTAACGCTGTCATCGGTCGGACATGGAGGGTTGTCTTGAAACTGGCTCGGGATCCGCAGAGAGACTTTCACCTTCTGCTGAAAGGAGCCATCCTCAGCAGGAAAAGCAGTGATGGAGACAGGAGCAGTCATGCCCATTCCAACCCCTGAAACAGACACACAGACATTACTAAAGAAGTCTAGGCTCTCAGGAACTCACAAAATTAACAGGGAATTCACAAAGGCTAATTTTAGTTTTGGAAAACTCCTCATATGAACAAACTCCTTGTCAGGAGAGGCTCCTCTAGGGAAGCAGAACAGCCATCATCAGGCTTCTGCTTGGGCCAAGCTCTCTCCCCACACCAGGAGCCTGGGAAATAAGTGTCCCAACATACCTCTGGAATGCTTTTTATTAATGGTGCTGCTTTTGTGGTTCTATTAGACACTCTGTTCTTCTGACAAATCAGCTGCAAGACAGCAGGGTCTGTAGCTCCAGGGCAGGCCAGCGGCACGTGTAAATCTACATCAGCGTTGAAATTAACACTATCTGCACTTAGTCGTGAGCCCCTAGACAACACTGGCTGACAGGAGCTTTCTCTTAAAACCTTCCAAGTGCTTCCAGACATCCTACAAGTTCCAGTGCCCCAAAACTCAGTGCTGTTATGGCTTTCAGCAGGACTGTCCAAGTTTTCCACACTCCAGGAACAGCATGGCTTTTTCCTACTCATTACCACTAAGAAGAACCACATGGCACTGAAGACCAGTTTTCCTCACTCTTCTTGCAGCAGTAGGGAACCTCTAAACCTCATGACCAGGCAGCCATAAAAACATCTGAGATCAAGCCATCTTTCTCATTTATTTTCCTTTGATGTCATGCCTGTGTTTGTGTCACACGTTATAGAAGGCACCCTTTTCTACTACAGCAACAGCAATCATCACCTTTCCAGAAATGTTGCTGCAAATACCATTTCCCACTGCATCCACCTCCTACTCCTATAGAGACTACATTAGTCCCTCTCCTAGATGCTGGAGAAAGGTGTTCAAGAATATGTATATGCCTCAGAGCTACTCTGTAGTCTTCTCCTGCTATGAATGGTTAAAATGCACACATTTTAGTAAGACAAGAATTAGAAGCAATCACCTGGAAGCACTGCCATAAAACATTAAAATACACCATTAAAAAGGAAGCTCACTGTTCATTACCCTTTCATGAATAAAAATAGCCAGATAAAATATCAAGGTCATAACTGTTATTTCACTGCCCACAAGGGCACATCATAGAACTGAAGTGTCCCAGATACCCTGGATTTCATCAGCTACTGCTCACCCAGGGAGCTGTGATAGATACATGTCTGCCTGTCCTCGTGTTATCCCAGCTGCAAGGTAACTCACTCCTGTTTAAATAAATAATTTTTGAGATGTCATCCTGAAACAGAGGTGGGTTATAAGTTATGAGTTGGGTGGGCATGACTTAGCCTGTTGCAAATTTACTTTTACCAGTGAGGGGCCATCCCCATCAAAGTCCCCCAGGGCCAGGAGCCACAAGCCAGGCGGGCCTGCAGTGCCATTGCCTCCATCCATCCTGCTTTCACCAAGCCTCAGCCACAAACACCCGCCAAGCCCCGCGGGGCAGGCAGGCAGCATCTCTCACCCTTGTCGTTGCTTCCTCCGACGTACTTGAGGAGCTTGACCGCCCCTTCCTTCGAGGCTTCGTCGAACGGCTTCCCAACCAGCTCCACCGCCGCGAACCTCCCGCCCTCGCACGCTCTCTCCTCGTAGCTGACCTGATCCTGGGGAAGGAGATGGGGATGGAGGCGCTGCCAGGAGGAGCGCGCTGCCCGGGGGCGATCCCCGCTTCGCCCGCAGCGCCTTAGCGCGGAGCCGCCCGGGAGCAGCGCCGCCCGCCCGCCCCGGCACAGACCTTCTCGCCCTTGCTCAGCAGGCGGTGGGGCCATGCCTCCACCGTGCTCAGCAGCGAGTTCTTCACCATGCCCAGCATGATGCCGCGGCTCAGCTCTGCCCCGCTCGGCTCGGCTCGGCTCGGCCCCGCTCGGCTCGGCTCTGCCCCTGCCGGCTCGGCTCGGCCCCGCTCGGCGGAGGTGGGAGGGCCGGAGCGCCCCGCCCGCAGCGCGGCCATCGCCCCCGGGGCGAGGGCACGGGAGCGGCGGCCCCGGAGGGTGAAGTGTGAGGGGCGCCGAGAAGTGTGAGGAGTCATGAAGTGCGGGAACACATGGTATTCATCTCTGGGAGACAGGAAATATGAGAGGGGATACGAAAGGGATGAAATACAGGAAAAGGGAAGTACTGGCAAAGTGTGTCATGCATAGCGCAGAAGGCACCATGGTCCTGGAATTGCAAAATCATAACCTCTTGTTTTTTCGGTCTTTTGTGGGTTTGTTTTTTTTTTTTTTTTTTTTTTTTTTATAAACAGAA
>VZRH01000853.1:76477-91705 GCA_013397555.1 Urocynchramus pylzowi
TTTTTTTTTTTTTTTTTTTTAATAAGCAGAAGTAAGGGGAACATAGTTGTTTTTTAAGGAGGTGGTCTGTGTCACTGGATATTGTAAGCTTTACGTGAAGGGTAGATTTTAGAAGTTCCTAATGATACTTGATCTCCCTCCATTGGCCATCCAACTGGGCACCTGTGTTTAAAAGCTCCGTCCAGATCCTTTCCCAGAAGTACATGTAAATGAACGCAGCAGAGAGCTTAGATGGCTTCTGTAGCTGGATACATTTATATGCATAGAAGACTTAGACACCTTGTGACAAGTGTTTTTTTTTGTTGTATAAGCCATGTCTAAGGAAAAGTGCCAGCTAGAGAAAGTGCCTTACCCAGGATCTTTTAAGAAGAGGTTAGCAGAAGCAGAAATCAAATACCAGTCCCTGGGAATCAGTCCCATGGGTCAGGCCAGCTTCCCCAGGCAGATGGGACAGAGGCATCTCAAGTTGCTCAGCTGGACTGCTGCCTCCTCAAATAGAAGGCGAACAGTGCAGAAGTAGGCTGGCACATAACCTTCCTACACTCTTAAAGAGCAAAGAATAAAATTATAAGATAAATAGGGCACTAAAACTTTCCCATCTAAAGAGAGGGCCGTGCAAAGAGGTTAAAGAAGCTGGCTGTTGTCATCTGATCAAACGGGCTGTGTTCAGGTCAGGGAGCTGGGCTGGAGCCTGGCATGGGCTTTCACAGAGTCAATGACAGGGGCTGCTATCGCTGGTGACAAGGTCATGGGCTAGTAATTTATTAACCATTTATATTACTTGGTTTATTCACCATTATGCAAGAAATTGGAGAATTGTAATACACATTGCATGCTGCAGCTTATTTGTTCTCTTTTAAAGTAAATGGTGACTTTCTCCATTGTGCTGAGGAGGTTTTGCCAAGACTACACACTTGCACATATCAGTGTAGGAATATGTGGACTGGGTTAGACTGGGGGTCCATCTTATCCTGTCCTCTGTCTCTGGCAGAAGCTGGTGGTGGACATCTAGGTATAAAGTAAAATTATGCAATAATCTGGTCTGGCCTCCCTCCACCAGCCATCTGTAACTTGAGGGACTTAGGGAAGTCTCATCTTTGTGTTTGAAGTAGTCCTCAATTTATACAACTTCAGGTTGCCTGATAAAATGCTTGTGTCTAAAACACAACCATGAAAGCTAACATTTATGTTGTACTCTTCCTCCAGACAGGCCAAAATAACCAGCAGTCCCTACAGCCCCAAGCAAAGCATCCCTTGGAGGGATCAGCAGTCTGTGCAAGGATGCAGCTGTTGCTACAGCACAGCCTAGAAACTCTGAATGCAGAATAACAAGAAGTTAGGGGCCTTTCTCTCCTGTTATTCCTTGTAATTTATGTAAATATATTCTGGGATCAAAATGCTCTACATTTCCTGAGAAATTATGATGACAACTTCAACAAAGGCACAACTGTATCCTTTTATCAGCCTTTTCAAAGTCTTGATTTTTATCTTCTCTAGCTAAGCACTGTTTCAAGTTCCCAAGCAAAAGCCAAAGAGAGCCAAGTTCGAGTTTTGTTATTTTCTGAAAACCAGAACTCAGAGAACTTACATCCGGGAATTATTTACCAGATTGCCTTATACCTCCCCCACTCAACTAACTCCCAGGTTGCAGCTAAAATTCTTACTGTGTTAATTCTTCTGGTCCATTCTGAAAGATTTTATATGAAACTAGTTTTTACCCCTTTCCTTTTGGAGGTTATTGTACTGCCACTGAAATTCTTTCCATAAACTCAGGCTTTGGGAATCCTTAAATAGCTAGTCTGCATCCTCACTGTGACTGGAGAGTGTTTTCAAAACAACTGACATGCCAGACACCCCCACAATAATTTAGACATAATCCATTCTTTATTTGTGTTCCCATAAATTGCTTCATCCAGACCTTAAAGACAACCTGTTTCTTTTCCTCTCTGACTCTCTTTCTTATGTTTCAACACATTTCATGTACACAGTTGACTGCAATGCTGAATGGAAATAACTGTATTGGATTTATCTTTAGAGACCTGAAGGGCAAGCCCACTCTATCCTCCATTCAGTGCATAATTTGATTCATGCACTCTTTTCTTTTTTTTTTTTTTTTTTTTTTAACCAGCTTTATTGTCAGGAAGACACAGGCAAAGAAAAGCTGAAGGCTGCGTATTCTGGGTAATCCCTGAGGGACCAAAGTCTTTGGACAGTGTGGTTGTTAATTTTCTACAGATATTTATTGTGCTAAAGGATGTTGGGAAATGTCTGGAGGTCAGTGCTGGCACGTGCAGAAAATACTCTGTGAACTAGACACCAATTGAATTATTATCTGTGATTTTGGGGGCTGAAGAGTCTCTTAAGGTGTTTTGGAAAATCCTTCCAGACACCTATCTTTGCCATTAGGTATCTAAATAGTTTTGGAAAAAAAAAAAAAAATCCCCTGGTTTCCATGGGTCTTGGCAAAAATCAGTTCAGTGTGTTTCAGAGTGCTGGAAATTCTGAACATATCTACTGAATAACACCATTCTGAGTGCACAGTTCCAGGTAGCTAGAAAAACACTCTTTGCAGAAGGTGGATGTCCATATTTGGTCCCTAGCAATTGATATATCTTCAGTGTTGAAGCATGGTGTACAGACCAAGGTTATCAGCCCTACTCACCCTCTGAACATATGAACATGGACAATAGGTTAAGGCAATATTTTGAAACATAACTTCCTCTCCCTCTCCCTGCCCAGCTGGAAGTGCCAAGCACTAATCCATCTTTCTGAATTCATCAGTTGTTCAGCACTTTCAAAGTTCAAATTCCCCAGCTGTTTCAGATGGAGTGCTTTAAAAATAGGGCAGAGAGAGAAATTCACCTGATCTTTATAGAAAGACCTTCCTCTGATAAGCAGAAAGAATGCCTGTGTAGAATAAAGGTATTTCATGCTCAAGTTGATTGAGCTTGTCAACTTTTTTTTGCTTGGCGCACAAAACAGCCATCACTGAAGAACAGGGTCTGGTTTCACCTACTGAACTAGGTTTGGAAGGCAGAAGTTCTGGTCTCCTTAGCAAAGCTGACTTGTGTGTGTGCTTTACTTTTTTTCTCTGCAGCAATGTCCCAGTGAGAAAGGCTTAAGCAGATGAAAAAAAAAAAAAATCCCTTTTTTTTTCTGTAGAGAGTTAAGTGCTCTGAGGTCTCCTGCGAGCATATAACCTTCTCCTGTGTGTCGGGAGTCTCCGCAGCTGAGTATTTCCACGCCTCTGGCTCTGCAGAGCATTCAGTCGAAGGGGAAGGACAGTTTTGCTGATGACATTGAGACGTTCGTTGAGTTCTTCCAGCCTCTTCCTTATCGACTGGACTTCCCTCACAAGGTTGTCCACAGCTGCAGAGACAGGGCGGAGACTACAACGAGAGTAATACAGGAGAATAACTCTGTTTAGGGAGTGTTTCTGAGCATGCAAAGTAATTTACCATGACCTTTGTTTCTTGCTGGGTAAGGGCCCTTGATGATGAAAGAGTTGCAAGCAACCATTAAAAGATGCTTCAAAGCTACTCTTTGGTGATGGAAGTTCATCTGAAGGGCCCCATCTGAACCCTGGAAAGCATAAGCTTCATGGACTTTCCACCACCTTATTTTAATTAGTAATAATTAACTAGGAGTACACCTGGAGGCTAGGCCAGTGGTTCCCATGGAGTGCTGTTAGTCCTCAACATTTCTAATGGACCAGTCTGTGTCCTTGCCAGCAAACTCGTAATTCAAAGCCCAGTACAGGATATATGGCTGGATACTCTCACATCTTCCTGGACTAAAGTTAGAACTTTCCAAATACAAGACTTAATATTGCCACTGATAATCTGAGGCACCAATGAATTTCAGCACTGTCAGTGGGAAAGTTGTGATGAATTCTGTACTAGTAACAGCAGCCACCATGCAGCCAAGGAGAAATCCACTTGATGCCAAAGGCCATTGTATAACCTATGATGTATCCTCCTGAAACCCTGATTTGTACAGATACTGTGTGGCCACCTGCCCAATGCCTTTTTTATTCTAGCCTTTCCTCTTCAACTGGTTCAATGTGTAATGTTTGCAAACATTTTATTTCTCGTTCCTAAGGAGAACAATTAGTTATGGAAGACAGCCACTTTACTTGCTTTAGGAACAATTCTGATTTAAGTGGTATTAGGTTTCTAGTAATTCCCAGTATTCCCTTTTTCTCTCTTTCCTTCTCAGCCTTTCCTACTCTCTTTCTGGAAATACAAGATTGAAGTAAATTTTGTGAGTTTGTTCAACAGTTAATATCTCCAGCAATGCAAAGGGGGAATATGATGAACTTGTGAATAACTTTCTCAGATCTAGGTGTTAGAGACTGAAATAAAAAAAACCATCACAGACCAAATCAGCTTCTTTTCCCTGATCTGTGGCCAAGCCCATGTGTGGATTTGTAGAACAATTAATTTTTTCCAGCCTGTTCTCACAAGTGTGAGCTGCCAAGGGCATTTTCTTTAGGAAGATTCTTGTAATACAGTGATGGCAGTTGAGAATGTTTCACAACAAATAGTTAGCAGAGTATTCAGTTTACTAATCAGAGCTGGTAGCACAACAGGTACTGAGATAGTGTGTTTTATTTCCTCCCAGCTGAGAAATACGAAAATTCATCTTTAAGAAGATGAATCCTGCTCAGGGAAGGACACCCAGGAGAGGACTGAATCCCACCTCCAGATGAGAGAAATTACCTGGAGAACTCAGGCAGGAGAGCATTTGGGTTGTTCAGCAGGGTATGCTTCATTTGCCAGAAGATGTCATTTCCCCATTTCTCGAGGGTTTGAGTAATGCTGTAAACACCTTCTATGTTGACCTTGTCAGCTAGGTTAGCAGGATGTCCATGGAAGAGAGGAAAACAAATGTGTCAGCACAAGGAAATACGAGCCAGTGCTCTGAGTTTGATTCCACTCCCCATCACAACTCAGTTGCGATGAAATGCCAAATATTAAACATATGGAGGATCTAAATTGAAAAGCAGGTAACTCTCCCTCACGGTGTAATTCTCTGCCTCCAGGTGCCCAGGTTTTCTGCTGTCACTGGATACCCCAGCTGATTATTTCTAAAAGCATTTTTTTCTCCAGAAGTCTCCAGCAGCTACCCAGGAATCAAGAAAGAGCAGTCATGAATGAGCACTGTCTATCTCACTCCAAGGACAAAACAAGTGAATCTGCATCTCTGAGTTACTGAATGCCTCCCATGCTGAACCACCACTGTGACCTCCTACCGCCTTCTCTGTAGTTCCATTTCTGATGCTGGTCCAGAAAGTCCTCCTGAGATTTACTGCAGGGCAAAAGGATGAAGAGGAGGAAAAGAGGAAGAGTCACCATGATGGCTGTTGTAGGATCTTGACTTCCCCCTGTCTCTGTGGAGACAAAAAGTCTTGCTAAGTGCTTTATTTCTTTTTTCTTCTCTTTCTCCTCTTCCCATCTGTCACCACAACACCAAATTTCTCTTTGGTGATGTTTTTTATTTAAAATGTTGTTCAAGTTGCTCAGAATAGGTTTACAGAAGCACAGGGACCTTTCTTCTTCACAAGTATGAACTCTACTTCCTTTTCAAGCAACAAAGTGATACTGAGATGCTTCATCAACCAGCAGCAGCGGGGAAAATAGCTTTGCTTCCTATGTAGCTGTGTTGGGATAGCTTCTTATAGCTACAATTGTTCTGGCAGTGTCAGGAGGAGGTACTACAAAGTGTGAAATTCAATGCATCCCTACTTTGTATTTGGGAGAAACAAGGTAAACAACCATTGAACAATTTATCAAGTGTCTCACAGTGGCCAGAATAATAAAAAAAAAAAGTTCTTTTTGGTCTGATCCACTAACCAGTGGCAGTATCTTAGGTGCTGCCCAGTGATGGAGCCTCGAAGGTAACCTCACCCCCTGTGTACTGTCTCCACCTTGCCCTGGTGTCACAGGGTCAGTTCCTCCTGAGCAAAGCTGCAGAGTTGACGGGACATGTATCTGAACTGAGGTGACACTTACCTAACTCCTTGTTTTCCTTCACGTCTGCCATCATTCCCAAGCCTACCCTAACCTACGCGCCCTCCTGGGCAAATACCATCCCTAAATGTAAGAGAATAGATCAGTCACTCAACAGCTTACTCATGCTGATTTGTTATTCTTTCCTAATAAATTAGTCCCTCAGTGTTGAATCTGGTACTTTAATTTAAAAAAAAAAAAAGTAATGAACAGCTGTTCTACTAGAAATTGGCTGAAAATATCCATTATGCACATATTGCACATAGCAAACAGAAAAAATGCATTGCCAAGTTCATGGGGTTTAGTGATGATTTTGGTCATCTGCAGTCACAGTGATGGAGGGCTCATGTGAGAAGCAGGCACATCCAGAAAATCTGAATTATTCTCCTGTTCAGGTACATGCATAAAAAGCCTAAGATCTCACTGCAAAATATGAGGACATTAAATTTCTTTTTTAATATAATATAACCATCTGGGAAGAATTCGGTCACCTCAAAACCTACCAGAAGCTGTAGCAGATAAAGCAGTAAATAAATAATTCCTTTCACTTTGTGCCTTTTTTACATTTGATCACTAGTGCATTTTAATTGCAATTGCTTTTATTTTTTCACTATTTAAAGTATCAGTATGAATATAGACATACTAATGGAAAATGTCACGATACTTTAAAAACATTACTTTCCATCTGTCAGGATGTAATTTGTATTTAGCATTCTTCATCTAATTGCAGTATTCATTTAAAGGAAAAATAAATTACCTCCTTCCTATCTCACACATGCATACACCTTTTCTTCCCGCTAACTCAGAGCTGCCAAAACAAAGATCTTTAAGAAGGTCTGACGATATCAGCAAGGCTCATAATGAAAAGGTCTTCATGGACCTTCTTGAACCTATTTGCATTGACACCATACCTCTTCCACCTCTCAGCTTTTCCAGATAAATGCGCCAGCCTTTACAGCTTTTTTTTTTTTCCTCTCTTCCTTTGAATGACTATGCCCTGCACATGCCTTTTTAATCTTCCCTGATGGGAAAGGACTTACCAGACACCTAAGTGTCTAATTGCAAATGCTTTGAAAATGCTGCCAACATCAAGGAGACAGTGTGGCTTCCAAGCTAATTGGAAAACTTCCTGAAGAGATTGTCCATTCCTTATCCTTTCCAACTCCCACATGTTTCAATACCCCACAGCTGGGATACTTTGATCTTTCTCTATTTGTTAAAAGTAGGGTGGTAATAAATTCCACCTACATTTTATACTGAAAATCCATGCTACTTGAGCTCCAACTTTTTAAAACATCAGGTGTCCAAATGAATCACAATACCCACATGTTCTGTTTGCAGGGCCCCTCACAGTCCCGTTTCTTTGTAGCTTTGGTCCCTGCATTCCTGAGGGTCTACTGTAATTTATTATCACACTAAACATCAGGTTATAATCATCTTTGAAGTAGATTCTCGTACCTCAGGCACACAGAAAATGAGCAATCTTCCCTCTCTTAGGTGGAATTGTAGACAGCAAATGGATATTCACTAACAAAGTTCTTAGTTGAAAAAGTCTGTGGGGTCATCTGTAAGAGGAACCAGATCCCCAGCCGATTCAGATATGTCTTCTGCTCTTTTGTAGAGCTGCACTTGAAAGTACTATCAGGCTAGAACACAGATGGACAAGCAGGGGCAACTCTCTCCCATCCTTGGATGGAAACTCTTTCCTGAATGCAGAGAATACCAGTATCAACATATGAGCTTTGTCATTGTTACTATTAATTACAATAATATGAAGTGCTGTCAGAAAATTACATCACATTCTGCCCTTGGAGCAGAGTAGGCTCAGTGATTCACTGGACAGTCCCTTCATCTGCAGGCAGTGAAGACCAACATATTTGTCTCATTATTATACAATTTTTTTTTCATCATTTAACCTTTTGATTCCTCACTTCAGCATGATAAAAGAGCTCAGCTAGCTTAATACCCAGAGCACAGCCCTGCTGGGATCAGCAATTGTGCCATCCAAGCCAGAATCCCTGCCCCAAAGCAAAAGAGTACTGCCAGTATTTGAACTCCCATCACTGTCCCTCTCCCATTAACCCCTTTGGTTTCTTGTTGCTCCATTTCCAGTGCTCATCCTTCCTCACAATGCAGTGGGTAATCACAACAGAGCCCTGAGATATCCTTGGGATCTGCCTCAGACTTCGACAACTGGGGTCGAGCATGATGACTGAATTGCACCACTGCTTGTGGGTTGTGCTGCCTGACAGGATATGGGGATTTGCCCAGGTTACCTGCTTCTAGTACCAAACACAGCTTCACTCCAGAGAGCTCTCTCTCCCCTGAAGCCTGAGGAGAACACACACATCCTATTGCAGACATGCAAGCTGTTGCTTTGCGATGCAGGGCTTGCCTGCCCCTTGTACAACAAGAGGGCTTGAAACCTTCCCCTGTACTTCTGACTGCTCCAAACACATGCCCTCTCCTGAGTGCATCAGCATCCCAGTGTGTTAGCTCAAGCCCATGCTTGTTTTGAGAAGAGGATGTTGTTGATTACAGTTATCAATCCCTGCAGTGATACCTAAAATTAAGGAGGTTTTTTTCTGCATTTGAACATTGAAATGCAAGTGAATTACATTAATGCTTTTCATTTGAGGTCTGTTCTCCTGTCATAACTTTTTCAAGTTCCTTTTGAGCTACTTGAGGACTGATGTTGAAGAGTGATTCTGGATTTTGTGTCTTTTGCAGGGAAATAAAATATACTTCTAAGTGAATGAGGAGTTTGATCTCAGGTAAATCATAAATATATAAAATGTAGCTCTCACTCCAATGATACAGGGTATTTAAACATCAAAGTATGTTTAAGATTCTCTATTTTTTAAAGGATCTCAATAGATAATAAAGCTAGTTTTGCACACTGTAGGAATTCCTCTCTATCTTTTTTTTTCCCCTTCTATCTCTTTTATTTCCATTGCAATATTTTAAGCTTATATTACTTAAACACACCCAACTGAAAGGTTATGTTTTATGTATTAGGTTCAAGAAGGTTTAAGTTATATAAACCAGTTTCTTATAAAAAAAAAAAAAAGAAAGAAAAGCATATTGTAGCTGCATACAATTTCTAATGCCAGTTCTGTGAGACTCCCAGTTGGGATCTTGAGAGGTCTCTAAGCTTTTAGAGGAGAAAGCTGCCAAGCCTGTGAGTCCAGAACAATCAAAGTATTTGCAAGCCCTACTTGCAAAGCGGATGGCATTTGTTAGCTCTCCAAGCAAAAAAAAAAAAAAAAAAAAAAAAAAAAAAAGGGAAAAATAAACATTTACATTCTGCTGTAACCTAGAAATCANTACCCCAAAAAAAAAAAAAAAAAAAAAAAAAAAAAAAAAAGGGAACATTAGCATATGCTTGTGGAATTATGTAATGGTGGAAAGATCATGAAAAAGGCCAAAAATAATTTTAAAAATTGGATCCTACCGTATTAAGCCAGCCACAGTGGTACAGCTAGAATATCACCTGTTTCAGAAGTCTTTGTTATAAATCCATTGTAATGGAATATTCTTCAATTTACGTGTGTGGGTACAGCACTATATGTTGGTGCACACACACACACTCGGTTTGAGGTCAGAATAAAGATATGTAGGAATAACAATATCCTCCTGAATTTTTCAAGTTTGGCTACAAATTTGAGTTAAATAGTGCTTTTTCCTATAACTAAGAGTTACAGTGCTCATTTTCTACCTGGATGTTGTGTGAAAGTGAAGGGCATCTGAATCCCTGAAATAGCTGACCTGACCACCCTGTCAAACAAGGAGATCTGATTGACAGCCCTGATGACAGACAGCTAAGGTGATGCTGTTGCCAGCAGGCAGCCATAGTGGGGATAAAGAAGAAGAAGAAACAAAAGCCATCCAGGTGCAAAGCAAACATCTGCTGCAATACATCTGTAAAGTACAGTTGGTTTTGAGGAGGTAATATTCACCTTCTGCCTCTTGTCCAGGAATGCCTGCTTTTTCAGGATATGTCTTATCTTCAACTCTCTCTCATTTAGTACTTGGTCCTTCCTTTTAGGAAGTTTCCTCTCTCTCCTTAGATAGGCACTCAAAGATCTTGCACTCTCCCTGTCTGCCTGTCTGACAGTCTGCCTGACTCTAAGGATTTGCCTTCTCTTTCTTTCTCCCTATTTCTCTCACTCTGCACACCCCTGTTTTCTGTAGGAACTGTATGTAGCAATCCTCCAGCCTCCACATCCATGCCAGTCTGCACATATTCCTCCCTCTCCTGGCTCTTCCCACAGGTGCCTTTAGAGTCCCTCCATGCAACAGCCTCTTTCTGAGGTGTATGGATCTGTTTCCTCCAGAGGAAGAAACAAAACATTCCTGGGAAAGAAGGCAGAGAATTGTATACAAGCATTACCTTTGCTCTTGAGGCCAGTCCTTCTGTGATGAAGCTTCCAAATCTCTGCCTCCCTGCTCCTTTCTTCCCCTTACCACCCCCTCGGCATTTCAGCTTGCAACGAGTGACGTGTCCCTCTTCATTTCCCTGCTTTCCACATTTCCACAGTCTTTCCGTGGAGCCTCCTCCGGCTGTACCTCTCTTACCCCTCCCTCCCACTCCTGCAAACTAGCCATGTCTCCCCACACATGGGAGCCTTATGGGCAGGAAAGCCTGGGCGATGGAGCCCTTCTCACAAACAGCTCTGTCTCCAAGGACACTCGTGTTATCTTTGCCCCCGGTTCTTTTGGGCGGCTCTCAACCGCTGGCTCTCTGGCACAGCTGTATGACTTCTCCTACTAGTCACACTTTCCACTATGCACTGCTTCTCTCTGGCTGCTGGAACCCTCCAGCCATCCAGTCATGAATTTGTTCACCGCGTTCTTCCTGCCTTTTAACTAACACGCCAATTAATTCCCTGCTGATTAGTTCATTCCTGATGCATTCTGCCAAATCTATTTCGAGTGGAATAAACAAGGAGGGATGAATCGGCTGCAGTGTTGTTGTTTTTTTCCCTTGACCCCCTCCCCTAGGTCTGCACTTGCCAAATCAAACAGGCTTTGGTCTGGTCAGTACTTAATAAAGAGATTTCTAAATAAATGCAAGGTGTTAAAGGGATGAATTTTGTGAAGCAGGGGTGAACCCCTGACTGTGGTCCCATGTCCATGTCAAACTGGTATTGTGCTGTGATTTGAGAAGATGTGCAGCCGCCACAGCCCGAAGCTGCAGAGTTGCTGCACACATTGCTCATGACTAGACCCATGGCACTGCTTGCGAGTGCCTTGGCCAAATCTGCATTCTTCTTAGTATTACTTCTCCAGTATCAACTGGCAAGAACACCCTCTCCGTTTCCTGACCAGCCTATTCTTACTTAATTCAGTTTTCCACAGCCAAGACGCTGCACTATACAGTGAGAAAAAAGACGCTTTTCTCACAGGGCGAAGAACTGCCCAGCCACTCAGAATAAAAGCAAACACCCAGAAGTAAGGAACCAGGGGATATGTGCAAGTGATAGACAGAGCAGTTAAAAATGCAGTATTGTGATCACAACAGATGCTGGTGTAAACCAATTGAGGAGCTGATTGTGAGGGAAGCTGAGCAGCTTTTAAGCACAGTCCATAAACATCAGCCAGCATTATCCTTTAGTCAGCCACTTCAAAGTAAATCCAGTCAAGAAGAGAGAGGTTCCACTGGAACCAGACTCAGAGATATCTGCTTCTCTGACACCAGAAGCATGTTGTTTTGGCTGCTTCTGCTCCCCCAGTCCCACTGGCTCTGTGGCAAGGAGATTTCTGAGAAGACTGCCTTATTCGTGGAGTCTTGCCACTGAAACAGCAGGACACTCATTTGCAAAGTTATAAAACACCAGTTTTTAAAATCAACGCACAATATACAGGCTTAACACAGACCAGCCTCCGGAGGAACTGGAAACATATTTTTTCAGGGCTCAAACAAGCAAACAAAATGTCCAGGCAACAGGCAAATAACCCAAACAATCATCTGCCTCCAGCTGTTCCCCATTCAGCATGTGGCAAACACAGTCCTGTTATGCCTTTGCATCTCCCTGCTAAGAGGAAGCAAAGTGCTGAAGGCCAGGGTGAGACAGGGACACCAGCTTGAATGCTCCGAGCAAGAGCCCCTCCCTCCGTGGGGGCATGCACAGAGACACTGGGTGAGCAAACCTGGTGGCACTTCACAGCATGCATCGACCTGCTGCTGGCAGACCAGCTGCTCAGAGGGAAGAGGGCAATTCCCAGTGGCACATTAAGATGTGTGCTTGCTGCTGGGCAGTTTGGGGCATTTTGCAGCAGGTGGTACCTTCCCTTTTGTATAAGAAATCCCCTTATTAACTGCCTTCTCCTTCTCTTTACTGTGTGTCCAGTTCATACAGGACTGGGCACTTCCCTGTGGGCTCTCAGCTCTCAGAGTGCCCAGCACTGGCAGAACAATGCTGAGACTAGAGATAGACCCATCAGGAGTTTGGCTGGGGCAACCCTCTGCACTAACCCCCTCAACCAACACACCCCGTGAAGGCAGCATGTGGGCACATCCCACAACCTCAGGTGCTGCACAGATTAAACTTTTGCACAGTTCTGACCATCTTTTGGCCTTTTCTCATGCTGGGGTGAACTGGTGTTGGGTTCATTAGGAACTCCATGGTCATCTGCACTACTTAAAACTTCCTGAACTGTGCTGTTTTGCACCTGCTAGAAATGTTATTATCACTTTTCCTGGGTTTACCTGCCTTTATTTTTTCTTTCTGTTATCCTTCACTGCTTGATTGTATTTATTTTGTTGTTTGAACAAGCATTTCCTATTTATTGCAATACCTACTCCTGTGTAACAGCTCTGTCATGGAAGGACTCAGCCAGGCACAGAAGGAAAGAGGATGCTGTTCCTGGCCTTGCCATGTAGCCATGCAGAATAGAAGGATGGGATGAATAGAAGGGGTAAAAACATTAGCTTGGCACTAATAGGAATGCAAAGATACAGGTCACTTCTTCCCTCTGGACACCTGGAAAAAGGTACAGCTGGGAACAGCTCCTGGCCAGCAGCTCCTCAGGAGGTGACTGCCCTCTGATCTTTCAGCAGGGCTGTGTGTGCAACTACTCCATTGTGCAGCTCTGCACGAGTGACCTTCTCCAGCTTGAGAACTGAAATAGCAGTGTTTCATGTGGCTCCTTTCGGGGTCAAGGAGCAACCAGAGGTTTTAGTGTCAGCAGGCTGGAAAAGGCTGTAGTCTCTGGCAGACAGGTAGCAAGAAGCAAGGGGTAGCACAGGCTTAACACCGATGAGGGGCTGGTGGCTGTGTTTTTTCATGTTTTTTACTTGTAACATTTTTCTAAATGACCACGTTGTCTATAGAAAGCTCTTAAGCCTAACCCTGAGTATTTAACTTTTCAGCATCTGGCTTTTTCAAACTGCTTTGGGAAAAAAAAAAATAAAATGAACAGTGACATTCACATAAATTAATGAACTATTTGCAACTTTTTGATTGATATTCGAACACTTGACAAGTCCAATTTATATGCAAATCAGCTTACATTCACAGCGTAAAGAAGGAAAACCTAATTTCTCATGCTTTGCAAATCATTAAATCCTCTGAACATTTGCTTAGTCATATGTTCCTCAAAAGCAACAGTTTAACCACAAATCACTTGTCCTTGCAATCCATTAGCCCACAGAGATCTCTTTGCTTGGGGAACAAGCCATTTTTGTGGGGATACATGAAATTAAGAGCGGGCTATGCTGCAGCACAAATCTAAAAGCATAGCAAACTATGGGCTTTTGCACTGCATGTGTGTGTGCCAGATGTTAGAAGATCACAAATGAGCACACCAGACATCCCAGTTCCTGCTTCTGGCTGTTTTCTGCTGTTCCTTTGCTCCCAGCTCTAATTGGTACCAGAAGCATTTTCTTAGAAGGAGTCACCCTCCTGGACAGCTCTTGCCGTGTCTATCACAGGCTTTGCTAACTGAGACTTGAAACAGATCCAGGATCTATCCTGTAAATATTTACATAGATACAGGACTGTCACTGCTCTTAAATCAAAGCCTGGAGGGCAGGAAATGGCATATGGAACAGAAAGACTCTGTATTCAGAAAGACCTGGAAGGGAAAGAATAACAACTGTGATGGCTTCTCCAGAGTTTGCCACCTGGGACTGCCCCCGCAAGTGCTGTGTTCTCAGGAAGGTCTCCCTCTGAAGCCTGATGACATCAGCGGAAAAAAACCCCTCTGGTACCAAAGATTTTGGATCAGAACTATTCTCTTTCCTGTTCATATCTGAAAAAAAAAAAACCTCTCTTCACCAACTAGACCACTTGGTGTCTCTCTTCTGCTCCTTATTTGTTGTTACAATTCAAGGAGTTCCAGGACAGACGTGGACATGAAAGAGTGAGCACATTATTTGCAGAAACAGCACCTGAAACAGGGGAAAGCGAGAGCAGCAGCAGATGCTGAGGAAATGTGATGTGTTCATTAGCCAAGCGGAGTCTCTTTTGATGTATTTGGCCAATACTCCTTGCTCTCATTCAGTGACAGAGGGCGTTGCCTTGCGAGTTCTCACACAAATCATGGCTGAAGAAGTGCTGGTGTTTGAGGACCCGTGTGTGGGCTGGCAATCAGGAAGCCTTGTGGCTTTGGGGAAGCCACAAAACTCTCCTTGCCCAACTTCCCCCTTGTGGGAAAGGGCGAGTTCGCTCATTCACTCACCTCGGAAGGCTGTGCTGACCATTGAGGACAGCTTTGCAAAACAAACTGGCCGTCTTTTGTAATCAATGAATGACAACAGTAAAGTAGAATAAAATAAAGTAAAACAAAATAAAATAAAATAAAATTGCAAAATAAAAAGAAAACAACTAGATTTCTTCCAACCAAAAACTTTCCGAGAATGAAGGCATATATTTATAGCAACAACAATTTAAGGGGACGGGCACTTTCTGTGCAAACCACACAGGATGACAAGCCTATTTTCCATCTGTCTGTGCCCGCACAGCCGTGCAGGCTGCGGAGGTCTGGGCTGTCCCCCGGCGGGCTCTCTGCCCCTCAGGCCATCAGGGGCGCGAAGGCCTCGGCTCCTCTCCCGCCTGGGAACTACAATTCCCAGCAGGCCGCGGGGCGGCGCGGGGAGCGGGGCGGCGCGCGAGCGCACTGCCGTGTCCAGCATGGCTACGGTGCTGTCCCGGGCGCTGAAGCTGCCGGGTAAGGGCTGCGCGCCCGCGGGACCGGCCCACCGCCGGCCGCG
>VZRH01000853.1:92954-130481 GCA_013397555.1 Urocynchramus pylzowi
TATATATATACATCTAAATGGGAAGGAATACATTACCATGAAGTCTGTTTAGGATGAGTGCAAACTGGCAGGTGTAGGTGTGTGCATTAGGGTGTGACCACTGGGGAGCTGCAATAAAAAGTGCAGATCTCTTCTGGGACCTTTGGAACCAGCATGATCTGTTTGATATCTGCTGTTGGGAAACACTGATTTGGAAAAGGATTGTAACAGGCCTTGCAGCTGCATTTAAGAGGACAGTTCTTGCATCAATCCTCAGGTTAAATTGCAGAGATCACACCTTTCTTGTGTGTTTAATTATTGAGAAATGCAGCTTACAACAGCAATGAGAAAGCAGAAAGCCTATTGTTATATCTGTTTTTCTTGCTGCATCTCATTAAATTAATTAAAAATCAATATGCGGTGACTTATCTCCTCATGGGCTTAGAGATATGTCTGCAGTACCCAGTGACTGGTGCCTGCCAACTGCCAGAAAAATAAACAGAACATGAAATTAGTACAACAGATACTGGAACCAGTGTGCCATCATTGGAATAATGCACTGAAAACTGCATTCTTCAAAAGTCCAAAATCTGCTCTTTTCACTCCAAAGTGAGTGCGAAGAAAAGCCTTTCCCGACAGTCGAAACCAGGAAAAATAAGATTACAGTTAATATCTTTGAAGCCATCAGCACAAGAAATGAATATTTTATTGTCACTGGGACCTCATTTCAACACAGATCACCGAATGGGTGCCTTCTTTCCAGATCGTGATCGCACGATGATCGTCTGTTCTTCACTGAGAGGTCACATTCTTCTGTGCAATAGTTGCCTATGTGAAAATAGCATTTGATAAATACATGGGGGATTTTCAAAGTCACAAAGTGTGATTTAGAGACCTGCTGCCCTTGAAAGCCAATCATTTGGGGCGTTTTCCCTCAGTTCTGTCTTTGAAAGCCTCCATCATCAGTATTTGCTTTTTCTTCCAGTGGCTGCAAAAAGAAAAAGGAAAATCCAGGGTGATGTGACCAGTAACTTGCCCTGATTGTAACAACAGGCCATTGAATGGCAACCTCTGTTTTGTCACTGATGCCATGGAAAAAAATTAAATACAATTTAGAGCAGGTCAGAACAGAAGATGCTTTGTTGACTCTACCTGTAGGAGGGAGGGAGCACAGAGCAATAGGGGAACTGACTTTGCTGATACTAACTCCATACCTGTGAAGTGGATGCAAGGTTTATATACACTTGGAGTCTCTTTGGAAGACAGATAACAAAGTGTGAGTTACACAGACCTGGGACCTGCATAAGGCCACAGAACTGCAGCTTGCTTTAGCACAGAGACTAATTTCTCATGAAGGCTACACAGTGGTTATCCTTTCAGGATGTATGGTGAGAGTTTCACCAAGAGGCCAGCTCAGATCTTACCATTTCTACTTCCACGGTGGAAAACTGAAAACTGTGTGTATTCCCTGACAGCTGATTGCTTGCAACAGAGGCAGTTTTAGCTTTCTATTGATGGACAAACTGTTTTCCTCCTGCCTGAGCCTTGCTGTTGACCAGAAAGGAAAGAATTTGACTCCTGAAGCACTTAAAAATAAATCACCATCCTCTAAAAGGTGTGAGACTGCCTGTGTTTTCACAAATTCTTTACTGGGTTTTATGTTTGTTTGTGCTTTTCTGCTGAAAAATCATCTGGGAGTGATTAGTGAAAGCCAGGTGTGTTATCCCTTCTTCCCACAGCAAGTGACCTAAAACTCAGATGAGGAGTCATGTTACTTCTGCTCTCTCTCCAGCCAGGTGAATCATGAGTTACACGTTCTCTACACCTACAGATTGGTTAAGGTTCTCTCTGAGGAGATAAGTGTTTGAATCCTCTGAGATGAGATGTGCAGTTGGGTTTTACATGTGCTAGATGAGTGCTCCAACAGCCCTTCTTAAAGGACAACATCTTCCCTCCTTTTGGCTTAAAAAACCCAAAACTGCAGGGCACTTTATGCCTGAGTTTACTGAAAGGCTGTGCCTTGTGAGTGTGCTGGATAACCTTTCGAGGAAAGATAGGGCAAAGGAGTGCCAGTTTCTGATTCCTGCTCTGGCTTAGGCATGAATTAAGGCTGAGCAGCTCTCTGCCTTACAGCTCTCCTATACTTCTCCAGATTCTTAACTATGTAGATCATCAAAACCTGTCATTACTGTGTAGTAGCTCTTTTCTAGCCACTCATCAGTGGTTCTCAGCAGGACAAGTGTTCCTGTTACAGGTTGTGGTTGATACCACTGTCGATGTTGCCGGCATCTCAGTCCCTGCCAGTTCAAGGAGAGGGTGAGCCATATTTTCAAGGTCCTTTCTGTCTCCAGAAAGGGATCCAGAACAAAACTGTTCCAGATAAATTTAGTTGATCCCAATGCTTTTAGTTGTATCAAGGATGAACAGCAGGTTCCAGTCTTTTGATTAACTTTTTGGAATTAAAATAATTAAACAAAACATAGTATATGTGAAGCATAACTATTCTTTGAGTTGTTTTACTCAAAGGTCACCAGTTTCCAAAGTCAGGAGCAGTCTAGTTAACACAACTGTCCAACTTTGACTTCCCAGGCTTAATACCCTTTACTCTTGGGCCAGCCACATTTGTTTTTCATGCCATTCTGGCCTGGCTTGAACTGGCACATCTGGATCTGTTGTGAGAAGCTGTAAGTACCCTGGCAGCGAGACCTCTGGAATTTTTTGTTTCGACTGAGTAGTCTTTCAGTCACTTTTTAGCACAACCTACACTATTTCACACCTGTGAAATTACTGTGCAACCTCTGAGCAGAGACTCGTGTGCCACCAGGGTTGGTGGCCTTCTGTGCACTTATGGGATGGAGCCAAGGTTATCAGGACTTGCTGGAAAGCCCACACTTTGAGCAGATGTTTAGAGCAGACCTATGTGAAACACTGCAGTGTGTCACTGGGATACACCAGACCGACCCATAGGAATGCAGTGTCTCTTGGTTCCTGCCTCCACAAGGAACTGCTTTTTGGGGTTTGAGTCTTTTGTAGAAGCCCCTCATTCAAAAAGGAAGAGTCTGTCTTAGATATGTGTTGGATATTTTTATTTCCTTCTGTTCAGTGCAGGTGAGTTGTCCCAGCTGTTCCACCTAGTGTGGGGCATTTGGTTTTTAGTGGGATTGTAAGTTTTTCTTAAATCCGAAAAATGAAGCTGAATACCACTTGTAAGTGGTAGACAAAGTTAAAGTGGAGGTCCTTTTGTGGGGTGAGAAATGAGGAAGAACTAAGATACACGTGCTGCAAAATACACTCTAGATTATAGAGTGCAAAATGTACAGATGTACTGTAGTACCTAGTTAGTGCAAAATAGGTGTGTTGCACTAACTAGGTACTACAGTACATCTCTAACTTGAATGTCTTTAGCAGGAAAACCAGAAGTAAGGTATACTATCTTAGTCAGGAAGAATAATCTTGAAAGCCCTAAAATTTCTGCTTTGTAAAGTCTCCCATCATCTTAGTGTCTGAGAAGGGTTACAGCTTGCATATTTTTGCTTATTAGTTATGCCTTGCATGTATCATTTCAGGAATCTTTGGGCACCAGCTAGTTCCTGTTTCAGATCAGCTTTAAACAAAAGGAAATGAGACAGATACCTGGGATAGCAAGGTCCCACCTTGTAATCGGAGAGAGACCCAGACTGAGACTCTGGAATCATCAGAGCATGGGCCATGGCTCCATGCCCAGCCTTGTGGCACGGGGCAGCTCCCTGAGACGTGACCCTCCACTCGTAGCTGGGGGCAGTGAGTCTGCGTGATCTTTCCTGTCCCCATAAACAGATGGTGCTGGGCTTAGGCCAGGGTGTGTGACCGGCCTCTACACTGCCCTCGCCTCACTCCCCGCGGCTGTCTAGGGCTTGGGGCAGAAGTCGTGCCTGCCGGGCACCTGTGCAGGAGACACCTAAAGCTGAGCTACTTTCCTGCACCACCACCTGAAGGGATCAGTACCAAGTTATCTGTCTTGGCCAGGCTAAGCACAGACTGTGGGCTCTGTTGGGAACAGGAGCAGAGCAGGTGCACTGTGGTTGTCTCGGGCAGGGGTTGGAGCAGTCCCTCTCGCAGAACTGAGCCATGCAGAGAAGGTGGTGTCTTGGAGGAACAGCCTGATTCCTCCAGACATCAGCATGTTACTGGCCCAAAGGGGCAAAATTACTTTCCCCTCGTCTTCAGGGAGACTTCATGTTTCATTACTAATCAAGAAAGTATTAAAATTAAATCAGCCATAAATCCCATATAGACATGTGCATACACATACATATATGTATACATACACACACATACACACTTATCTGAGGAAAATAAACTGTCAGCGTCTTTTCTCCCACAGATGCTACTGTGAAACATGGAGAGAGAGAAAGTGTCACTTCTCTCACACTTCTCACTTGGAGCCATGCAAAATGCAGACTACTCTGTCGTCCCTTCTGTATCACTGTCCACTGCAGCATTTTCTCTACTGAGGTCCTATAAAAGCTCGTGCTTTATTGTCTCTCTCCATCTTTTTTCTCAGGAAAGAAGAGCCCAGACCTCGGGGAATATGATCCCCTCACTCAGGCTGACAGTGATGAAAGTGAAGATGACCTTGTACTCAACATCCAGAAGAATGGGGGGGTCAAGAATGGGAAGAGCCCCCCTGAAGAGATACAGGACCCCGATTCTGATGTGGAGGTTGGGATGACAAAGCAGCACACGTCAGAGAACGCGCCCGAGGGTTATCCTGCAGAGACAGCTGGGAGTTTGGAGCAGAAGGCTGCTCCCTCCCTCATGCCATACCTGCGCACTGCCATCTTTCTGCTCACTGTGGTGATCTCGATGATTCTTGTGCTGGTGTGCGCATTTCTAATTCCCTGTCCCCCTAGAGACTTGCATAACACCTGGAACCGCAACCTAGGTCAGGGAGCAGGTGAGAAACCCCAGGAACAGCATCTGGCATGGGGGAGGTGGCAGCTCCCAGGCTGGGCATCGGTGGGAGAGACGTAATTGGGAGAGCCAGGTCAGAGCAGAGACCCTTTCTCATCACTACAGATGCTCCAAAATAATAGACAGGTGGCTGTGTCCTGCTCACTCTTGAAACTGAGGCATGTGAAATCTGGCATCCGCACGTAACAGTGCCACAAAATTTTGTTTCTGCCAACATCAAAAATTATTTTGACTCTTCTTCCATCCTGCCTTTTTGTCTGGATGTTGTGCTCTGTTCCAGATGGAGATGGCCCAGCCCACTTTAAAATACAGTGCCTCCCTTTCTACAGCCTGGATTTTACCAGTACCTCCATGCTGAAGTATGTGGTTGTGTTTGACGGGAGAGGGATAGAAGTCTTTCTGTCTTCTAACTAGCTTAACTAACCTTACTCCATTGTCTTTTAGTCCTGCTTAAATCCATAAATCAACATTTGAGATCTTTTGTTATCCTGTATGGGTCACTGATAAGGTATCTAAAGTATCTCCCATTCTGGTTTCTGCAATAAAGTAACACTGTTTTGTTAAATAATTTCTGCCAGGTCTAGATATGTCTCTCCTTCCTTGCTTTCAGACCCTGGCTTCCAAATCCAAGCTTTTCATAAGATACATGGCTCCACATTGCCTCGGAAATTGAAGTGGGAAACATGAATCTTTTTCTCTTAGCTCCTCCATTTTTCCTTCCCCTTTCTCTGACCCAGATGCTGTATTTCTGCCTTTTCATGCAATGAAATCTTACCGTGGTGTGAGCTGCCTGCCTTTGGTGGTGCCTTAGCAGACTTTGTGAGGCTTGTCTACGCAGAAGTCTCATTTCTGGGCCAGCCCTCCTCTCCCAGTGTGAAAAATGAGCTGGGTGGCCTTTTTGACATGCAGTGACACTGTAATTTTTGCAGGTGGTGTGTTATCCCCACTGGAACTGTGTGATGTGAACGGTGATGGCCTCCCTGACATCCTCATTGTCTTCACTGCCTTGATGAATGCCAGTGTCATGGGTAAGCACTGCAGCTCCTTTCCATTTCTCTTAATGTGTCAGTATAGACCTTTGTATGTAAGTCTTACACAGAGGAAGAGTCCCTGCCCCTGCAAATCCACTGTATTGCTCTTTTCAGAGTTCCTTAATATTGCTGGTGTACTGTGCCTGTGGTTGGTCATGCTTAAAATTTTCGTTACAAGCCTGTGCTCCTATACCTTTTGGTCAGCATCATCTGTTTGCCCTTACCTCACCTTGGGGCAACTCTATCTCTTTGTCCTGCATTTGTGCACCCTTCACTTTGTTTTTAGAAACACCCTCACTTTACTGCTATCACAAATAATAGGCTGATGATGGGGAAGCTACTGTGCCTGGCTGTTTAGCAGCTATTGCCCTGCTTCCTCCTCCTGGCTGCTTTGCTTTCTTTGTTAGTCCTCACACCCTTCAGGTAACATAGCAGAACCTGCTGATGGTGGCCACCACTACACAGGGGCTGCCAAATCTGGTGGCATCCTGTTGCACCAGGCTTCTGAAGTCCTGGAGGTTCCCAGCTGCCTGCTGTACTGCGTGTGCCTGTCCTGGCATCGCCTGCTACCAGGTGAATCTCTTCTGCCTCAGAGGTGCATTCAGGGTGCAAGCATATATTGTACAACCTGAAGAAAATTCTTGGAGCAAAATGCCTTGGCTCTTCAAATAAGTAATAAAAGTATTGTTAGAGGATAGGGAAGATGCCTTTCTCCATGGCCCAAGCAAGGCCTGTGGTATTTCACAGCAAGTCCTATAAAAAGAAATCTATGAACATAGAGAAAACTATGTAAGTAAGTAACTTAAAAAATAAGTGAGAGAGGAAGATACGGTTGACATAAAGTCTGTATTCCATTTATATAGGTTTTACTTGCATTCTATAGTTTTGCCATTACATTGCTTTTATTTTTTACCCCAGATACACATATAGGCAACATGTTCTGAATGAAGTTAGTCATACCTAGTTGCATCCTGGGCTGTAGCTGTGCTGGAAGACAAAAACCAGCCACTAAAACAGGTGTAAGCAGATCACAATCCAAAACTCACATAGCTGGATATCAGCCACCTGTAGCTTGTGCTTGGAGTATTCACACAGTGCCAAGTTGAGATAAGCTTGAAATGGGCACCCAGTTGAGTAATCTGCAACATTGTTAACTGTTTCTCCAGTTTGTACTCACAACAGCTGTGAGCTGCATTCAGGAGTTAGTTGTTCTTGGTCCCTATCAATGTAACAAAGGTAACTTGATCTGGGGCAACCCCTTAGCATAAGCCACATGATTTTCAGTGTGAGAAGAGAGTGAGTTTGATTTAGAGACTGGACTCAGCCTTGTGTTTAGCCAGTGGCCTGTATATGCCCTTTGTGTCATCAGGTCACATGTTGTATGTGTTGCTAGTAAGACAGAAGTTGGCTGGGTCTGTTGTTGTTTTGAAATGTGTGGGAGTTCATCTTAAGTTGTGATATGACCATACTAGGTGGAGATTAATTACAATAATCACACTTAAGTGTGAGGGCAGGCTGAGCTAAAAGTTGATCACATTTGGAATCAGAGCCAACAGTCAATTGAAACAGCATAGACTACTTTATTTTACAATTATTTTATGCTAACTGGTGAATTGGAAAAAGAATGCTGAGTTCCACCAATTGGTTGCATTCAATCTGTTTTTCACAATAATGAAACTCCTTTGGAAACCAGGAAAAAGCTCTCAGACCACCAATCACTTTCTGTTGCTCCAGAATTACAAACAAACCAGCACTTTCATGTGAGGTGACATCTGCCTTGGGAGTTAGTTAAGGTTTCCCCTTGGCCCCTTGGTGCTAGCTGTTTTGTAGAGGGAGAGGGGATCAGAATAATCAGTCTGATTTGACAGCAGTAAATTTCACAGGAGGAAGTCACCACAATTGAGCACACTGTCCCCAGGAACTTGGTTCTCTCTGCCCAGCTGACCACATTTCTTGCTATGAGCGCAGGTCCAACCTCCATGATTTTCTGGGCTGTTGATTTTCAGCCCAGCTTGTTTGGAGATCACTGCTAGGCTCTGCAGCAGAGAAATTCAGCCATGAGATGACATTTGACTTTTGCTTTCAGGCAGTGTGGATTTGTCTGTCTTGAATTGCTCAGCTCCAGGAGTTAGAGCTGGATCTCCAGCACAAGGACCCAAGGCAACGTGGTCATAGTAATTCCTCTGATACCAAGGGATTATATTCTCTCTTTCCTGCTTCTTCTAGGTGTCTCTAGACCCTCTGTAACTGTGGTGGCACTTTCTGGTATGAATGGCAGCACCTTGTGGTCCATCCAGCTTCCAGAGGAGACACAAAGTGTGCAGTGCAATGAGCTGTCACTGGGGGCAGCTGCAGGGCCTGTCTGCCTTGTTACAGGAACATCAAAATTCCTCAGCCTTCTCAGTGCCTCCACAGGTAAAGTCAACTACCAGCATATTAGAAATCTGCTATTGCTTTTTTGTTTACTTTAAAGGACTGATAAGTATGAATAATTTGGTTCTGGCACGTCATGGTGGCTATTACTTCGTGATGCACGGAATGGAGTCAAAACGAATGCATTTCTAGTTACACAGGATAAGAGAATCCAAAACATTTCATCTCTCTGGCAGCATCTTTGTCCTACATATTGAATATCAGAATATTTCAAAGTGTTGGACTTATCCTGTAGCATTCCCATGTCATAAAGAATGTGTAAAGTCTGTTCTCATTAGCATTGAGCTGCTGGTACAACTCTGGACCTACCTAACAGCACTGTAAAGCTGAACAGCATTCTTGGAGAAGTTACATAAGGATATACATGACATCCAGGAAACCTTGCAGAGAAGTTAGGCCCATAGTTGAATTGCATAAATGTGAATGAATATTGCATTTTTAATCACTTGATCATGTGCACCTTCATTCTCTGATTGGTGTTTGTTCTCCCACATTAATTCATTGGCAGAAATAGCCATAGGCAGGTATAGGGTTGCTTTTGGAATCAACCAAAAGGTACATTGAAGGCGGGTAACTTTGGGATGGAGGTGTGTGTTAATATTACAGTTAGGTTTTAATGAACCCAGTTCATCCAGGGACAACGATTTCAACACAGTTGCTGGCTCAGCAACAAGACACCTTCTCCTATCTCCCCTGGCTGACAAGTGCTGTGCCATTTATCAGCTGCAAAGGACCATCAAGTTCCCCTCCCTGCAAAGATTTCCACCCTTTGTTCCATCCCTTTAGCAGGTGCTGTGATTGCAGACTGTGGGTGTGTGGAGTCATGGTGGAATAGGTTTTGGGCATGCCAATCACATTCCATCCAGGGAGCAGCAACTGTATTTTACCCTGTAATTTCCATACCGTTGGAACTGCTGTTAGGATGTGAATATAACTTCTCAAGTTTCCTCTAATTTTACCCCCAGCTGTCTTCCCACACTTTTCAAATGCTTTTAGGGACCAGGTTACTTGCACAGTGTTTGCATGGTCAGGGTCATGAGCTGCCTCCTTTACCAGCAGTAGTAATGTACAAGTTTGGCCCTTGGTTTACTTCGTCATTCAGGGGAAAACCTTGTCCTACAGAGCAGCAGCAGCAGAAAAATATTTTTAATGATTGAAAAAGCAGAAGTGTTGGCAAAAGAATGATGAAAAAGTAAAAGCATCAAATTTAATTGTTGCTTTTTTTAATGTTTATTTGCAAGTTTGCAAGTCTGGTTTTACTGTGTTTCCAGCTGGGTCCATGCTGGACTGCTGAACCATTTGACATCACGTCTGTTAACATACTTTCCCCCTGAGGTGGAGTGAGCATGTCATGCTGGAGTGGTAATTTGCTGCTGGGAATTTAACTGAGACACAGATTTGCACTCTGAATATCAGAACTGTCCATCTGTTTCCTTTCCTCACATCTACCTAGCCTTTACTGCTGGCTGAGGCAAACAACTGCTGTCCTGCAGAGCAGCACTCTCATTTGGGTTCTTCTTTGCAAAGTGAACCTTAAATATTCTCTGCTATTTCAGAAATTATTTAGGACTCAGGTCTTTTAAAGAGATGCTAAGAAGGAAGCACAGCAGGACTTGAGGCCTGACTCAAAGGCAATCTGAAGAAATGCTGGGAGAAGAATTTTGCTTCCCACTGCAGTTTGTCTCAGTTTGTAGATGTGTCTTTCCCCTTCACACAGAATGGGAGAAATAATTTCTCTTGCTCCCTTTTCAAGATGGTTTTGTGGAACCCTCTAGGGATGCCCTCTGGTTCCCCCAGTACAGGTCTTTTTTATCCTGTTCTTTCCACAGGCAAGACCATCTGGACACTGAACTCCATTCATCTTTCAAGTGGGATCCTGGCTGCACCAGCTGCAACTCTTCCAGATGTAGATGGAGATGGGATTAGGGATATTGTTGTTCTGGCTCTCAAAGAGACACAGGTACAGCACATCCCTACTCAAGGTTTGGAAGGACCTTTACTATTTGTGTAGAGGAAAGACAGACTGATGTGGAAGGACTGTAACCGGAGCTGCAAGAGCCCCTAATTTTCAGTCCCTTGGATTTTGCTGAAAAGCACCCTTTTTCTTCCAGAAGCTCAGAGCAGTGAGATCAAACAATAATGACACTACCTGCATTCTTGACAGCTGAGAATGAACAGAAGGGTCATTATTTGCACCTGACTGAGACTTGAGAATTATCTGTTTCTGTTCAGTGAATGTGTGGTTTGAAGTGAGTGTTTAGCAGCAGTGTAGGAATGGATCTCTGGAGAAAGGAGCATTTGGTTTATCCAAAAGAAAGAAATACTTACTTTTATTAATTAATTCAGATTAATTGTGTGATTAATTCAGATGCAAATTTCCTTTATGCTCATCACTCTCCACAATTCTAACACAGATTTTGTTAGAGGAGCTCAGATTTTTGAATTCCCTTTCATATTTGATGCATTTGTGTCGAGAGAAAAACATAAATGTAAGATGCCTAGACTGAGCAAAGAGAAAGCAAACACTATCTAGACCTTGCTGAGGGGGAAATTATCAATGCAGCTTCATGCTGTGGGGTGGGAAGATTCTGAGTGCAGAGGTGCTTGAAAGCACTGACAAAAATCTCTGCCTCTCTCTCCTTGCAGCCTGATGTGGTTTTCATCTTGGTATCAGGAAAGACTGGAACTGCTTTGGGTGGGCCTGTCAGGTACAGCACCAATGGAGAAGGGAAAGTGATTGGCCCCCAAGTCCACATCACCAGCCGGGGAGCCATCTACATCCTGTTTGGTTTTGGTAAGATGCACCTTGCCTCTGCAGCACTTCACCTTCCTGAGAAAACATTTGTTTTACCTAAAATGGTCCAGAATGTCCCTGGGATACTTCTGCCATGCCTTCTGCTGTAAAATCTAAGAGGGCAAAAGCACAAGTCTCACTGCCATGGTGTGGAAAAGTACAGAAGCACCAATACCTGCTAGTCTCAAATACTTTGGACTTTCCCAAAGGCTCGTCATGCCAGAGAAGTTCCAGCTCTGGGCATTTCATTACCTTCTACCACAACTGCAGTGGTCCCAATTACCCTCTGTTCTACTGGGTTACCTTTTGCAGTCAGGACTCCTCATCTTTACTCTTCCTGGCAGGTAATGTTCAGGCTGTTGCCCTGAGGGATATCTTTACCCAAGCCAGAAACCGGGACAACTTTCCTGCAATGCTGCAGCAGGAGGAGCCAGAGTGGGAAAAGCGCAGATCTGTCAACCTGTCAGAGCTCATTGACATTTACAGGTAGAAGATGGACTTGTCATCTTGCTCCTTCTGGGAGAGGAGGGGAAGGGTAGGCACTTATTAGTGCTCCTAGAGGTGGTTGCTTCTACTTCAGTATGGTCCTTCTCTTCATTGTCCAGCTGGTAACTGGGGAGTACTGTGGGGAACCTGTCGTTTCCTCCCTGTCCTCTGGTTGTCCTAGCCAAAGAAGTGCAGAGTATAATAAAAGGGAGTCCTTAGCTTCTCCTGCTCCTTGTTCCTTTCTTCAGCCCCGTATGCATTGCTGGAAGGAAAAAAAGAGGTGTTCCCAGCTAATGGAGTCTCTTTGGGAAGCTCAGTCTGTGTGGGCCTGGATTTCTCAGCTCATTCTTCTTTATTGCCAAACTGTGGGGCAGGCCTCAGTAGGAATAAAGGGAGGGAGCAAATGTGAACTCACAAACTTCATGCTGTTTATAGTAACTCATGATATTCAGAAGACCCCATGTTTGAATTTAGCTCGCTTAACTGAGGAACCCACATCACTGGGGAAAAGATAGACTTCTCCAAGTATGGTTCACATCTTTTGTAGGAATTGCCACATGGACAGGCAGCTAGTGCTGAGATGTGCAGATACAAGCCTTGATCTCCTCTGTTTTCCATTTGTCCCAGTGGGGGTGTTGACTTCCTGCAGACAGTGAAGACACCTGACACAAACTGCAGCAACCTGCTCATCACAACCAAAGAGAGCTTGATCCTGCTGAGGGGACAGGACCTGGAGCGCCGCTGGACCCTGGAGCTGCAGAATATCAGCAGGTTACTTGCTGGGAACATTTTTGTGTCCTATTTCTTCCTGTACAATTTCCCAACTTTCAGTTGTAAGCACATGTGTTCCTTAGAAAGCAACTGAGTAATTCTACAAGTCTGAAGAGGAGTCTAAGTACTGGAGGTGTGTGTTGTTGAGCCAAGTGAGGAGGGCAGGGGAAGCAAGGAACAGAAGAATGGGAACTTGATCTGTGTGCTTGTGAGTGGTCACAAATAAGGGGCTTGATTCAGGTACCCTACACTGAAGTCATGGGAATGATGTGGCATTGGAATTTAGTGGATTACTGATGTGTGATTCAGCCTACCTGCTGTCCAGGACTTCAGTGGAGAGAATCAGTTACATTAGTGATGTTAAGAATTTAGAGCAGGTTAATGAGTATGGCCCAGAGATCTTAATGTTCCTTGAAAGTTGAAAATGAGCATTTTGATGACAGTCAGCACACCATCTATACTAAATGTAAACTTTAAAATAATACTGCTCATCCTCTAATTTCACACATGGAAATTAAGTAATTTTCCAGATCTTGTAGGTTGGTAATAACCAGCAATTTCAGCTTGCCCAGTATTAAATATTTGCAAAGGGCAGTTGGGCACAATTGAGGGAAATTTCATGGGAAACAATTGCTTGCTCTAGTATTGAGAATAAAAAGAGCATCTCTCAGCTCTGTGTTACCCAACTGTCAAGAGCATAAAGGGGAAGAAGGCACTGGAACTTCGTTAAGAAAAAAAAAAAAAAGTGTGTTCAGCTATCTTTGATATTCAGGTAATGTCCACATTCTTGAGGGCTGATGGGTGACATAAGCCACAACTTTAGGAATGAGTTGATCATGCTATGGGGAAAGGAAATGGAGTAGAAGTGTTTTGGGCCCAGAATCTGCAGACTTCTGAATGTGTCTGGCATCGAGTTTAAAGGATAAGTGTGTACTGACTAAGCAAAGCCACTTCACAGGTGCTGTAGAATCAGTTATAAACAAGAAATTTCTAAATGGATGCAGTAATAAATTGGAATACACAAATCAAGAAGGGTTGAAAACTTCTTTACCAGTATGGTTGAGGTTGGAATGCACCTCTTGAGATTTGCTAATCCCACCTACCTGCTCAAGCAGACTCTAGACAAGCTAGAGCAAATTACTCAGGGCTGTGTGCTGTCAGGTTTTAAATATCTCCAAGGACAGAGACTTCACAACACCTCTGGGCAGCTAGTATTCAAGGCTGCTGCTTTTTCCCGTTCCCTGACCTCCCAAGGGACAGAGTACAATACATGTAGAGGAGCTGTCAGATAATCATTGAAAAATAATGAAAGCAATTCTTGTTCTAGGCCACTGTCCTAAAGTCCAGGACTACCTGTTTTCTCAGAGTTAAGAAAGACAAAATTTACTACACTGAATGTATTGTGGGCAAGCATTTAATTAGGAGGTTTGTTTGGTTTTTCTTAGAACTTAAGTTTTACTTAAGCATCACAGGCTGGGAGACAAATTCAGGTCAGGGATGTTACCACAGAGTCAAACAGACTGAATTCCTTGTTAGAAAAAGCTTACAAAGCCAGCTGTGAGCACCCCTTTTCCTGGGTAAACCTGCCCCAAGCACACCACTTCATCCAGGCAGACTGAGTCCAGACCTGTGGGAATAATTTCTGAGAAAACCAACATGGCTACTGCAGATGTGCTGCATTTCCAGATAGCTTTTGACAAGATCCCTGGAAAACCATAAAGGAGAATCAGTAGTCATAAAACAAGGGTGAAGTTCAGAGACCATGAAATTGAGTAAGCAGTTGCAAATTGTGTTGTAAATGGATGTTTCAGATGAGAGAGGATTAATAGCAGGTTGCTGGGGGGATTACTGTTGGGCAGAATAATTACTAGCCTTCTGGTTCATTTGAGAAAGTGCCCAGGGGATTTTTCGCTTGATTGGTAGCATCCGATGTACGTGTATTTGTGTGCATCCCGTCTGTGGGATCTGCCACTGATGGTAACCCATAAGGGCACAGGCACCTTAGGAGATGTTGTGAGTTTGTGGTCAAACAAAGTTATAGGATAAAATTGCCTGCTACTTCCTTTTGCTGCTGGAGAGCTTTCAGGCTATAGGAGTGTCTCGTGATGCTGCCTTGAAGGCAACACCTGGTTGCCAAAAGTGTCTGTAAAGCAAATGGCGTTGTTTGATGTCGTAAGTGTAAAGTCAAGCCACTGCAGTGCTGTGGTATTACTGTTCAGGAACCATTCTGTCATGCATGTTTTAAAGGGGAAGATGGAAAAAAATTGGGAAAAGGTCTGGAAAAAATGCTTTGGCATGGAAGATTTTAATTATTGAGTTTATGTGATCAAAGAGAGGCCTGAGAGTTAAGTTCATAAGCGTGTGTAAGAAATAGAAGCTAACAGGCATAGCAAGAACAAGTGCCTTGAAGCAAAAGCTATTCATGTTCAGGAAAATGAAGATGCAGGAATGTTTCTTTGGGTGAAATTAATCATTAGAACTGACTGTCATGAGAAGTGATGAATTCATCTCATCAAAGATGAGGCAAAGCCAGCCTACTGATACTTGGTTAATTGGGTGAAATACAGAAATCTGTCATAAATAAGAGGAGAGAGGATATACTCTGATGATCCTGCCTTGCCATAAAATCTCTGGTTCTGTGAATTTTGTGGACTCAACTGTTCTTATTTAGTATTGTGTGTCTCGCTGTGGTGAATTGGAGGAAGACAGAGGCAAGGCTCAGAAAGCCAAGAGCAAGGAATATGGTAAAAAAACAGTTATAATGAGAGATATTAATGTGTTATGTCACCCAGAAGTGAGAGGATGAGAAGGGACTTCACTTAACCTTCTTAAGGTCATAAATAGGCTTGTAAACCTGCCAGCAGTAAGAATACAAGGAATCATGGGCTGACATTAATGCTGAGTTTGTTAAGATCCATTTCACACAGCTAAGGCAGCCTGGGAAATCCACTTTCTGCAGAAGGCCGAATGTGCCAATGCATTTTGGAAGGGCTGGGTAGTTTTATATATTTATAACAACAACAGTACAGGTTCTCATGCAAAGGAAAAAATGATAGAGTAGTGTGCAGGAGGATAAACAAATGTCTACACGGCCCAACAAGTGATGCCCCCCATACAGACAACTCTGAAGAATGGCTGACAAGCACCATGGACTGCTTTACCATTTTTCACTTTTCTGATCCACCAACAAACGATTCCTGACAGTCAGAATAGTTGTAAGTGAATGAAAGACCTTATTTGGCATGACAAATCCTGCCATTTTAAGAGGCAGGATGAAGGATGAAGGCAACTATTCTGCCTCCATCTGAAATGACTTTTTTTTCCTACCATGGGGCTGAGTGTTTCTTTTTCCAAATTTACAGCCAGCCTGTACCAGGTTACTTTGGTGCTGACCAAACTCTGGACTTCATGCTGCAAGCACAGACTGGAGATGGGAACAAAAAGGTAAAACAGGTGAAGGCAGGGAGGGCAGTGGCAGCACAGGAGTGTGGGAGGTTGGGTAAAAAGAGACAAACATTCTCTGGTCCTTGCTTTTCCCATCTCTTTGGCTGGCACTCATTAGAGTGTGGCCACAGGCAAGAAAGGGAGCAGCACAGGCCATGCCTCTGCAAGGGGGCTCTGCATACCCACTCCTTGACATCCATTAATGCTCTATCTTTCCCTGCCTTGAGGTGGTGGTGATAGATGGCAAATCTGGCCTCCCTGTTTGGAACCAGGAACTTCCATGGCAGAGGCAACAACTCGACGCACTCTCCATCATGACTTTGGACAAGAAGTCTGTTTTTCTCTTCTGGGCTGATGAAACACAGCCTGTGTTGGTGAGCACGCATCTTTTCTTCACTTTGAGGTTTCTCTGTGAAGCACATGCAGTCTCTGTCTTTTATTCCTATTGTCATTGAACTTGAACCTAACATATAAGAAGGCTGTCAGGGACATCTCTTACTTTGACATTCTGACTTCTCTGAGCCTGAGCACAGGAGTTTTCATGTGTAAATTCTTCATCGTAAAGCTTTATTGACAGAAATTTTGCATCTACAAACCCCAAAATTTGTGAATTTCATTTTTTCATGCAGCACTGAGGAGTTGTAACTGCAGATTTGTTCCCAACCCAGGGTGCTCCATCTGTCTATGGAGGCACACAGTTTGGCATGGAGACTCAAACTTCCAGACTGTAGCTTTGCCCATCAAGCTGCATGTGACAGAGCTAGATTTCAGCCTTACCAAAGAGAAGTTGTAGAGCAAATTCTGTTTTAGGGAAAAAAGGGTTTCAGGATTTAATCTTTGTAAAACCACAGGTTTTCATTCTTTGATCCATGTAAAATCAACACACTGTCAGAAAACTTTATTTTTTTGACAAAGTTAGACTCCCCTTTGCTAGCAGTTGTTTTATTTCTGTCTCTTTCATTCCAACAGCAACCTGGTCTCAGACCTGAGCGCCCAGGGCTGCACCACCTCTACCTCCTCCATCCTGTATTTCCTACAGTCCTTTTGGACCTCACCAATGCAACAGACAAAGTCATTGCTTCAGCAGGTGAGTACAAATGGAGGAGAAACTACCTAGGCTAGAAATACAGAGAGAGAAGTAGCTGTGAGAAACAAATGGGCTGTAGTTGTGCCTTTAAAGGTAGCACCTAAGGTCCACCACACATAGCACAACAATGGGAAATAAGATTCATCTTCCTTCTGAAGGAATATCCTGTCCACCCCCTACTTTGCAAATAAAATATCCACAAAGTTTCTTACATGTTTAACCAATGAAAGGTTTAAGTTTGATTTAATGCATGTTTTGTACCAGAGAAGTTGTGTTGCTTTCCATGGAGCTATAACGCCGTGCATAAAAAATCACTATAAAACTTTTCTCTGTCACCTCAGATACATTTCTGCTTATGTTGGCCATCTCCTGCTCTTTGGGATAGGAGCTGTTGTACTTCTCCCTCTTTATTTTTGTAAGGGGGAATCCAAAATATATAAGTGTGTTTTCAGGGAAAAGTAGATCTGGATTTAACATCTATACAAGATTGTACAGTCCCTGTTCAATTTTCTTGCTCTTTCTAAAGCAGTTCAGCAAATAACCAGCCTCTTGTGCATGGGAATGTGGGATAAAAGATCAGTTCATCCAGAACTAAGAGAAGTAGGCCAGGAAGCATAGAAAAACTGCTGCATAGTAATAACATCTAATTGGACTTGTATCAAAAACACAGCTCAGGCAAGAACAAATAGAATACTATTTTTACAGGGGTTTTTTAGAAACTAGGATTTCTGAGGTCTGTACAGGTCATTCTGCAGTGACTGGGGTCGCCTGACTTGCCAGTGCTTTACAAATTTCCCATTTTATAGAGGTATAGAATAGCTACCAAAAGGTTTGGGAAGGAAAGCTGAGAGTGAACTGTATTCTTGAAATATGTTCATATCCTATGTCAAGCCCAAAAGCATAACCTGGAACCAAACCTTTCCATTTCTGATCTATATTTCAGTTTCTTTCCATGGAAAAATGTTAAAATAATTTTCCCCTATCAACTAAGGTACATGGAATTGTAAAGTCAGACTTAATATACTATCAGTCTAGTGGATGTTTTGACCGAGTAAGGGCTATAAGATTTCTTTTGGAAGAAATGTAATCATTTACTCCTCACCACTGTTTTCTTGCCCTTTTCTGATGGACCAGTTGGAATTAATGATCTCCAAAAGGATGCATTTCACATCACTGTGACAACAACTGCAACCTCTGAAAAACAGCCAGGATTTCTCTCGGTCAGCAAGCTGGGCCTGAAGTGGGCCATGATGAGTCAAGGTCGAATGGTGTGGTTGAAGGACAGCAGGACTCCAAAAATCAGCCGTGGAGAAGTGAGGCGATTTCTTGCCCGCATGAAATTTGCTGACTTTCCTCAGAAGGTGAGATTGTGCAGGAATCCCTCATGAAATCCAGGCCTTTGAAAACATCTGATCTCTTCCCTACAGACACAGTTAAGGTGCTCTTTGGGATGGAAAGAGACTGGTGGGATGCAAAATGACTGTTTGCAGGATAACTGGCTGCCCCTTTGGGCATAAGATGGACAGATTGTGAAGCAAAGATGTACTTAGGCAGTTGAACACAGCGCAGGATCTTGGAAAGAAACAGGGATGATGATCATAAGAGACTGAGAGACTTGCAGAGGGATCAGAGAGGTGGGACTGAGATCACTTGTTTCGACATGGGCAAGCAAGGGTCCTCCATATAGTGGTGCCCAGGTTTTGTTGCTGACTTATAAATTACTACTTTACCAGACTGGATGATAATAGATTTTGGCTTTAATGTTTGTTTGCCTTTCCTTCTTCAGCTCTAGCCTGGTGGCTTCTCAGATGTTGGTTGGACCTGTGGCCTGTATTGGGAATATAGGAAGCTGCTCTGTGTATCTTCAGGAAAACGACTATATAGAGGGAATGGGGGCTAAAAGCACTTCCCCTTTCTTCAGCTGCCTGGGGAATGTTGCTGGAGGCAGGTTTGTCCTAGACAGACCTGTTCTGTACCAGAGAAACCTTGTTCAGCAACTCCCTCTCCGTATGCTGTTCTTGCATGCTTCCTTCCAGGTAACACAGAAATGTGAATTTAGAGGTTATATACATATATATATATAATCAGGCTTTATATATATATGTGTTAATTTATACAATGTATGTATATTTTTTGTATGTTTAATTTATGAATGAGATTTAGGACACACCTTTTTATGTCCAAACAGTGTTCCCAAGCAGTCTAACAAGCTCTATGTCTAGAGTGGACCATGATGAGTCAAGGCAGGTAGTGTGGTTAAAGGACACCTTTAATCTTTTTATTTTTGGAGAGAAGCCTCTGGCTCCTGCAGGTTTAGTCTTATCTACAACTTCTCCTGTGCTCTCAGCTCTCTTGTCCATGCTGTTTCCAGACTCACAAACAAACTAGTTCTCTGGCTGAACTACCTGATCTAGAGAAAGATGGTCTCCACAGCATTTGCCAGCCCCTTGCACTTGTGTCTTTCTTTCCCAGTTCCAAGTTCAGGACACCAAGTTCAGGCATATGTGGGTGATGTAGAAGTGAAAGGTTCACAGCTTATTTCTCTCCATCCTTAAGGTTTGTATGAACCCACATTGTCACTGTAACATCACACTGCAGTCCAGTGGGCAGAGTCCCCCTTTGCAAATGTATCACAGTCCCCTTGGGATAAGAGGACCAGCAGATCCCAACTGTCACTGTAAAGGTCACTCAGTCTTGTCACAGAAAAGCTGATTCTTATGCTGCTGCTCCAGGGTTTAGAGGTTCAGACAGAGACAGAACTAGAAAGCTTTTCTGTGCATTTTAACCCTATTCTGAGCTCAATATTGCCATTCCCTTAACAGCCCAGCCCTGTGTGCAGCTCCAGGAGGAGTAAGCCACCCCTGGGACACATTTGTTCACAGTGTGTTAGGTGTGTCCTACTCTGTGTCCCAGAGCATGCCATCATTCTCTGTTGCGTTTGAAGAGCATCTGTATGAATTTTCTTATAGTAGAAAAGACCATATAAAAGGGAACCACTTTGGTGCCCCAGTAGTTCCCCACAGTTTAGGGCAACAATACAGGAACTCCTTTCCTAGTATGCCATTCTAAGCCTGGCCTTTGACATTAAACAGAGCCAGGCTGAGATGAGGATTGCAAAGGACATTTCTGTCTAGCATGTGCCCTTCCAGCCTCCCCACATTTCCCCATGAATTATGAGGTGACAGCAGACTTTGACCCTCCTTCCAGATGGGCACATTAGCTATGAGTTTGCTGTCTCCTGGGCCCTTGACACCTCTTTGCTGTATCACCCTTTTCATCATCCCACATTTCTATATAAAGCTTCCAGGATAGCCCTTCAGGTTTAGCTGCAAGCCCCAAGGCTGGTCTTTGGGCCCTGATCTCCTAATGTCAGAGCTGTGAACAGTTTGTATATGTTTAATGGTATTTTTGTGTAAATAGCTTTGTATATATTAGTACAACTGTAGCAATGGCTCTAGGCCTGGCATTTTTCTCCAGACAGGGTTTAGTGTTTATAATAGAGCTAGTGTCAGTTAATAGAGCTGCATAATAGGACTGAAAGTGTGAAGACCAGTAACGTATGAGGGATTAAACAGGAGTGCTTCTTCCCTCCTGTCCAGCCACACCACCTTGCTGGGAAAGGTGAATCGGCTGTTACCTAAGTAGTTACTTCTGAGATTCTTCCTGAGAGGACTGATATTCAAGAGCAGTGATGTTAGCTCCTCCTTAATGTGAATTTACCCTGCCCACACACCCCCCCATCCCCACTGTGAATAAAGAGTCTGTCTGTATATTGTTGGAAAAATGTATTTGAACTGCAGTGAAACAAAATAAATACTGTGTACAGCGTCATGTGTCATGTGAACCAGTGTTTCAGCTTTGAGAGATTATGAGTTTGCTTGGGGTTTTGATTCAGGGGTTGTTTGCAATATTTTTACAACGGACAAAAAGGAACAGATGAATAGAAGTAACATAAAATGCAAAAGTCCTGCCAAATTCTTAATGGTGACAAAGAAACAGTAAAAAGACGCAGATAGCAAAGTACCTCAGAATGGGAGATTTTTGGACAAAAAGCAAGAAGGGAACATGTGGGAGTCATTACAGATAGGAAGGAAGAGGAGAGAGATGTCTGAAAGCTACCCCCTATTCCTACTGCAGCAGGACTTTTAATCTGGGGGCAGGGAGAAGAGTTTGGGCCTGGAAATCAGGAGTAAACAGTGTGTTCAGAGAGGGTGACAGCTGATCATTATGAACACTGATGGCCTTCACCATAGCACTGAACTGGAGGTGTTGACGGAAGGTCAGTGTGACACCACCCAGCAGTGTAGTTTGCCATCTGGATGGTGCTGACTATCTGTTCCCCAGTGCAATACTGGGATTAGGACATCTGACTCAACTCTGAAAGTGCTTGGAGACAGCTGGCAGCAGCATGTCCCTCCAGTTTTCACCCTTGTCAGAAGAGGGCACCCATCACACTGTATATGACTAGGGAGAACCCCCAAATTTCTACTCTAGTTGCCCTGACCCAGTGCCTGCTTCCTCTCTCCCTGTAGAGACTGAAGAGCTCCCCAAAACCTGCTAACAGAGGTGCTTGGTTCAGAGCTCTTGTTCCTCCCAAAGCCCACTGCTCTGTCCCAGTACACTCATCCCTAACAGCGATCCTCCCCGATTGCCTGGCCCAAGACTTCATCCAGCTCCAGCTCGGGTTCCCGCTGTAGTATTTTCTGCTGCAGATCAGTGTAGAAGTCGACTCCCTCAGAAACTGAATGGAAGGTCTTGCCTTTGGGCTCATAGTAGCTGCTTATTTGCTGTATGAAGCACTGGTGGTGCTGAGGGTGATCCTTGAGGCTGCTGTCGTATCCCTTGATGTGGTTCCTTTTGAACTCCAGTATCGTCTTGGTGTAGGTATTGAGAGTGGTGACAGCAGAGGCCATGCAGCAGGTAAAGGAGGCCCAGGCCATGCTGCCAGAGACACACAGAAGAAGCACATGCTGTGAAAAGCCATGTAGGGTAAGGAACACCGTGACACACTCCAATTCTCCCTGATTTGCCAGGCAGAACCTACTGGGCACAGACATGAACTAGAGCAACTACGGCTCACAGCATTACAGTTCTTAGGGGTTATCCTACCACAAGATTCTTCCTAGATCAGTGGGACAAATATTGGTCATCCCCATGACAGGGAAGGGAGTGACACAGGGAGAAGGGCAGCAGGAACATCTGTAACTGGTCAGAGCAGGAGAGCACAGCTTGGAAGCAAGTTCTGTACTGCTGGGCCACTCAGTGTCATGCTGTGCATGAGGCTTGTCTACCTGAGTGTAACCAGATTGCCATCCTGGCATTTGATGTCCACGGGTGGCACATGGCCCCAGAGTGTTTAAGAATCAACCTGGTCATCATCAATACAGCACTGCAAATTGAACCTGCACTTTCCATGGGCACCTGCAAGGCTCATCCAAATGTTTTTCAGGTCAGGTATGTCGTGTCTGCTGTGCTTGGCTGCTTTATCCTTTAGAGAAGGGCACACTGGGCCACCTGCTTTTCACAGCTCCTCTTCCTGGCTCACAAGTGACCCTGTGGTGTATTGCCTGCTTTCCCCCCTTCCTGCACGTAGTACCATCTGAAGATGACCTTGGCCTCCAGTGCAGCTGCCATTATATGGCTGGGCCAGCACTGGAGAAGGTGGTGTGACTGCTGGTTGGGGGCTGAGCTGTGCCCACATCTTCAGGGTCATGTCTAGGCTTGGTGTTGCAGAAATAGGTCTTTTGGCCCAACATTGGTTAGTGAAGATGCCAAACCAGCAAGCAACTTATTAAAATTGCAGAAAAACAAGGTGTGTTTGAGAGCATCATTACAAATGATGCATCATTACAACTGGCCTCTGCACACAGAGAAGAGTTGAGACCAAACAGGGCAAACCAGCCGAGGGGCAAGCCTAATTAGTCAGCAGGGCTGAAGGCAATTGTTTAGGTGTGACCCCATTGTTTTCCCAGTCCTTTGGTAGCTATTCATTTAAGTAGCTCAGCCACCATTTATTAAAAGAGGGTGAGGCAAAGACAGGAGATTAGTAGCAGGAGAACCATGGTACACCTGTCTTTGGAACACACAGAAGGTCAAGGAAGGAGGAGGAAGCGGGTGGCATGGCTGAAGCTCTAAGGGCTGGGGGGGTGAAGATGGCTTCAGAGCTCACATACTAGAATGCCCAGCCATAGTCCCATGTGTGCGGCCTCCAGTCCTCCGGTCCCAGATTAACTGTTGCCTGGAAGACTTGAGAGTACATCATGTGTGCCACCATCCCAAGGAGACCTGGACACAAAGGACAAAGCAAAGAAGTTACAGCAGGAGCCAGAGCAGCATACTTGAGCCTTGAGTGGAAAGCAGGCTCTCCAGTGCCGAGATTCCAAGACTACAGTAATACACTTACCTGACAGCACGGAGGAGACAGCAGCAAAGGCATTGAGCTTCATCCCACACACAGGATTGCCAGTATGCAGAATTTCCACCATCAGGAGGATGAAGCTGATGAGCAGCAAGCTGATGTACAGCATCTCTGATCCCAGTGACAGCCACAGGATTCCTGCCAGGAAGACAGGATGAAACCATGTTCAAGAAAGACTACTCCCCTCTCTCAACCCAATCCTGAAAGGATGTCCTTTGGATAGAAGGGAATGAAGGAAAACAGCAAACACCCAAAATCAATCTCTCCAGCCTGTGAGCAAGGGATAAATGGATGCTGTAGGGGACAGAGTGCATGTCACAGAGGATGGCTTGGCTCTGCTAGCATGGCAGAGCTGAGGGGAACTAAAATGCCCTCTGTAAACAAGCCAGAATTATTCATAAACAGCAGAAGGAGGAAAGAAAAGGGAAAAAGACAAGGGAAGCTGTTGACTATTAGCATAAAATCTGATGGTCATAGATTGGCCACAAATACATCCAAGCTCTAATCACAACAACGAAAGCAAACAACTTCTAACCTGGAACTCAACTATTTAAGAACGATATGATGCATCCATGACTATCTGGGACATGGCCTCTGGAATTCAGGAAGCCTCTTGCAAGCCTGTATTTCTCACTGAAACCCCAATTAAAATGAAAGTACGTTCCTTGGGGTTGATATCCAGCCAGGGCAGTAACACTGACCGCTGACCCTGCTTCTTGAACACAGTGCGGGTACTTTCATGCTGGGATTTCAAGTGGGATTTAAGTGATACCAGAGTCCACAGCTGAGCTGAGTTCTACAGCTGTGCAGTGAGAACTGAAGGAGGATGAAGAAAGGCACTCTGTAATGCTGGGCTGTGGAAAAGCACAGGATCCACTGAGGAAGAAACATTAATCTGACAAATGAAGCAGCACTGTGAACACTACTGTTAGCAACTATTAATGGCTGTAGAGGAGACATTCAGCTGGGGAAAAGGAGTGTGAAGAAAACCCTCATTAATGTGGCACTGACTTGAATATTCAACATCATTAGTGCCTTAGAGTCAACCAGCTCTTTAGCAGAAATAGATGGGCTGCATTCTCTGCTTAAAGGAGCTGGCTTGCCTGCTGCAGCACCATCAAGGAGAATATTTCATTAAAGGTCAGACTGTCAAAAGTATTCTGGAGGTTGCAGGCACCACACATACACAGAGACCTCTGCATAATTTTCCTTGTGAGTCCAGGCTTCCCACTGATGATGTGTAATTTGGTCTTGCAATGCTGCCTGTGTATTGTGGAGCTGGTCTGCACACACCCAGCTCAGCCAGCCCATCCCACAATCAGCAGTCACACCCCCTTGCATAGTGCTAGCCCAGCCATACAATGGCACCTGCACTGGCCGTGGCAAGATGATACTCTGTGCAGGAAGGAGTGAAAATGGCACTTGCAAATCCCCAGCATTTATTATGCCCTTGCTTTCAGGGTTTGAATGCTGTCATAGGGTCTGCACCCCAGGCCTTCCCCTTCATATAGAAACATCTTCTGAAATGACTTGTCTCCAGCCTCCATCTCAGGGAATAGTTAGCAAGCCCACACCAACTGAAAACCTTTCATTAAGTAGAATCTCCGTAGCGTATGTACACTTACATCAAAGTATACTGAAACTATCCACAGGGTGATTTGAAACACGTGACAATGACAGGAGGGCTGATCTCTCCTACCCAAATGTAGTTTTGTATTTAATGAGGCAGAGACTTCCCCTTGAAAGCATAACTTTCAGATGTCCTGTTCACTTACCACAAAGTAAGAGGTGATTCAGCTTCCAGATTCATCGTATTAGACCCCAAAACTGAAGCACTGAGTTAACATGTAGCCTGTGTGGGAGGGACAGCCCTGAGGCTGCATCCATCCTCTTCCCCTTTACTACAGCAAGATGACAACCCCAGACCAGGCAACTTACTACATGAGACAAATCCCACTTCATACTGGAGGGAATCTGAGATTTCTAGCACAGACTTCACAAATGGCAGTGGTTTATGTGAACATCTGGAAGGAAATCTTTGCTCTTGTAGCAACCACGAGGACAGGATTTCATAGCTGGCTCTTCGGGGTCCCACCCTGTTGTCCCCACACAGGTAAAATGTTGCAGATCCCCTGTCCCAAGGAGGCACACTGTACAGCTACAGTGAAATACAGGGAATTGCTCTTACCTCTCTCTGCTGGTGGTGAAAGCTCAATAAAGCTGCGGCATTTCTCTTCTGAAACGCAAAACCAAAGCTTTTATTTTATAAAACCATGCAGGGGGAAAGACAGAGGGGAAAAGAAAATCTCTTCATTTCACTCTCTTTTCAGTGCATACATCCAGTCATCCCTGAATCTACCCATCAGACCTTCTCACCTCTGGTCTTTTTCCTATCTTTCCAGACCTTCACTGAGGCAAAGGATGGGAAGGAAACATTTGCCTGCAAAACTAGAAATTACCTTTTCAGAAAAAAAAAAGCTTCAGCAATTCATAAATCTTACTAGCCTCTGCTGAATATAAAAATTCGTTGCTACTCATTCACAACATTACTGATGATCAGGTCTGTTAAGGGTGTAGCTTGTAACAGACTGCAGATCCATCACTTCTGCTGAATTCCCACACACCCTAATCTCAGAAGAGCATTTCCAGCACCGCTTCTCAAAGAAGAAAGCAGAAAAAGAACTTCCCAAGTGAAATACTTTCTGACAGAGATGCAAGTCTCCCTTCTGTGGCAGAGACTCATACAGAAATATGGTCCTTGGTCCTCACATTTTAGGCATGCTATTTCAACAGATTGTGTTAATATTTGCTTTGGCAAACTGTCTCAGCTGAGGGTCCACCATTACTATCTGTAAGTCTCTGTCCCTGCATACTGCATTACTGCATTTGAGGGTCCTCTCCTCCACTTGGCACAGTATTTTCTCCCAGACTTTTCCGCTTCATGTAAGAATCTAATTTTCTTAATTTCTATCCCCAGTTCTAATCTTTCCAAATCTCCTGTGCTACTTCTGTCATCCACAGCTCTCAGGATGCTACCCAGTTTAGTGCCATCTGCAGTTCTCATTAACTTGCAATTTGCTACTTCACCTAGAACTTTAATGAGGATATTCAGTAATGGCTCATCTAAACTGATCCTGCGATTAGCCTGAAAATTAAATCCTTTCTCCAGCTCAATGCAAACTCCTTTTGTTCAGGGTAGTCCCTTCTTTGTTGTTTTTATTGTCTATGCAGTTTCTTCAAAGATGCACAGTAGTGGGTGGGTTGTGCTTGATTTACTGGAAGCAGGAGACTGAGACTGACTGTGCTTCTATCCCGTGCTCTATCCCGTGTTCTGCTGTGATCCAGATGTTACATACTTTCTCTGTTCCTTCAGGCACTGGGGTTATTCCAGGACTGCCCAGTGAACAGAAAAGTTGTTTAGAGAAATCAGTCAAGGGATGTAGTTTCATTCCCACAAGCATCATGGAAACACAACCCAACCCAAGCCAGTCCTAAATAAACACATCTCCTTCCACAGCCCTTCTGGAAATGCTCATAAAAAAAGGCAACCCACTTGTTAGGACGTGAGAGATTCAGGCACATTCCCTTCTGCTCCAACCCCTCCTTCTGTCTGCTTTTCTTCACCAGTTATTTATTTTCAAACTGACAGAAACAGAGATGAAAAATACTATACTGGAAGGATAGCTTGGTTAAAGAAGGTGAGACATTTGTACTTGGGCAGAGCTGAAGGGAGGGTGGTGGGCTCAGGGGAATGGCCCTGATGAAAGTAACTTTCATCACTCTATTTTTAGATACAAATCTCTGTGTTGGCCACCTTCTGGATTAGTTCTGATCCTTGATGTGTGTGCCAGGCAGTAAAGGACATCTGAGCACTGCAGAGCACCCACCTGTGCTGGCGTGGCACAGGTTCCAGCAGAAGGACTTGAGCAGGTCTGAGCAGGAACAAGTCAAGGGTGAAGGGAAGACCAAAGGGTTCTAGTACAGGTTGCACAACCAGTACCTGGCACTTCAGGATTTACAGTGCCAGTCCCACATGGTCAAAAATCACTAACAAAACTTGTCACAATACCACAAAAACTAAAACAAATTATAATATTGCAGCTCTAATCCTCAGGTCAATTTACCTCCTAGCTTTAGTTCCTTTGGGTTCAGATCCTCCAGGTTTTCTCTGTATCTATAAGGTAGTAATTCCTTTTCTCTGTTTTATTTGGGTTTTTTTAAGAAAAGCCCAGTCTCTGTTTAATAACACAAAACTACTCAGTTTGAGGATTTAAGAACACCAACTACTGTAGTCCTCACAGTGATAGCTAAAATTAACATCTGCATAAAATCACTGTACCTACATTTCTGAGAGGACATGCACAAATTTACCCTGAAGAGCATGAAGTAAGCTGTGTATAGGAATGGAGATATGGGGAAAGGAGGCTCATGGAAATTCCCATCAGGATGAACAGTGTGATCATAAAATCACTGCCACCACCACCATCACTTGCACTTCACAGGCCCTATTCCAGACCAAAGGGCACACCAGAGACAACCACTCTCCATTTCCCTGCTCTGTGAACATTCCAGTGAAGGACAGAAATACATTGCCTGCACCAGTGCACAGGGCTGATACCATCTAGGAAAAGGAAGAATACTTTTCTCCCACATGTTGTCAGCCCTCCACCTTTCAGTTTCAAACTTCTGCAGGGTAAATACAAGGCAATAAGTTGTGGCTGCCTGAGCAACACTCTACCTGGCCCTTCCATGCTCTCTTCACAGGAAAGCCACATCCCTGTGTGGAAGTATCTGAAGGCAAAGCGGTCATCTCCGGTCTCCCAGCTGTAGTGCACTGTGTCCTCAGACGAAACATTTCTCGCGTCTGCATCGGATGGCATGGGGACACCAATGCACTGGGAGGCTTTGCTCTTCCCACACAAAGGCTTGGGTACTTTCTGGGTCCCAGTGCACCAGTAGCTGCCCAGCAAGGCTGTGGTGGAGAGGGTGAGAGCCAGCAGGTTCAGGATGACAGCCAGGAAAGTGCGGCGCCACGGCAGTCCCTTCAGCAGCTCCATCTACAACACACAGATAGGAGAGACCAGCACACCGGCCACTTGTCCCACACAGCCTTATGAATCCCACCTTCTCCCAGCATGCAGCTGTGGGGAGGGGTTAGGAGCACTCTGCCTCCTCACAACATCCCAACAGCTCACCCAGCATGGAAGAACCATTCCTGGAAAGCCAGGGCAGTGGACCTGGTCAGCTTCAACCATTTCAAAGTATGCTGAATAACTGCACTGGGGAAGAGAGAGTGACACAGCAGGGCTGAGTGCACTGAGGTGTCTGAGCACATGAGCAAAATGAAAGGAGCATCCATCCATCCCAGAGATGACAGGGAGAAACTGTTAACCAACTTCCCTGAATACCATGTGTTGCCTTTACATAAGATACAATGAATGCTCTCCCCAACTAAATGAGAAATCTTGCTGCCAAGTGTCCCAAAACACTTTTTCAAGCAGCTCATTACTGTACCTAGGGAGGTAGAGAGTATAGTGATTTCTCAGTGGGAAAAGGCAGGAAAATGTTCCCATATTGCTGGCAGTCACACATCAAAGCAGTGACCGGCTCAGAGAGAGCACCCAGCTATCCAGACCTGGTGTCTTAAGTACAAGCCACAGAGCAGCACCTTCCACCTGAGCTCTCATCTGCACATGAGAAATTGGTCAGGTGGTGGGATGGCAGCGCCTTTGCTTTCACACAAAGTGCCAAAGGTTTTTTCCTATAAGGGTGAATGTTGCCACAAACATTCTTACTGATTTCATCTCATCATTTAAAGCAATTCAGAAAGCACTTTGTGGACCAGGGACTTTCACACTCAGAGGGAAGATGAAGACTTTAGGGTTCCTGCAAAACCCTGCACTGACTCCTGAGAACCCCAAAATATCGCTCCATAGATTGATTAGATGTCATCTACCCACACATCAACTTTCATGTAATCAATGCATGTCTCTTCCCACGTGGCACTCCCTATGTTTGGCACAACTTCATCCAGATACTCCCACCCTTTCCTATTTATGACTCTGAAAGTCTATTTACCCATGAATAGATTCAGTTTGTACAGACGCTGCCTGCTGCGGGTCCTCTTCACTTAACTTCAGCTGACTCACCCAGCGCTGAGCGTGTGAGAAAGACCATTCTGTGGACACCACTATAAATAAACAGTACAAGACCCAGCTTTGTATTGTCTGTGACTGCACCACACAGATAAAAGTGGTGCAGTTAGAATAATTTTTTCTGCTACCCACCAAGCTTGGAAACACGGTCAACAAAGACGGTGCTGAAGCTCCTCTTGAAAAGCAGGACATTATTAGCATCTCATCACACTGAGAAAGCAGTGCCTGACCCCGAAAAGCAAGAAAATACTTGGGTCCTGAAATTTTCCTGTGTTGTTTCATACTCTGGCTTCTTTTGTCTCTTCACCAGAAAATTTCTTCCTGCACCCTGGAGATGGTAACATCTTAGTGCTGCCATAACTAATGGCTTTCATGATGTGAGGGCATGTTGAATATCACCATTTTCGCGGAGAAGACACTTACTAGGAAGAGTTTCTTTCTAAGATTAGTGGCAAACTTCTCACTGAAAGTTTTTTTGGTGGAAAATTTGGCTTATGACTGAAAAGGAAATTGCAGATAAAATTGCTCTTCTCAAAACCACAGTTTTTCACCTGAAAATTGAAACCTTCAGCACACAAAGTTTTTTCAGTTTGTCATCAATGTTTAATTATCAGATTTTCTGTCATCAGGTTTTGGGTTGCTAAGGCTTTTATTTAACAAAAAAATTCCACTCACAATATTTACAAAAATCATCTTTCTAATTTAAATCTTCAGTAATGGGAAAAATATTCTCTCCAGTTGATTTATGACAGTAGTTGAAAGGCCGTATAATTTCAGGAAGAGTGTTAAGGAAAAGACATAAAAAGTAGAAGAAACAAATGAGTCAGAAGTAGGAAGTGGATCAAGGATGCAGAGGACATATGGAATGAGAAGCAAATCTGAACTACTTCCTGAAAACATTGTTAGAAAATCTTCCCTCCACAAAATCCAAGCACTCACTGATAGTAGCCAACCATAATATCTAGATAGCCCCAAAAGGAATGATAGCTGAATTTACCTTAGCAGCAAGTCCTTGAAGTCCTGTTAATTTGGATGAACAGCACAGAAGTGGGACTCAGGCTTTGTCTGCTGTTTTGTTCAGCTCTATATCCTCCAAGAAACCCAATTGCTGCAAAATCCCTTCCTCCTTTGTCTGGTCCCCTCCTCCTTCTCCTCACCAGTGATTATTAAATGCTATCCTTCTGATCAGCAGCTGTTTTGTGGAAAATGGTCATTTTGTAATCCACAATGCAATCACAGCACAGCTGTTCTGGGAGATTATATGGGAAGCGATTGGTGTGGCGGGTTGGGATTAAGTGCAGAAGAGTGACCTGTATTAACTGAGTAGGAAGTTTCTTTAAAACACTGAAAGATTCCAGCCATCCCCATGTGGTAGCTACTTGGGAGCTTCTATGGAGGAAGATGGCAGCTTTGGCCAATGCTACCGGGGAGGAGTGACCTTAGCTGGGAAACTGCCAGCACCCTCAGCATCAGGTCACCCCTTGCTCTGTGCACTGTCCCAGCGGAATGGCAAAGACCAAAAGCCCTAGGATATCTTCCTGGCCACTCCTGATAGTTGCAGAAAGGGCAGAATAAAAATAAATGGAGAGAGGAAAGTTTATGCAACTGCATCTGATCTGAGGACTGAGGATTTCAGTCCCTGAAGAGATACCAATACAGCTCTCCCCATGGGCACTGGAAATTTTGATGCCAAAAGGAGCCCCTTTAGCATAAGGGCTGCTGAGTGGCAGACTGACACCATGGCATCACTACCACGAAGGAGGTATTTGAAACAGCAGCAAGTCAAGCCAATAGTCAAAGCATAGGAGAATGAGATAGATTGTCAGTGTCACTTGTAGTGGCAACTTTTACCAAAATGTGAAGGTCACTGGAAATCCCAGCTGGTTCATTCAATGAATGTTCATTCACATTGCATGAATTTGGGAACTTAGTAAGAAGAGGCAGAGATTCACATTCACACTAAGTCACCTCTGAGTTCTTGTCCTGAAAGTTTAAAGGCTCTCAAAATACCTGTGTGGGATCAAACCCATGAAAAGTAAGAACGACATTATCTCTCATGAGAATGTACTAGATGCCATGGAGCAGAGCTGCACCGAATCAAACGGCAAGGGAGGGGAGCATCCCAAAGGAAGACACATCCTGTCTTCCCCACAAGCACTTTGCCCAGTGCCAAGTGGGTGAAGCTTGCACCACCACTGGGAGGGAACGAGGCAGATCCCCTGCATGCTGCTCTGCCAAGACAGAGGAAACCAGTGGTCCACCCATTGTCATGCCCCGTGTCCAACAGCAGAGCGCAGAGGCTGGAGGCAGGTGCAGAATAGCTCTGGGTGACAGCACAGCCTGTGACAGCCCACACAGCACGGGCAGCAGACGGAGAAGCTCACGGTCGTGCACATGGGCTGTGCCATCCCGGGCTCCTGACCCTTCCTGCCCTGAGCAGAACGGGCAGTAGCTCTGTGGTTATTTTAATCCCAGTCGCTGCATAAACTCCTCTAATGTAGATAAGCGTTTCTAAGACGGACTAACTGAAAGCAATGCTCAATGTCCCCGTGCTCCGTGGACCGCCTGCAGGTTTTTGATTAATAAAAAGGTTCTGTTTGAAACAGATGTACTTAATTTACTGAAGTAGGTAGAACAACAGCTGATGCCGTTTAAAAGGAGAGTGATTTATTTTTTCTTTCCTTTTTTCAGTCTGTCTGCATCTGGACACCTTAAATTTAACTTCTAAATGCTCAGATAAAAAAAGCCAAACAAACAAAAAGAAAAAAAACCCAAAAACCAAAAAAAACCTGGTTTACGAGCTCAGGAATAGAAATAGATAAAAGCCATCTCTACTGATAATCCTTAACACTTTCCTAATTTTAAATTTGGTTAGAGTATCATTAAAACCCAAGATTCTCTGTTAGTCTCTAAAGCTGGGTTCATGGCATATATATCAATGAAATTAAACTGAATTAGTGTTATATGAACAAGAATTCATGTTGGGAAATAAATTGATCAGAAATATGCTATGGTTTAAAAAATACGCTCATAGCAGATTTAGTATGGCAGATATTTATCCTTCCAGAAGATGGCAATCTTTCTCTAGTCTTCTTTTTGGGAGTCTCTGCTGCTCACATGTATGCTGGGGGGAAGCAACACCGAAGTTTAGACTTCTATTCCTTCCCTTGAAATTCCTCCCCCCGTCCCTTTTTTTTTTTTTTTTTTTTAAACATTTTATGGACACAAACTCTTTACCTTGACTCTGAAATGGGGCGTGGGTCCGTCTCTTGGAATTACCTGAGCCTGGGAACACTTGAAATCACTGGGAAAAGAAAAAAAAGAGGAACGACTGCAGGAGCTTAGCTTTTGCTCACCTTCTGCCCTGCATGAAACTATTCTTTCTAACACTTTTCACAATATTTTGTCAAGTATCACATTAAATTTCCCCAGATTACTGCACACAACTCATAGAAAGCCAACACCAGAGCATGTTTTCTGATGTTCAACAAACTCCCCTTCACAAAATTATGGGGGTTTTATTTGGTTTTGGTTTGGGTTTTGGTTGGTTGGTTGGTTGGTTGGTTGTTTTTTTAAAATTTTCTATATTAACCTCACCTCAATCTGACCTGTTATAGACTGGAAAATCAAGCTGTATCTGTCTTTCACCCTGCTGTGCCTTCAGTTTTCTCCTCTTTGTATCTGATATTTCCCACCATAATTTGGCTTGGCTAGAGTTTTTGGATGCCTCTTTCTCTTTGAACTCAGCAGCAGCCAGTCCCTGGTGACTCGTTTAAAATTCGCCCATTGAAGTGAATGCCCATAGCAGTTGATTTCCTGTGCAATCAGCCAAATGCTTGACTTATAGAAACAAAACAAGGAAACAAAATGCAAAAAACCCCCAAAATCGTCGCACAGCACCACTGTGGAGATTGCCAACTCTAAAAAAGCCTGGGCGTTGGCAAGTGATGCATTTTTATCCTGGCTCTATCACCATCTACACGCTGGCTTGGGTGTATCCTGCCCCAAAGTGACAAATTCAACTCCCAGGGATGTTGGTGGAAAAGAAGGTCAAGGAGACCTTGCCAGATAGGGCCCAAAACTTGCAATATTTAACTGGTGGGTCTCAAGAGGCACACAGCTCCCCATCGCCCCCCACGCAGCGATCCTCCAGGGATACCAGGGACCATTGGCTGTCCTGACATTGGCTCTTCAGCTGACCTGAAGAGGAAAGGAGAGGAGGAAGGGTGGCTATTTACACCCATAGAGTTGCTCTGTGAAAACTGGACAAAGACAGGCTCATACTCACCCCTCATTCCACACATTCTTCGCACATGACACTTCCCACCGCTCCTGTTTTTGCTGTTTTTACAGGAAGATCATTTGGAGCTGCAGTCCCCTCCCTTACTGCTGCACAGAAAGCAGGATGTCTCCCGAGTGACAGTGACATGGAGAGAGCCAGACTTCTCAAACCCAGTGACAGACTGCAAATGCCAGATTTCTCCCTGAGCTCTGAATAATTCCACTCAGATTGTAACCTTTATTTAGCTGTTTGCATGATGCATTAACTCTTGCTCTGAAAATGACCTCACCAGGCATATTTTTTTCTAGTCTAAGCACATTTAAAGGTGAATTCTGTTTTTAAGATGATCAGCTTACATTGAGTCTCAGACACTGAGACTGTGGCATAAGTAAAGATTGAACTGGACTAAGTAAATGCATCTTAAAGATGGACAAACAAGTCAGTCAGTTTGGACCTAACAACTTTTTTTTTTTTTCCTTCTTTTTTTTTCTTGAAACAAATCTTAGTTGGCTGGATTTTCTTCCTAATCTTTATGGTTGTTGGACACTCAAAAACCATGCAGAAAGCAGACATGAAAAGGAAAAAAAATCAGATGCGGCAACAGAGACTTTGAGGACTCACTAGAGATTCTAGGTGTCTCAATTTCTGGATAGGAAATATAAGACTATATATCATATATAAGGCTAATGGGGTGCTTTTCACAGAGCACTTAAACTCTAGGACGTGTTCACCAGAGCACACAGAAAAAAAAGAGTATTTATGTAATTCAGCTAACCATAAGCTGTAAACAGAGAAGAAAAACACAAATTTATGCACAGATCTATAAGGATATTAAAGAGGTGCCAGTCCAGAAAAGGTCTGTACAAAACTCCAAGCAGATAAATGCTTACCTTATCCACTGCTCACTATTCCCATCTGCTCTTCTGAGGCAGCCAGTGAAATACTACAAGGTGATCATGGATTCGCCCCCATGTCTTTCTGTCTGACTGAACATGTAGTAGCCAAGAAATTCCATAAGGTCTGAGCAGACGCTTTGAAATGCACCAAGTCTGTCATTTTATTGATGGTTTAATTCTTTCTGAGCTCGCTAAATCATCACAGCACATTATATCAGCCACTAGATTGGCAGGGCGTCCACTTCTGCAGAATGAGCCTTTGTAATTTGGTAGTCCCCTCTATGAAAATTGTTGCTACTTTTAAATCTACCACTGACAAGATCTCAGTCTGTTACTACTCAGAATCACACTCAGACTCAATGACTACCACAGGCTCCTGGGGTTTTTTATCATCCAGAGGAACCATTTCAACAACATAGTCTCCTCTCAGATGTAACAGAACCCAAATAACTTTGGATAATCACTTCTAGTGATACACAGAACTCCTACCAGAGCTATAGCACATATTTTATACAACTATCTGGTATTGACTGTGCAGCAGAATATGATGGAGAACCCATCACATCCTTAGAAAAGTTATGCCAATGATTAATTAATCTCATTCTTAAAATTTTACTCTTGCTCTGTAAAGAGTGTCTGCTTTAGTTTTCCAACCTGACCAGGCTGCTTCAACACACAAATAAATACCCAGTGAAGTGATTTCCTAAAAATGTTATTGTAAGAGTCACAAATCAATGTGTTTCATTAGAGGCACACACTGTGATCTAACCAGCTGGCTGCTGGCCCAAATTCCTAGTTCTGTACTTGGCTCTGACACATCATTTTCCCCTCCCATCGGCCAAGTCATTAGTGGTGCGTTTACACTGCAGTCAAAGCAGTGGCAGTGATGGGGAGTAAACATTCAGTGCTTGTTTTAATTGGGTGTTGCTAGGAATTCCACTCCAGCAGTATGGAGCACAATGCAGGGTACAAACCCAAGTCCAGGAAGAGAGTAAACTGTGCTAAGCTCCACACAGCCATGGCTGGACTGATAGTTCAAAATAGCCCTCGTTTCCACACACTGTAAAGTTGGTTCTTTGGAGTCATTCCCACAGATGCAAATCTACAGCACAGGGGATCCTTGTTGATACTGGAATCAGCACAAAGACAGCGGGAGACATTCTGGTTTGGTAATGAAAAAATTAGAGGACCTAAAATTAATCTGTGCAAAGAGTACTTCACACACATGCAGGTGATCTTGGAGTCAAGGATATGTTTAATATCTTTTAAAGCAAAAAAAAAAAGTCATTTGAAACAATACAGTTAAATCACATTGCACTTTGGTTTCGCTCATGGAAATGAGAAAGCCAAAGCAATTGTTCTTTGCTTCAATTTATCTTTTCCTCCATTTCACCANAATACAGTTAAATCACATTGCACTTTGGTTTCGCTCATGGACCAAAGCAATTGTTCTTTGCTTCAATTTATCTTTTCCTCCATTTCACCATGGGGAATCAGAATAAGCAGAGTTAGAGGAAGCCTCCAAAGATTAAAATATTATTTAATCAATCCATCTGCATCACTATGACCTTAGCACCCTGAAAAACTTCAAGCCTACTGTTGAAATTTTTTGCGAGGGAGATACCACTCCATCCTGGAATAAAGTCCTCTGTAATATCTTATTTTTCCAATCAAATCACAATGTAAATCAGAAAACTTTCCCATCTCTGCAAAATGTCATGGTGTCCATTCCACATCTGATTTATTTATTCACATGGACTGTCCTCTCAAGGCCATTGGAGCTACATAATTCATTAAAGTTCTACTCACATGCTAGTATTTGAGGAACCAGTGCCTCAAACGAAACATCTAAGCTAGCAGGAAAGGTTTGGAAATCTAAAAGAGTGAGTAAGACAGAGTTAGCTTTTTTAAGGCAAGGCGTGGGAGGTGTTTTCGTTCTTTAGCTATTAAAAACTCCTTGCTTTGACAAGGAAAAAAAAAAAGGGGGAGGAAGAGAAAACTGGGAGGGGAAGGATTAATGAATAAAGAGGCAGCATGGCAAGTAATGCAGTAAGCATGGTGGCCAGAAGGCACGAGTGAGTTTCTCAGGCTGGGTTCCCTGACAGAGCAAGGGTGCTAGCAAGCACAGATCAGAGGAGTCGAGGTCTCATATGCTGTCTGCAGAGAATAATGAGACCAGCTTTCCTCACAGTGCTGAGCAGAGGGGTTACAGTGGGGCTTTGAGAACAATCATGCTAGATATTACAATTGCACCTTTTATCTTTCTGGATGTCCTGATAATTACCCAGGATTGAGGGCACCTCCTTTTTTCCTCAGATTTGATGAGGATTTGAGATTCCTTTCCATTCCTTTATGGCATCCTGGAGCTGTGGCTTCACAGACAGTCCTGCTGTCAAGTCCAATCTCCATGGCTCATGCCTCCCATGGCCTTGCATGCTCCCACCACCTTGCTTGTGGTGGCTGAAGCCACCTGTGCACCAGGGAGGAGACAGGTCAGGACAGGGCAGCAGTGACACCAGTCTGGGGCCCTGGCCCCATGCCTTGGAGGCCCAGTGGGAGCACGGAATGCCGGGATCAGATGGAGCCACTGCCGTGGGCATGGGGTGGATACAGCACGGGTATGCTGTGCCAGGGGAGTTTCGGGGCACCCAGGCTTCCCTACAAGTCCTGAGGGAAAGGAGTGCCCCAGTGGTTGAAAACAAAAACACAAAATATTTTGGAGACAGCCAGCAGAGAAATTGGGCGTCTGCCTCTCTTCTGCTGTATTTTTTTTTTTTTTTGATTGGTTTTCTTTCAGT
>VZRH01000853.1:130522-187890 GCA_013397555.1 Urocynchramus pylzowi
TTTCTTTCAGTTAGGGTTTGTTTTGTTTTGGTTTGGTTTGGTTTTGTTTTGTTTTCTTTCTCCTCCTCTCTCCACACCTCCCTGTTTCCTCATAGCCAGGTTTCCTCATGCCCAGGTAACCCCAGTTCCATGCACGGGCCAAGGACATCAGTTCCCAAGGGTGACCCAGCCATGGAAAGGAGGGGCCAGGCACAGTGACAGCATCCTGGCCCAAGGGAGGCCAGAACAAGGTGACCCTGCAGCCACTGCCAGGGGCCTTTGTGCAAATACATTATAACCTGGGTCTTAAACCACATGCCATTTTTCCATCAGGCTCACAGTTAAAAAAAAAAAAGATAAACAACTGTCCTTTCTAGCCCCCATTATTTTTTTTCTGAGCAGGCCCAAGCTGCAGTATCTAAAAAGCTCATTATTTAGCCAGCTTTGCAAGGCCCTTTGTCATAGATGACAAAAGATCTGTTTCTGACAGAAAAAGTGTGATTTATTGTAATGCAAGACATTGCTCAAATGTGGTTTGTTGGGGTTTTTTTTAAAGAAAAAGTAATTAGGATTTTTAAAATGTGGATAAAACAGAATATTCCCCTGCCAGCCTTGTTCTCAAGAAATAGCAAAGTGGTCATGACAGAAATTAAAAACAAAACCAAAAAGAGCCCTATAAAACTACTGAAGCAGACATGAGCTAGATGATGTTGGTTTCAAGTCTGGCAAAGGCAGAAGCAGCCAAAGCCAGACCTTGTGATGGAGTGTGTCAAGTGACTGCTATAATAAAGAGGCAACACTACCAGCAGTGTCTGCTGTGTTCTGTGTGCCCATTAACATGCTAATCTCAATGTTAGTCTTTTCCAGGTAGCCAAGGACTATTATTGCTGAGCTTTACAACTAAGCATTAAACATTGTGGCTAAACAGCTTGACTGAACAAGAATTATTTGCCATCACCTGAACAAGGTAAGCAAGAAGGCAGGAGAACCCAGCTAGCATGTTACCACAGGCAGAACTTAAAGAAATTAGGTCAGGCCGAATGGAAAGAAAACTTCAGAAACCTCTTCCAAACAGTGAAAAGTACTCCTCTGTGGTACAGTTTCTCATGGGAAGCAAAGGATGCAGGCTGGATAATGCACTGGAAAACGTATTGCAGGCAAGAATCTTGCAGGAATTGGGCTAGGCTAGAATGTAAAATAATTGACTGGATGAGCTAGCAAGATTTTCCAATCTCTAATTTCCATGGTTAAAAAAATTGCCACAGTTAGCATTGCTCAAAATTCCTTCACATGAGTTACAGAATCTCTGAGTGAGGCAGAATATGAGGCTGGAGCAAGAGAGGTGGGTGTGTTTCCTGGATGACACAAAGGAGAAAAAAAAGAAGTCTTCAGCCTGGAATAGGCTATGAAACTAGGAGACTGGCTGGAGAGAAAAGGAGGGAACACAGCTCGGAGGGACTGCTCCCAACGGGGTGAAACATGGGTGAGATACCCTGAGGACACCATGGTGAAGATTTAGGAGCTAGGTCAGTGGTAAAAAGGGTGGCTCTGAAGGAGCAGTGACACTGCCTAAGCATGCTGCCATCACTCATGGTCAGTCTTCAGCTCTGGGTAAGAAGTGGGAAGGTTCAGCTCCTGCTCTCTGCATGACTCTCCAATATTAGTTTTCACCAGTAGATTTTTCAATCAGGACATTTTGATTAGGGGCTTCTCTTCCATGCTCCTTGCCTTTGAAACAAGGATTTTCTGTTTTGCTTTGGTTTGAACTCAGATTTCAGAGGGTTGGATTAAAACAAGGGATTAAAGAGCTGGTCTTTTACGCCAGTGCTAGAAAATAAATATTGTCAATTACTCCCATCACTCATGAAGCCTCACACACAGCTTTACCAATGCAATCCTGACTTTCAACATCCCTAGCATTTCAGTTCATGACTGGATGCAGCCACAGGTCAGCCACGCCCCTTTCAAAGCAGGTGAGTGGCCTGTGCTAGGGCCCTTTTCCACATCTGGTAAATCTGTCTCTGTTGCAATGCTAAGGATGCCCTTGGGCTCTGCTAAGGGACACCTGAAGTCCAACCTCATTGAGCATTTCCCAATCAGCCCTAGGAGAGTTCAGTCAATCCTACTGCACCACATATATTATTCCAGCCTTGGAACACCTCTAGGGCTAGCTCAGCAGACCAGGAAAACAGCTCCCTCTGCAATCATCATGCTCCAAGTTTGGTACAAAAGTGACATGGGAAGTACAATATTGCTAAGATTCCAAATGAAACCATTTCTGAGCTTACTGGAGTTTCTTTCCACCCACAGTCTGTTGCAGACCTTAAATGTGTGCCTCATGGCTTTGTTGGAGCAGATCTGCTGTTCCCCTCTCTTCACAGATTAAAAAGCATTTTTTAATTACTAAATGAAAATTAAAATCTATAGTGAACTTCCCCACAGACCTTCTTAGCCATTTTTACAGCTGGCTTAAACTCTGCACTGAAGATCAAGAGACTGTTGTTTCAAAAGCTCTTCCGAGGTCCTCAAGAAGCTTTGAGATCCTCTAGAAGAGAAGAGCTACTGATGTCTTTTCATTGTTGCTAAAGAAAAAACCTGTGGGTCGCAGATCAAATCTGGTAAGGTACAGGTTGTCCCAGACAGCACCAATTGCTGCCTTGAGGATCTATTCAGGAAAGCGTAGGCAGGGGTGTCAGAGGAGCCATACATCCAATCTGGCTTTGTTTACTGTATTTCCTAATGGGAAGGTTCCTGTACTATTCCTTCTCCACCTTCCCAGGCGTTCACTGGTGTCCTGACTCAGACACCCAGCTCACTAGCCCATAACCAAAATGTACAGGCAGGGAAAGTGACCTGATGTCTGCAGGATCTTAGCCAGCTTATTCCAGCACTGCTTGGAAAACAGCCATGGTTTGGGATGCCTATGTCCACCCCCAAAAATCTTCTCTCTCTTTTTCTGAGCCCAGAGCCTCTCTAAGCTGCTCGGTCATGTGTAGGCAGTAAGACTTCCCACAGAAGAGAGCAGCAGGGAATGCAGGGAGTGCCACTTCAATCTCCTATCCCACAGGCAGATCTAATGGAGCACTTTCCACAGAGCTTAGGGCTCCTAGCAGTGATGATGAGTCTCTTCACAATCATGTGGAGGTTCAGGAGAATGAGTCTCTTTACAATCGTTTGGAGGTTCTCACAGAGGCTTTCCCTGTAGTGGTCACACTTTTCAGGGACACAGAGGCATCAGCTGGACACAGCAGACACCTGCTCTGATCCCGTGCACAGCATTCACCCTTGGGGCTTCTCCTGCCCACATTGTGGCCATGGTTTCTCTTAAATCTCTGTCTTTTTAGGGTGACACCCATGATGGATTGAAAAACTTCAAATGACAAGGAATTTACTATCCCTAAACTGTCCCAGTAGCCAACCAATCTCACAGTTCAGAGTGCACACCCTATTTCTAGATGGTCTTCACTGCCAGCCAGTGAGATGACTTCTCTATTAGCAACTTAAGCAGTTCAAGACATGCACAAGCCCTGACAGGCAATTTTCCATGTTGTTCACATGCTTCATGGCAAGTTTTGGCTTGTAGCAGCCAGTGTTCTCTGAACAGCAGGAGGGTGCTCTCCTGACAGCAGGGCTGACTCTGACAACATGGGGCAGGGAATCCTTCCTAACACATTATTTGGGCAAGGCTACCTTCTTTGGGGGAGAAGAAGTTGTATTCAAATGGATGCTGTGCCACTTGCCCTCAGGTTCAGAGAACTAACCCTGGATCACTTTATTTACCAGTATAGGTGTAACCTAGATTTTGACAAGACCTTTTCTTCCAGCACTGTTTACTATTAGAAATCTATCTCTCAAGTGAAATATTTGTGGACTTTGATTAAGTCAATTCCTAACTTTCTTTTACATAAACTACATTTTGAGTCCTTTCCAATTTTTAGCATCCTTTGAGAACTTCAAACAGGGAAACAGAAGACAGTACTCCAGCATGATCTCACCAGCCAGGCCTGTACTGCAGACTCTTCCCAGCTTGCCGTCCTCTTAGGAGCATAGCACAAGGCACAAGTCCTCACCTGGGTACCTCATTTCCAGGGTCAGGAATCCTACAGAATTGTGCCAGCTGGAGAATACATTAATCTTGTCCCTGATATTAGCTCTCAGGGGATCTTTAGAGGGTGCCAAGTTATACTTCCACTGCTCAGCTTAGACGCAGAAGTTAGTGGGACTGAAACAATGAAAAAGCTGTCCCATCTGCTATTCCCCTCATACATTTCAGAGTGACATCTTTCCTAATCTGTTGAGGTTTTTAGCCTGGAGACTATTTATTTTGATCCCCATATCTCTATTGTGGCACTGTGAGACAGGATACCATCTCCAATCTCCCTGTCACATCCCAATACACACTTTGCTATAAGAAGGTAGCCATAGCATTTTGTTTAAATGTACTTTGTTTAAATGTACTTAAGAGCTCCATCTGTGCAGCTTGAGCTGACCTTCCTGTTGTTGTCCTCCTCCCCGTCCTTTATGTGATACACAAATATGGCAGAAATTACATTTTCCTGATGAATGAGTTCAGGAGATGATAAAAGATGACATCCATAGGAACCCCCCTAGAAGCACTTGCTAGTAAGAAGATCTCCCCTGGCAGGCACTTTCTGCGGTCTAACCATCGACAGGCTTTCCAGCCCTGCAGCAGGAGCGGGGCTGCCTATTTGCCTCCAACCCTGCCACCACAGGAACATTTCTGCATCACAGCCCACAGACTCTTACAGGCCATGGTCCTGCTTGTGCCATGGCCACACAAGCACAGCTCCAGCTCAGTCTGTGCCTCTGTGGCCGCAGCCAGGCTCTGTCGCTGCTGTGCGCAGGGCTGCTGGCAGCGCCGGCCCAGGGAGCCACTGCAGGGCTGCCAGTGCTACAAGGTCAGTGAGCACACCTAGACAGTGTCACCGTGTCACTGCACCAGCTCCCACTGACTTAGGGATACACTGATGCAAGCTTTGCGCTGTTGCAAAACAAATACTATGGAGTTTCAGCCTCACCAGCCCGCAGGTGTGACACAGCTGTCACTGTGCCTCAGCACAAGTGTCACTACCTTGCTAGGCAACCATCACAACACGGTAATGGCCTGTCAATATTCCACGGGAAGGTCACAAGCCTGACTCTTGAATCTTCAGCAGCCAACTCCAGTACTTCTTTTGTTGAGTTCTCCATGGTCAGATAGCCCAGGAGACAGAGATTATCTCCAGCAACCAATATTTGTATGAGTAATAAAAAAGAAAAAGAAAAAAAAAAGCCTCAGCCTGTTTTTCAAGCACAAGTACAATTTGAGTCTAATTTCCCAGCCATCAGAATGTATTTTTCTCCGTATCTGCCCGTTTTCTCCCCAAGGCAAATACTTCGCTATCCATGTAATGGGCGAAGCTTTGGGGGCTATGTTCAGCCCTCTTGGAAAATACACACTTAGCATACTGGAAGCTTACTGTCCTTATTGTCAGTGCCAAGACTTCCCCCTGAAGTTTTGCCCCTGACTGGTAACCTCTGCTGGGGCACTTAAAGGGATAACTTAGCCTTCAGCAGAGAGCAAGGTGGCATGAAGTGCTGAGCACTAGATAAAGCCAAGAAAGCAGGAGTCTCATTGTGCTAGCCCTTATCTCCAGAAACACCTTTGACATGCAGAATGTTTGTTCGAGGTGATTACCTGGGTGGAGAGGTTATTGTTGCATAAATTATTTACTTTTAAAACCACAGTTATTTGCCTCCACCCTTCTCACCACTGCCCTGTGTACCCCAGTACTAACACACCTTAGCATTTGGGAGCTCTGAGAAGAGCTAGGAGGGTAGCTGAGCTGGGATGCACCTGGCAAGAGACAGATGTCCACTGGGACCAGTCATTACTACAAAAGAGCAAAAGTAGTCACCTGCCTTTGCTGTAAGGGCTACCAGGCAGAGTAGCCCCAGGGCAGCAGGGGGCACAAGTGAAGGGAAGTAAGACCAATCCGGGTAGAAAGGCATCAATTCCTGTGCTTTTGCCTTTCCCTGCCTCTGCCACATCAGAGGCCAGGGTGAGTTTCAGTTAATCAACAGCACTTGAGGACATGGTCTAGTGGTGAACATGGTGGTGGTGCTAGCTGGACAGCTGGACTTGGTGATCTTAGGGGTCTTCTCCAGCTTTAACCATTCTGTGACTGTGAAATAAACACAGTCTAGCAAGCCTCATGCACGACAGGGATGTGCTCACTCCCATCCTTGCAGGTGAGAAGTATATCTGGCTTTCTTCTTCTAATGCTCCGTGCATCTGAAACTCTCAGAACCATTCCTTAACAGCTGCCTCAAGGGAGCAAGCAGTAGAATTGAATGGAAGGGCATGAGTTTGGATATACCCGTGATACAACTGCACTGATAAGTAACACCTTAGACTGCAGAGGAGAGATGGAAAATCAGCACTGGATTACAGGATAGAAGGAACCTATGTTGCCTGAGGTCACTGGCAACACCCACATGGGTTTTTGTGGTGCAGGGTTACACTCACGGTCTTAATCCCAGACAAAGCAAGTTAATTTCCTGGCCTGCTGTGTCCAGCCCAGCATTAGAGACCAGAACTGATAGGCTTCCATTACTGGGCTTTCCCTTGGGAACTTACTCCATACACCAACAAAAGGCAGTCCTGACATTCAACTAAAAATTTCCTTCCTTTCCATTACACCAGATACTTTCTTCTGGATCTTCTCCCTTAAGCAGCGTATTCCACTTGCCTCTGTCCCTCCAAGACAAAGTTTCATGACTGTGTATGCAAACCCAGTCCTTCAGCAGAACTGCCTGCCCAGCCCTGCCCTGCTTTGGTTCACCACCCTGTCAAAAGGAAGCACAGCACTCGCAATGCTGGGAGCAAGACTCAGATTTTCAGATTTATTAAGGAATCACAGTCCCAGCGCAGTCTGTGGGAGCTGCAGCAGTGACCATGTCCAGCTGCCACAGCAGGCAAAGAGGTTACAGTCCCAGTGGGACAGGAGTGGTTACCTCAGAAGCAGGTCTTGCTGCTCCTGATGACAGCATTGGGATCACCAGAAACAGAATAACTGAGGTGTGAAGGTCAGTGTCACATGTACAGAAATACTCCCCAAAGTATCAGAACTGAAGAGAATTATGGAAAAAAAGAGGTTTTCTTTCAGGCCAATCATTGCACTCCGAAACTCTGTGATAGCCATGCTAGTGATGACTACTGCCTTTCAACATCACCTGGATTTCCAAGGACAGTGGTGGCTGATTATATTTCTGAGCAGCATCTGGCACTCTGGGGCCTGGCTTCTCAGCATTGCCATAGAGCAGATAACAGTAATAATCATTAGTAATAATACAGTTTGGTTTGTTTCCTCAGACCGTTAGAATAAGTTCTCAGTAAGAGTAATGAGCATTGTGCTTGCCTCTCATGCCAGTGCAAATTTAATTCCAGTGCTACAAAGGTATTCACCTGGCTCTATGAGGATATAGAGATACTAGCTCTAGGCACAAGCAGCCATATTCCCCAAAATACATGTCTATTCCAGATGCTCTGTCTCACTAAAAGAACAATTCAAGATTGAGAAAAGAAAAAAAATAGTCACTTATTCCCCAGAGCTATTAACCCTTTGTTCCTTCTGCAGGTTTGCCAGGGAAACAGTCACAATATGTGAGTCTTTTTGAGGTAGCACATAGGCTAAATATGGCCCAGATATGTGCAGACCATTAAATTATATTACATTTGTGGGGCAGCCTGGAAAGCTAAATTGAGTCAGACAAGTACCTATAAAATTGGTCATGGTTTAAGCCACTCTTGTTCAGTGGTTTATTGCTATCCTCTGAGCTATGACACACGAGCTGAACAGTGCCTGTAGTGGTATGACGTGAAACAGCACAAATCATATCCTGCAATAGTTAACTTATCAAAAGGTGAAGGGATGCCTTTAGTCTCTCTGGGACTGAGGACTAGAAAATTGAGACCGATCTATTATAATATATTCTTCCAGCTCTTGAGTGCATGTACATACACAATACATCTATTCTTTTCAGAATAGGGCTCACTTACTTTAAGAGTAAAAATTCAACAACCAGCCACAAATGGCTCCCAAATTATACTAACATAGAAGAATACAGCCTCTCTAATCTGTTCAGATTTGCAATACAAGAAGGAACATCAAGGCAGATGTTTCCAGGCAAGGAAGCAAGAGGTACCTTGGTGTGGTGCCAGAAGTTAGGGTAGTTGGACACATTAAGGTCCCAGAGATCCAATGCACAGTGAAACACCTGTGGCTATCAGTGAAAACCAAGGAACTCCCACAGGAAAGGCACAGGGATCTGCTGGCCATTCTCAGGACACAAAAACAGACAGACTCCCATTGGGGAACAAACAGGACACCTTTTTTTTTTTTTTTTTTTTTAATTACTTTAGGGAAAAGACACACTCGCATCCTTTGTGCCAGGCCTTAAATTCCAGACCACCAGTTCAATGATCTTTGTCCTATTAGTCATGACAGGGGCATTTACAACAATGATGAGTGTGGTTGTAAGCATTGCAAAGCACTCCACGATACAGTCACAGAAGAAAGCCTATACAGGCTAAGCAAACCCAGCGATAACAAGTAAGTTTCTGTTCTGAGGTATTAAAATTGAATTACAAATTATCCGACTTCCTGGCAAGCAGGGGTCAGATTACAGCAATTTACTCTAAGGAGGTAAGGAGCTTTCAAGAAACATGAAGTTTTATTCTTCACCGGTGGAAGTCACTAGAAGCCTGGGCGAACTGTCCTACAGACAAAACGCAGCCCACAGGCCACTGGCTGGACCACTTGGACAAAGTCAGTTGTGGGTGTTGGAACCTATGCAGTGTTTCAGATAACTCATTTTAACTGTTACTGGGTACATTTAACACCTCAGAAGAATAAGGCTTCCTTTTCTAATTGCTTCCAAAATGTGTATTTGGAGACCTCGAAACAAGGAAACCCCTAAACCCAAATAAAAATTCCCTTGTAGCAAAGAAAGTCCTGAAGTCTTGCATTTCTAAAAGGATGTCAGAATCCCTGGTTTCTTCACAGGCTCCCCTCCCAAAGCCTCTTTCTGCCATGTCTACAACAGAGTATTTAGACAGAAGGTTACATGGATTAGATTTCAAAGCAAGGAAGGTCAGAAGAGATCTTCCAGCTGTGAATAGCCTCCAGATGTGGGCTTTTCTTCTCCAGTCCTGAGGGAGGGGATGAAAATGCCTTTCATTAGTCTCATAAAATTAAGTGGAAAAACATTGTCTACTGAGGAGGCTCGGCAGCAGAGAAGGTGGAGTCAGAAACTGGGCAGAACAGAATAGGAAAAAAAAGCAGGAGCACAGCTGAAATAGTTCCGGACGTGTCTCATCCTAAAAGCTGTATTCTCTGAGGAGGGACTGGTCATTAAACAATATGGCAGGCATCAGCAATCGAGGCATTTGAAATGGAAAAGGCCAAATAAACCAAAACATGTCTTTGTTTGCAGAGAGAATATTCATTCCTTCCCCAGAGCTGTGACAGGATCTTAAACTGTGAAGCACCTCCAGGGAAGCTGTGTCTAAGATGGCTTCTGTGAAACTGTGCTAAACCACAAACAACATGCCTCTCTTACCAGCACCCCACAGCCCTGGACTTGTATCTAGTTATCTTTTCTTTTGCAAAGATTGTCTGTGGACAGCTCATACCTCCTCTCAGCTTATTCATGCAAAATTATTCTCCTTAATTGAAATTTGTCTCCAAGCAATGAATCTGTGCAAGCTGGAAAGGCCAACATCCCTGGGGACAAATTTTACTCTCAGTTATTTCTGCAAATGTACTACTCCCAAATGGAAATACTCATAATCCAAATTTAATTGCTGATACAAAATTTGGTATTTCCTGCTTGGACAGGTGTAACTGTTTAGATCAGACAGCCAGAGCACATTTACTGCAAGGGAAGACTGTGTCTCTTCTATCTTCTAAATGTCTAAGGAAAGTAAAGCTAATAGGGAAAACAATGTTTTCCTCATTTTAAGAATATTACCATAATCTTTGCTTACTTTCACTCAAAAGTCCCTATTTCTGGATTATGGCATGTCCTAGCACACCAATACAAAGAACATTAGGAATGTCCTTAAGAGGTGTCAGCTCTTCATCTGGAAGTTCGTTCTCTTTTCCAGCTCATCAGTTCACTTTCCACTTCTGCAATATGTCACCAGTGGTCAGATAATAATATGGAAATTACTGTAGAACAAAAACCCAAAAAATCAGCTTTACTAGAAATGTAAGATGACCTGTGCTAGCCCAGACTGAAGAAGCAGTATCTCTTCTCTTGCAGTCACCTCACTTAGGAAAGAAGTATAAGAAACAGAGGAAATACAAACTGTGTATCCCAGTCTGCCTTCTCAGCTCCCATCAGCCTGTTGTTTAGGACACTTCTGATGCAGAGGCAACATCTGTGCTGCTGCATTTGACACTCTCCAAAGGAAATACACTGCACAGATGTGCCCAACCCCTTCATGGATTGTCTTCCACCAACAGTCTGTGGCAGGGTTCCATTATTCCTTGATGCCTACGTGGAAAAGTCCATAGATTGTTTATTTTAAACCTGTTGCCTAACCAGTTTATCAGGTGCCATTAGTTTTTGTGATATGGAACTGCATGAATGTTAGTTCTTTGTTGACATTCTCCATACCATTTGTGATTCCCTTTCAGGCATCTCTTCTTTGAGATTAGCAATCTGTGTTTACCCAGAAACTTCTCCTACTTCTGATCCTTGTTGATGTCTTCTCTTCTCTTACTAGTGTTTCTTTATGCTCTTCAGTATAGTAACCAGAAGCACTCACAACTTTCAGACTCAGCAGACCATGAGGTACACAGAAGCATAATCATGTTCTTTGTTTCTTCTGTACTCATTCCTAACATTTCTTTTTGGATTTTTGACCTCAACAGAGCCCTGAGAGACTGTTTTCAGCAGCCTGTCTGCAATGAATCCAAGAATTTCTTTCTCTGCTGGTTGAAGCTCACTTAGAGACATTCAATATATCTGTACAGCCAGACTGTTTTCTCCCTAGTGGAATTCCCTTGCATTTGCCACCACTGAATTTCATGTACCAGGGAGAGCCTAGGCACTCACTGCCAGGAGATTTTCTACAACCCTTTGCAGCCGGCTTTATGTTGCCTCTCTGGAATAACTGTGGGATTCAAGCAAACTTGCTGCTCATGTTCCTGTCCAGACCATTAGAAGTGTGTTGAATAACACTAGTGCTACCACAGAGCCCTGTGCAGTCCTTCTGATGAGCTCTTTGTCGAGACTGACCATTTGAAGTGCTCAGGTTGACGCTTGTTATGTTACTTATGATCCCATTTACAGAGCTCTCCACAGCCAGGGCTTGCCTCTGAGACTGGTCCAGTGCAAACGAGTGCCTGGCACCAGCCCTCACAGATGCAATGTGCTCAGACAACAGGTATGTGAGGCCACTCTGTGATAACTAGATCTAGTTGCTTTAATGGCATGGACCTTACATCAAAAAAATCCAGGGATGCAAGAAACTGAACCCAGGTGCTTGCTGGTGTCTGTGTCACTGAGTTTCAGGGCATCTGAGGGCTGCATAGGAAAACCAGGGATACTGCACAAGGAAGGCTGAGGCTATTCACACCAGTGGAGGATAGGGTGCAGATCTGCACCATTCCACTGCAACTCCTCACCTCCATCTACCAAGAGCAGGATGGCTTAGAAACAGATCAGTGGGCCAAATGTGAGCACAGCACACCCTCCACTCTCCTCTGCCAAACCACAGGCTCAGCTAGGATGTTGCCCTGATATCCTCTCCTGAAATACCCCAGCTCCTCAACATTCAGCCCCTCAGAATCTCCCAGTCAGGATTCTGAACTGCAGAATATGCCTTCTGCTCCTGACTCTGCAGCTGCCAAAAACCTCATGGTCATGTGCCCCACGGTTTCAGGTGCCACACTGTCTCCAAGGTGAGAGGGGCCACCTTGGGGGAAAGCAAATAGGAAAGTATCCCAGGCATGAAAATGCCTCTGTGGTTCTCAAGACAGGAATTTCTCTCACACCCATCCCCTCCCTCTATTCCTCCACACTGCTTTGTGCAGTTGCTGAACCAGCAGCAGCAACAGCGGGCAAGTTTAGTCACTCCAGCACCTCGGTATCGATTACACCTGAAGCTGGAAAACAAGCAATCAAAAACAAGGTGTCAGCTTTGCCAGAGGATTCTCCTCAGCTCCCAGGTTGGGCCTACTGCCAGTTCTCACCCTGCTGTACTTCAGCATCCCAGCTCTTCCCATGACAGGTGTTTATTCAGGCAGAGGCATTTCACTTTATGTGTCTTCAGCCTTCATGGAAGGCAGAGAATTTCCAGAGCTGCTTTTCTGAGCAGCATTGAGCAACCTAACAGCACTGACAGCCAGGACAGGCAAAAAACAGAAGCTTCTTTGTGTCTGGGTCAAGCCCTCCCATTACTTGTTTCTGCCTGCTGACATTTCCCTAGATGGCAAAAGGATTTTTTAAATTACAGTGACAAGCTGGCCTTTCTTGTATTAAGAACTCAGCTTGCATGGTACCCAGCAAGTCACAGGCTGAGCAACAGCCTGCCTTCAGAGACTGCTTTCCTGGGAAGAAAAACCTCCACAGATCTCTGACACAGAGCCTCTGAGCTTGGCAACCCTCTCCAGGCATTTTGGGAGGGACACTGCATACCCAGTGATCCACACTGGAGAGCAGCATCAGCTGCTGCTGGGACAGAGTGCAGTGGAGACCCATCAGTGGCCACTTGTATGACTACTGGGCAGGATCAGTTTCCAGCAGAGAGAAAGGAATTCATGTCTCCAACACAGCCACATATCCTGCTCCCCCAAAAGGGGACAGCAGAGACAACAATAAAACCCCTCTGAGAGATGAAGATGCACATCAGCTGCCAAAGTTTTTGCATCTTCCATTTGTCATTGCTGTTTCCATCTTGCTTTCAGTCTGCAATCACTTATTTTGGTGGCTGTGGCATGCAGAGATCTCTCTTAACTTACCACACCACACTTCACCATGCCCACTCATTGTCCCATGGCACAGAAATCACCTCTGCATGGAGCCATGAAGGTGACAGCACTGAACTGGAACAAGAGGGTAGGAGGCAGCACAAGGAACCCCCATAAACTGTGCAGCCCATAAACATTCATTGCCTGATCAGAGCTGGTCTGCCATGCCACGCTACTGCTCCTGACACACGGTGAGTCCATCCTTGCTGGAACATTTGGAGACTTCAAAGGAAATCAATACCCCCCCCTTCTCCTCCACCCTGAGCACTTCTCCTATAGACAAAAGGATTCAGCAGCCAGCCAGATGGATTTGGTGGTGATGTGGCAGGAATAGCTGTCCTGCAAGTGGTCATGAGTCAGAAGGGCCTCTTTCCCCACCATTGTAGAAAACACTGTCATTTGAAGGAGCATAACCAGCTATAAGAGATGTAACACAAGTAGCACACAGAAGTTCCTAACATGTGTCTTGCTGATTCTTTAGCTACAGTAACAGAAACAGGACACTGGAGTGCCCTATCAGCTCCTGCACACTGCCCACCCCAACACCCCCACTGCAGCACTCTGGGGAGGATCAGACCCTGCACTCAGAAGACTTTTGCCCTGTTCTTCTGGATATGATGAAGATGATGGTGTATCTTGCCCCTCTGGGCTTCACTTCTCTGTGCTAGACCCAAAAATCTCATCATTCATACCAACCTGGCCACCACAAAACTGTTGTTGCAGGTTTTTCAGCCTGTGCCTCATTTAGCTCAGTTTGGCCCTCTAGTCCAATTTTGATGAGTACTATAAAGTAGACCCATTCTCTTGCTTATCACAGGAGATGTAACATTTTTTCTCATCAAGTCATTACCTACAGCTCTAGGGCAACACTTAAGCTTCAGCCCAAGGTTCAAAATCTGCATTTTTTCAGTTCACCTCCAAAAGTCTTTATTCTTCATCTGTGAGGACTCTTTACCTGTATCATGTCCTTTGCTTCAATTCACTAATTCTCACGTTTTCTCAGATATCTCACAGGGATGGAGGTGTTCAGACACACCTATCAAATCCAAGCAATCACTTTGTGACATCTATCAAATCCAAGCAATCATTTTGTGACCTTGAGATGTTTTGCTGAATTTTGTTCGCACTCACAAAACATCATCCTTAATAAGCACACTTGAAATCCAAAAGCCCAGGCTTTTAATACTTTGTGCTTTTTAATCATCCTCAGAGCCTGGCAATGTGGACAGTGCTCCCTTTCTCCTTCTCTTGCTAGCTCATTTCCTCCCCCATATTCTCAGTTTGGAGCTGCACAGGGACATGGCTCTGACTGGTATGGAAGTGTCACAGACCATCCAGGCAATTCCTTAGTCCCACAGCACCGTTTGTGACTACGCTAGAGAGAGATCCCTTGTCGTAGATTTAAGTGAAATCTCTCAGAAATTAAAACCTTCAGCTTTCACTGTCATTACCACTGGTAGGGCATATCTGGGGGTGAAATATGGCTGTGAGACCTGTGAATGTCAGAGGGACATCAACATCTGAAGAGGTCTAAATGGCATGATCTGTGTTCTTCTGTGCTATCACATAGCAAGCTCTTCTCCAGCTCTCTCTCTTCTGTCCCTGTTAAGTTGCTTCCAGCTTTATTTCTCTTGCAAGTTCCAAAGGCTCACACCCTCTGAACAGCTAACTTTGAATTTATTTTCCCCCAGATAATAGGTTTGCATTTTTCCAGTTTGAATCTTGTGCTATTATTTCCTGCCCATATCCTGCCTCAAGCACAAGGGAGCCACACAAGCAGTGACTGTACATTACAAAAGCAGAAGGAATGGAGTCATGAGAATTTTTGTGTTTGAGAATGCATAAGGCACAGACAAGGAGTGGGTATGCACGAAGGGAAGCAAAGTATAATTTATTTTTCTTCTCAAAAGTCCAATCAAGAGCTGGCAAGAAGCAAAGGGGGCAGGGAGCAAGGAAAGAGAGCTTAGTTAAATGTTCAGTCTTTGTGCTGTGGTGAGAGGTTTTCCCCCTCACAAATTCTCTCTTTACCACCACTTTCTTGACATGGTGGCACTGCTTCAATCCCTGATTCACTAATCAGAAAAACTGCCATGAAGTCAGTTCAAGCTGTTCTGGTTCTGTCCTGCTGCAAATGACCTCAGAAGCTGGCCCACAGTGTGACACAAGTAGATGTTTCCTCTTTCAGAAGGGAACCATTGCTCTGCAGTCACGGGAATCATTTCCCTCTCCCCCGCCCTCAGGGAATGAAAAAGCAAACCTAGAGATTTTCCCCTCCCTCTTCCAAGCAATGGCAACAGAAAGGAGTTGACTTCCCAGCCTCCTGCCAGCTGTCTGCACTTTCTTCAGGAACTTGGAGCTCAGAGGCATTACCCTTATTGTCTGCATCACCCATGGTGTTCAGCCCTCTCTGTCCTGCCCTGACCTTGTCAATGTCTAGCTGTCTTTCCATTCCAGAGACACTTTCCTTTTTTTTTTTTTTTTTTTTTNTTTTTTCTTTCTTATTTTGCATTGAGCTTGGTGCTTCTCCCCCTCCCATCAACCCTTCCCCTCAATGGGAGACAAGTATAGGTAACCACTAGGAAGCCTTCCCTGGGCTTTTCTTTCCATTTAGTTGTGAAAGTGATCTGCCTGCTTGGTTTGTTAATATGCCAGGTCCCTTTCAGTCTCTGCCATCTATATTCTCAGGCTAGCACTCTTCCTGTATATCTGTAGAGCCTGTGATGCTATAACATTATTTAAATAAATGCATGCTGAGATTCAAAAAAGCAAGATAGTGTGGAGAGTGAGAAGCAAGTACAGAAGCCTTCATGTGCCTTCCAAACCTTACCTCTGGCTGCAAAAGGAGATTCTACAACTTCCTCAGAATACCAACATCTGTTCTAAGAAGAAAGTCCAGCAAACCTTGAGAAGAGCTAACACATGCATACAGCACATGGGAGCAGCAGATAAATAGAAATATGTCCCATTATCAAACCTCAACCACAGCACAGATGGTACCTTGCCCTTGCCTTGGCCTCTTAGTCAAGGTCCATTTTTATGGACAATCAACACAGTTGCAGTCTAGGATTCAGGACAGTCAAGCAGCTAATTCACTTTGTTGTCACTGAATGAAAGAAGAACAGTAAGGCACTGTCAACTTATGACATTTCTTGGTGCTTGTAGGATTTTTTTTCTCTACTAATATTGTAAAACCTGGTTGGTGAAGCAATCAGTACTGTGCAGTGCACACTACCACAATCACAGAAGACAGAGTTAGAAATGAACCAGGAGCAGAAGAGAGCAATAAAGAAAACCTCTTTGGTTGCCAGAATGCATAAGAAAGGCCTTCATGTGCAGGTGGAGAACACCACCAACCACCAACCCTTTGATGTGGAGTGGGAGAGGTTCTTGTGGAAAGTGACAGCTCAGATGGGTCTGACAGAGCAGAGGTACCATTAGCACATTATAAGTAAATATCTTCAGCTGAGCTGTTACCAATTGAAAGAAAAAAAAAAAAAACCAACAAAAACAAAACAAAAAAAAAAACCCCCACAATAGACTAAGAATGTGATTAAAGTAAGGGAAAATGAGATGGGGACTGCAGTTCTCCTGCTCTTATAGAAGCAGGGGGAAAACACCACATCTCAAATGGCTCCCAGCATGCCTTCTTTTACACCAGGGCACAGAAAAAAGTTAATTTTTCCAGGTTTGGGTCTCTGTTCCTAGCTCCAACCAGCTCATGCTGCTTCCTCCATGTGTTCAGAACCTCAGCCTGAGGATCATGCTCATCCCATCCAACAGCACCTGGGAAGCCAAGGCACCTTTGGGCTACCCATCCTCAGAGAACAAGTTCAACCCCCTGCACCAGTTACAAATGGGTTGCCATGAACCCAAGCCCACAGAATCTTTTGCAATGACCACAATGTGGTTGTCAGACAGTCTCAGAAGCAAGTCCACCCACTGCACAGCAGAATCATACCTCCCTTTCTGTCATAAGAACAAAGTTATGGTCCTCTCCAAATGGGAGGACAAAACTAAATTCCAATCACTAAGAAACTATGGTAGGAATGATCTCCTTATCTCATGTCCATATCAATTTTTTTATTCCTGCTAAGAAACAAGGGAACTTTTGGGTCTTCCCAGATGTGCTAAGTGGGGTGTGGGGAATGTGTTCTACCACAGATCCCACTCATACTGCTCAGGTCCTAGGGAATGAGGACTTGTTCCCTCAAGGAGGGAACTATTCCAATTTTTACCTGTTAAAGATTTGTGACAAACCATGCCTACACAAATGCTATAAACCCAGTGCATTTTCTATTCAATACCTATCTTGAACTTTCAAAAGATCACACAGTCTGGCAACCCTCAGTGATTTTGGAAAAATCATATGTAGATGTTTCTGCGGGTTTTGTTCATCATGCAGTTAGCAGAGTACTTAGGACAGAGATCATCCCTGACATAAAAAAAAACCAAACCAAACCAACCAACAAAACAAAACAAAACAAAACAAAACAAAACAAACCCCATAAAACCTAAAACAACAACCCAACCCAAAAACTAAACTGTGAACAGGAAGAGCTACATCTGTTCAGTGTTGACCGTAACTCACCCTTTTCTTGTACCACTGAGCTTGCAAAGTCAGCCACCCAAAGTACTGGACATCTAGCAGTCCTTGAAAGGACAGGAACATGACAAGACACATTAGAGAAATGGCCCAAACCACAGAGGTGGGACTTACAATATCTGCTTCCTCAAAACTGAGTGAAGCTATAAATAAGGGAACCACCGCCCTTTCCTCTCCAGTGGATGCCTGCTCACATTTGAAGCCCTGCACAGTCAGGCATGTTTATCATATGGCTCTGAGATTTATCCTGTGTCTCTGCAGTTTATCATATGGCTCTGAGATTTATCCTATGTCTCTGCAGTTTATCATATGGCTCTGAGATTTATCCTACGTCTCTGCAAATTACTGTATCACGTGGATAACCCCACAACACACACAAACACATCAGTTACACCACTACAGAGCAGTATGAAACTTGCTGGTTTCTATTTCTTTAAACCCACACACCAGCTGAAGCTCAACCCCACCTTCTCCATGTCATGACAAGTGCAGAAGTAGTGAATATTGTATCACTTCCATTTGTCCTGCAACCAGCCAGCAAGATGATGTACAGAGTAAATAGCAGATATAAGAGAGAGGAACTCCTCAGGTGGAAAGACACGCTATTTAGACTGAGGGGGGCTTAATATGCAATATGTCTTTGCAGATAGTTAGCCAGAAAAGCACATCCAGATAGCATATAGTTAAATTCCTGTTCAGAGCATCCCAGAGAGTATGGGGACTCAGTTACAGAACTTTCCAAACACAGATTACTTGCATCTGCAAAAAGTGCTGCGACACCACATATGGTCTGTTTCTCCTGGCACCCCCAGTCTCTAAAACCAATCTGTTCTGGACGTTTCCAGCCAAGCCTGACCATGCCACCCCCACTCCTAACTCTACACCCCATGTCCCAGTCATATTCTCCATTCCTCCTTTGAGCTGGGCTTGCAGAGGCTTAGTGCTTATCTAATGTCACTGTGGACACTCGCCTTTAACGCCAAGGGCTACTGCTCACAGACTGTGGCAATGCCTGCAAACGTCTGGGGCACGGCAAAACAAGCAGAGCTGCAAGCTGCTTGTTTGGGAAGAACTTCAGCAAAGGCATGGCACGCGTGGGAAAGCTTCACCCTCTCATTGCCCATGGAAATGCTAATTCAGAGTCTCACATGTTAAATTCTCATGGCTTTGGCCTGACCACCTCCAATTAACAAACTGCAGGCATTCAGAAAAGCCTGTGAAATGAGTGATGCTTAAGTCAAGGGACACCAAGAAGTATGGCATGGGGATCTTAGGCAATTCAACCTTAGTGTGTCAAACCTGCAGAATGCTTAAGACTTTTGATCTCATGTTGAGACTTTTCATGTCATGGGTTTTCTATTGCAACCTGCCTTGTGGAAACCACGCACCATTAAGGAAGAAATTGCTACAGACACACAGCCTCTTCTCTGGATGAGCGGATAGAGCTGGTTCTCCATCACACACACACACAAAGACTTACTAAGTCTTCATCCATAGAAACAGCTAGAGAAAATGTGATCAATCTTATCAAGTTGAAACTTTCTCCTTCCTTAAGCTATTGGTAGGAGTTCTCTCACTTCTACACTTTCTCTGTATCAGATGAAAGGTGGAAATATCTCAACAAGCTACCAATCTGCTCAATGGAAGCTGAACTCTCCCCTGACCTCATTGTACTTTGGTGTGAGAGGCATACCGTCTCTTCTTCAAACCATCATCTTGCAGGCATGCAACATTGCTCCCAGACAGGAGCATCTATCCACACTCTTGTTCACTGGACATGTGCTGTTACCCCCCCCTCACACCCCTGACAGGTCTAGCAGCAGGGATGAAGCCAATGGTTGGCAGGGTACCAGTGCTCCTCCAGGGTCACAGCCTGTGTGGCCTGTCTGGTTACTTTTCTTCTCTCTGCTGGCTGGGCACCAACACTTCCAGATGGAGAGCTAGGAAGCAATGCTCCTGTGGGAAAGCTGATGCTGATGCTGCAGAACACCTCCACCTCTCTGTGAAGCCTCTGATATTGGCTATTGCCTGTCACAGCCTCCCAGGTTAGAGAGCAGTTTGTACAAAACTAGTTTGCTCTCTCTGGACAAATATGCTTTGCCAGTCGTGGCTCACTTCATACCCAGCCTCTTAAGGGGCTCCACTGTTGTTGCCCCATGTGTCTTTTTGCTACAGGTGCTCTGCCTGCTGGGTGCCAGTAAGCAGTTTTGTGATTGCAGGCTAGCCTCTGACAGGTGGGCAGTCACTTGTGAACAGGTGGGGCAGAGGATACTTCACCACAGCTGAACTCTGGTCAACAGAGTTTGCATGGAGATCCTGCACTCTAGTATTTCATATGGAGCTGAGCATCCTCACACCAATAAACTCTGCCAGGGGAACAGAGCAGGGGAAATGGACAGTGCAGCTCAGTGCAAGTGCCAGCTTCTACTGCAGGGGAAGCAAATAAACTTTCCTTTCCTTGAATATTGTATTAATATATATTAAGAAGCACATTCTAATTCACACGTATTAAACACAGTTAGGCTCATTTTATCCTTGGGGAAAAAAGACTGTCTTTACTTTCCATCAGTGGAAAAATTCCCACGGGATTGTCTTTGCCCACCATATGTGTCATCTCTGCTGCTCTTTTATCCATAGCTCTTTTTTTATTCAGTTTGCTATAGTCTAAAATTAGACCAGACACATATCAATAACACCAGACAGAAGGAATAATCTGAAAACCAGTAAGATCTTTTAATCTGTGTAGATTTCAAAGAGAATCAGCTTCATTTTTCAAATAAAGGCAATCCAATGTCATCCTCATTAAAGTGGGAAAGACCTTTGTCAGGTATTTTGTCAATATCTGCTTATCTCTTGCTGGGCCTTGCAAAGGCAGGGTTGATTCCTTGCAGTAACAGACCACCAACTCCATCAGACTATGGATCATATTTTAACACGGATGCTTTCTGACAAACTTCTTCCCCTTTCACCCACATCTTAAGCACATCCCTATTCAATCTTGCCTGTAGCATCTACGAGACAACTGCACCAGCCAATTCTCAGCAAATGCGAAGGATCTATTTTTAGAAGTCTTTAAGATGGCAAGAAATGCTGACCTCAGAAAACTGTGAATAACAAGCTCCCCATTTCTTCTTCCCTGCCTGCTCTCTCTGTGGAAGCAAACCACCACTACCTGGACAAATCGCTCCAGAGTCACCACCAGGCCAGAGCTGCATTTTGAGCACCTCTGCTCCTCGATATATTCCCAAAAGTCTTGTCCATGCCAGCCTCACAGGTCTGATTTGAACTCCCCCGTGCTGTCAGCCTCAGCGACTTCTCTCCATGCAGCACGGGGAGGGGATGCGGTGACTCACCCAGCCTCGGGATCCCCCCTGCCAACCCACTGTTTGTTTGAATGATTTTATTGTTGAAGCCCTGTTGCCACTTTTGTAACTATACATATTTTTTTTTTATGACAACCAGAAGTTCAGTTTTATAAACAGATGCTGTTGTGAGCCTCTCTTACTCAGCTGGATCAGCGTCAGCCGTTTTTCCAGGCTGCGGTCTCTGTGCTGCACACTGAGTCAGAGGCAGCCCTGCACAGATTTCTTTGAATCGCTGGTTTCCTCCCAGAGACTCTTGACACCCTGCCAACAAAACAGGGCGTAGCTCATTAATTTTTTTTTTTCCTTCTCTTTAAAGGCAGGCTGATTCATAGTAACTCCTTTAAAACAGAGTGGAAAGACACCACCCTCCCACACCACCGGAGGAAACTTAAACCACCACCAGGTCACTCCCCTTCACTCCAGCTCTGCTCTCCGGGACATCGGCACTGCAGCCCGGCACGCTCCTTCTTCCACAGGTGCCAGCACCCGCCCCAGCCCACACGGTAAGAGCTGTTCTTGAAAATCCTCACCAACTTTTCTCCCTCAGTGGCTGCTCCCCTCTCCTAACAGCGCCAGTCTGCCTTCTCTGCTCCTTCACTTCTCTTCGTCTTGGCACTCGAGCTGGCTATGGCACGCACTTTAATTTTCATCTTTCACTTCGAAATCAGCTGGTTATGGGGCAAAGGGGTGCTGCAAGGAGCCCTGGTTGCAGCCTCGGAATGCTTGCAGCAGCAATGTTATTTTCACCTCCAGGACACACGTGCAGCCAGGGTGCAGGCACGGGGTGCCCAACGTGGGCCAGCTCACGCTCAGGAGCTGCTGTGTGCTTTTGGAGTAGCATTGTTGACAAATGTGGAAAAATGCCTGCTTGGAATTAGGGCTGCAGGCTCAGTTTTTCTGGCGCTCAAATACTTCTGCTTGTCTCTCTCCCCTCCATAATTAGTTTGCCAAGCTCTAATTTAAAACAATAGCAATCATTCCAAGTGAAGACTGAGAGGCCCCAAAGGTGCAGACACCGGGGTACAATGGAGACAATCTTTTTCTAGGGGTTCTGGCTCCTGAGGCTGAAGCCAAGCCCCAGTTCTGAGCAAAGCCACGTGAAGGGTAGAAATCCATGTTATGCCTTCTTTGGCAGCACAGACACTGGAGTGGAGAGCACTGCAAGGCGGAGTGGGGGAGAGGGTGGAATTGCTGGGAGCACCATGGTCTGCTGGTAGGGTGTGTCAAGGAGATAGAGACACTGTTGGGAAGTGTGGGATTGCAGACACTGGTAACTCTCCCTCTTCACCTGCCTTTTTCTATGCAGCCACCCCCTCTTTCTTTCCCTCCTCTTCTTCACCATTTCTCTTGTTTCATCTGTCTGCTGTGGTTTGCATCCTGTGGTCAAATCTGAACTATTTTTGAGGTCTGCGAAAGGGAGTGCAGCAAAGCCAGTTTGTTGGCACCACTCTGGTTCCTGTTGCAGGAACTCAGCCCGCCCCTGCACAGTTTCAAGGGTTTGAAAGAGACTGAATAGTATTTAGCCCAATACGGCCAGGAATGGGTGGGGCTCAGACTGGGACTGCGGATAATTACTATATGAATGAACTAGAAGCTGAGCTGGCCGTAACTTTTTTGGAAAAAGGATGTATTTTGTGAATTTTCAAGTCCCCTCTGGCCCTGCTGCTTGTAGCTCAGTCATGCAGAGGTGTCTCCTAACTAAGAAATAAATGTGTTGGAGTAGTAGGGAAACTGACTGAGGCAGCGAGTATTTCCAGGGCATCAGAAACTGGAATGGGAAGAAAGCATTTTTGTAAGTTGTAATTTAATACTATTAACAATTAAATCATATTGATATTTTTAAAAATTGGGTGGCCACAGAACAACTTTCACTCAGAAGCTTTGAATTCCTCAAGGCACCTCTGAGAGCAGATTTGCCCAGGAACTGCCCACTTGACATTTCTGGATGTAGTGGGATTCTTTTCTGAGCAAACACTTGAGGGAGGTGGGCATGAAGACTGTGAAAACCTGGAGCCCATTTATCTACTGTTCCTATGATAACAGGGGTTTAGGCCAGCCGAATGCCTCCACCCAGTCCACCAGGGGAGTGTAAGCACTGAGAGTGTGAGGGCTTTAAGGCAGTTAATTTCTGTTTGCTCCCGTGGGGATTAGCATCAGGAAAAGGATCAAAATTGAGGTACTTTACTAACACTGCAGTGCCTGGAAGCACCCCTTGAAATGCAGCATCTTGGTGGGAGGCCCTGCACACCCACCCACACTAAGGAATTCCTGTCAGCAGGCTCCTGTGGAAGCTCCCCCAGCTATGACTAACCACCCAAACATGTGACACACGGTCTGAGCCATTCATCCTGGCTATCCCTGTGTGAGAGCAGGGCTCTCCACTGGGCACATGCCATCCCCAGGGATACCTCTGACAGCTAGGGAGTCGAGCCACACCCAAGGACACATTAATGCAGGAGCTACGAGGGATCTTGCAGAGAAGCGCCAAGTTTTGGAGTGGGTGCCTCAGCTGCAGGGCTGCTAGTGCTCCCCCAGTGAGACCCTGGTGAGGACACAGAGCCCTGGGCTTGGAAAACCGGCCCTTCTGGCCTAGCCGGTGGTCTTTCAGTTTTGTGGTGTGGGAGCAATGCAAGTGCACGCAGGAATTACTGTTTGGTGGTTTGGGGTGGAGCAGAGGTTGTGTTTTGAAACGGTTCTGGGAGATTTGCTGATAATAGCCAGCATGTTTTTGGTAAAAGAGCCACCTCAGGGCCTTGCTTATAATGAGACTGGGGAGATTTTCTGCAAGCACTAATCCTTCTCTCAATTCGTCACCCTCCCAGCCGCAAGGCTCGCACATGGCACTCAGCCCGCGCCCGCTTCTGTTTCCTCAGAGCAAGCAAAAGCGGGAGGGAGCCTGCTTCCACAGTCCTGCCTGCTCCCATGGGCCCCATAATCCCAGCTGGCTGCTAGGACACCCCTCCCATGGCATGTTTCCCCTTGCTCACCCCCCCGTGTCACTTAGTGCTCCCTTTGCTAAGTGCATCCTTGCTATGGATGGCAAAGGAGGAGACCCCTGATGCTGGGCTGGAATTTGCCCTCAGATGCTCAAGTGCCCTGCAAGGCAAGAAATAGCGCTGCTGGACCCCTTTGATCTCAACAGGTTCCTGTGCCTGTACCTTTCAATAGGGAAGTGGCAGCACGGTCACCCAGCACAACATAAGGCAGGCTGCAAGGCAAGGCACTCCTAAATTTTTTCCTTCCTTCTGTTTTCCAACAAAAAATTAATGAGATAAAACTAAATACCGAGATTTATTTACCCTTCCTTCAAGGCAGGGAGCTGCTCTTCTACTCCTCTAAAAGGGAGGTTGAGGAATGGGGTTTCCAGTCTTCACATCTGAAGATGGATGCTTAATACTTCATCGGTCTTTTCCGCTGAGGCAAAGCAGCATTCACAGAAAAGGAGGCTCACTCTCCATGGCCCTGCCAGGATTGATAACTAACTCATAGCCACGGTGCTGTGACAGTGGCAGTGAACAAACGTGCTGAAGCACAGCTCAATTATGCCTGTATTGATCCTCTGTCAGGGCCAGTCCACACCCAATCATCCCACAGCACGACAGGGTGAAGCAGCAGTTCCCCATACAAACTGCCCAGAGGGAAATCTGGAGTGCCTCTTGAGCTGCTTTCTGCCATTACACTGCAGGGAGAGCAGCAAAGCAGCACATCTTGGGGCTGCCATCTGGAGTGTAATTTCTTCAAACCCTGCTGGGAGAGTTTTGGAAAGTACCTCTTTAGCTAGAGCAGCTTGACAGTGAACAAAGGAAACTCTGGCCAAATTTGCAGCTTCACGTATCCTGCTCCTCCTGAGCTGTTGTCAGGAGGGCAGAGTATATAGAAGCTGCTCTCTTGGTAAGACCAAATATAGCCCATGCCTTGTCATAGAAGGGAGGGACAGGTTAGGACAACTCAGCTCCAAAACCCACATTGCCCAAGGGAGTGACAAGTTTGCCAAGATCATAATTGAGATCTATCCCCTTTACCTTGTGAAAACAAGTCTGTAACAGAGGCATGGGGAGACACCCATGACGAGAGCCCAGGGACAGATCTGGGCTGGGTCATCCCCAGTCCTGCAGGAAATGCACTGAACTCTGAGAACTGGTGTGGCTGACACAGGTGAACAGTGACTCATGCTGAAGGCTTAGCTCTTGTGAGGCCACCTGGCAATATGTTTTTGTATTTGAGGAAATCCAGGGTGAGGACCTTCGTTGTCCTTTTGCCCTCACAGGGCAGAGTCTGCTGGAGCGGAGTTGTGAAAGCAACCACCACGACTGGGTCCATTGTCCACATTCTTCTCATTCCAGAGAGATATCTTCCCTGTATTGGCTCCAGCAAGCCTCTGGGAAGGACAGTGAGAGCCATGGGAGCAAGAGGGGAGAGTACAAAATGCTCAGAGCCTGGAGCAGGCTGGTCAGAGGATTGCTGAAGACCGGTTCCAGGAATGTGGACCACTGCTGACGGAGAGCTGGGCACATCCACTGGCTGTGGCGGCTCAGGCAGCTGAGCCAGCCTGCCTGTGAGCTGGCCTCCAGTGGCTGCACCTGGGCCAGCGTGGTGTGCCCTCAGCAGGGGAGCTCTTGATGCCTCCAAAGCCACATGTAACATGAACCAGCTTATACCGTACTGATCACAGGTGTAAAGAGCCCTCTGAAAGCCAGATGAGGTATTTTACACCATGACCACCTTTATCCCACCCTGCACAGAGCACTGACCAGCTCCAGGCTGCACAGCCTCCTCCTGTGTCTGCTTTATACACATGCTCCCCCCAGTTCATCCCTTGTGCACTTGGGTTGAAGGAAGGAGCTTTCACACAATTTTGCATTTGAATCCTGCGCAGTCTTTTCCAAGATGGCTTGCAGGAGGAAAGGCACCCTGAAAGCAAACTGACCCAAAAGTTCAGACTCTTTAGATGCCTGAGTCACGCTTTCCTCAGTGTCTCATAGGCTGTACTTGCATGTTCAGAGGTTTTGCAGTTTTGAGAGACAGACATGCTATAAGATACAACTTCTTTTTTGGAGTTAATCTCCTTGGAAAAGAAAAAAGGGAACATCTACACAAAACTGTCTGTGTAAATCATAGGACTGCAGTTTTAATCCAGTAATGCAGCCAAAAGCACAGCTGATGTGGGCTTCACAGTCCTTCAACCTCTATCTAAGGGCTGTTGCGAAGAGGAAAAGCAGGAAGTCCCACCAGAAGTGATTTGTGTACTTTTGCTAATACAACTCTGTAACCTGAGCTCTCCTGTCAGAGCTGTCAGATAGTTTCTCCCACGTGGGTACTGCCAGTGTGGCACAGGTAGATGATCCGTGCACCCATAAAGAAGCTGTGCACACACACACAGACACACACACACAGAGTTCACAGGGAACCCACAGATGCACACTCCATTCACAGAGGGAACCACACAGAGCTGCAGATGCACACCCCTACACACAACACGTCAACGCCCAGACTGTCAGTCCTCCCACAAATGTTTCTCGTGTATCTCAGAATCTTGCTGGAACTCCTGCCAGCAATTCAGGCATCTAATTAAACCCACCCAGGGACCACCCAGTGCTCTAAGGGGTGACTGTGCTCTGCATCTCACCTCTGGAGGTGCAGAGGAACACTTCTGTGCCTCCATTAGCTCTGGGGTCCCCTTCCCCACCCCTCTTTACTTGCTGCCCATCAGTCCCAGCCCTTCCTTGGCGTGCCTAGCGTGAGGAGTGACAGTGTTTTCCTCCAGCAGCGGCTGCTGGCTGCCTGCCAGGCCCCAGGCAGCTGTCTCTTCCCTTTCCGACTACCAAGCTAGCATTGGAGTTCCAGTTGATGTTGTCACATGGCTGAGCACTCGAGGGTGGTTTCTTCTGGAGAAAATGCCAATTTCTCACTGTCTGCCCTAGGAGTTCTGATATTTCCCCACTCTTACATGAATCATGAACATGAGAGCTGGAAAACCCTTATGTGTCATCTTTTGTGACTCCCCTCTGCATCTCTCAGTGAGTGGAGGCTCATCACCAAGGGTGGATTCTTGAGGAATTTGTCAGATCCCATAAGAAATTTTTCACATGCTGGTATTTCACCACTCCCTTGGGAAGGCAATTCCACTGATCTCTTGGAGTCCATTCCACGAGGAAATGCTTCATAAGAACCAGACAAAATCTCCCATTTACTTTAAGTTATTTTCAGCTGTAGCCCTCAGGCTGGCCTGCACTTTCCTTTTGGTTGACATTAACCTGCTGGTTTTCCAACCTTGCTGTACCCCACGTGGTCATCACAGCCACTGCCCATACGTACGTGAGATCTCACTGCCATAAGCCAGAGGCTCAAAGGTCTCCGTGTGCCCACGCACACCTCCTGCCCAGCCCTTCTCCCACACATGTGAAATCTCTTTCCAGAGGCACCATCCTACTCATCCACATGTCTATAAAAAGCATCTGACTTGTAAATTGAGTCAGGCTGGTCTGTCAAAACCAGGCTGTCAACAGCAGTGCTGACATACAGTAGTTTGTAAAAGTCTGGAGTCAGCAAGGACTCTGGATTCATCAGGATCTGAAGCAAGAGACAGAGCAAAGGGTGGAAGCAAAAGGATTCTTCCATGTTGTTTAAAGTTGTCATGAGCTTTCTAGTAACAATGTGACATGTCCAAAGTCATCATGCCACCGAAATATCAGAGAGATATTCACATCTTTGCATCCTGTGAAATGACTCTGGGCACAATGAGGACTGATGCTCATAGCCCACACAAGGACAAGGTCTGCAGTTGAAGCAGGTCTAAGATGCAGTGATGGTCTCAGATCAGTCAAAAGGCATGTGTACAAATTCTGCAGAAGGTTTTATCCCACACTGAGGTTTCCCTTACTGGTAGCAACACAGCAGCATTGCTCTTTGTGGGTTGGCTTTGCACTAAGGAATGCACTGGTAACGGAGGTGGACGTTTGTGGCTGTCTCAAACAATACCAGACAGTTTTTACTTTCTGTCCATTACTCTCCAGTTTTCTCCTTCGTTTCCAAGTGGCCCTGGCCCTGATTTGAACCACCAGTATTCCTGCTGTGACTCTGTACCCCTCAGACAGTGGCCAAGTTCACATGCTTTCTCTAAATACTGGACCTCCTATTGTCCCCACCAGAGACTGGGAGAGTCACACCACTGGTCTGACTTACTACTGCCTTCCATATATTCTGTAGTGGCAGCTGGGAAAGGCAGAATTTCTTTTGTGGTAGTTGTTTTCAATCTATGGAGATTTTTGTTGACATTCTAGCTAAAGGCATTTGTTTTTTCCCCAAAAAGCCATCTTTCCATTGTTGACAAAGCTAATGTATCAAACTAAAAAGTCCTCAGCTGAAAAACTCACTTTGAAAGGAGTCAGAGGTCACCAGTGTGCACAGGCAGTGCAATTTAGATGTCTTCTTCTCCCTGGACACTCCAGGGAGCTACAGGATATTGGCTGGGTTCTCACCTCAGCCAGCATCTCTCACAGTACAGCTCACCTACTCAGCCTGGGAGAGGCAGTCCCAAGCAGGGACCTCAGTTCAGAGAGGACGATAAAAATGGAAGTCAGATGAGCTACATCCATTAAGGATGTAAGGAATACTTGAGATCTTTTTTATTTCAAATTTAGTTGAGAGTGCCCTGATTTTTCACCTGAAACAACCCCATTGTTCCTGCAGAAACATCCTGTACACTCTCCCTCTAGTCCTCTCACTGCATTGCACTTGCTATCAGAAGCAAAGGACCTCTACCTAATCTTGCTTACCCTCTTGAGTAACTCACTCCCTATATTTGAGGAACTATACCATTGGCCTTTATCATATCTCCAAGTGGCACTACACATTCCATCCTGATCCTTTGCTAAGAAGCAAAGCAGGGGCAAGGGCTCACTTCTCTGCATTGCCCTCAGACAGAAGGATCCAAAACACTTAAGTAGACAGAGGGGTGATATGGGTGGCAACAATCTGCCTGCATGAGAAGACTTTGTCTTAGTTTTTAATAGATAGTACCAGCCTGCTTGAACTTGAACTGGGGTGCAGCAGAGCTGTGTGTTGTTCCCAAGTATGACCGTGTACTCCTGCAGGGTCAGAGAAATAGTCTCTATACAGCTAAGAGTCTGTCATGCTTATCTGCAGGTTTTTTGTACTGAAGGGTTCTATGGTGATTCTTATTCATGCTTACTGTTGGTGTGGCTTGTTACTTCTCTTCATCCATCACCCCATGAAAAGGAAAGTGAGTCCACTGTTATCAGCACAAGATCTTCTCTTGACTCATGCAGGGCTGTTCAGCACATGCATGACCTTACTTCCCCACTAGCCTGCCCTGCCTCAGTAGTCCTTCTACTGTTATGTCTCATTACTTTTTTCTTGGCTTAATTGGGGTCTCTCCTCTGAAGGATGCTTGGGGAAGACTCACAAATTGTTTGCTTGAGTGGTTCTTGAGAAGCAGTCCTAAAACTGACAGTGTCCTGAGCACTTAATCTTTCAGGGTTAAATTATTGTGGGGTTTGAGAGCTTTGGGGTGAGTCAGTGGAAAAAACTGGCAGCTCTGGGAAGGCTAAGACTGACTCATAGCCCAAGAAGAGCCTGAGGAACTCCAAATGCAGCTGCAGTTTAGGTAGGGGAATGGAAGAAAAGTCATTTGCATGCAATTTTGTCCTATTGCTCCAGCAATGTGACCCCACCCTGCAGTGAAGAAAGATGTCTCACACTTAACAAATGGAAACGGTATCCTGTCAGTCCCCGATGCTCTGCCAGTTTCTCTGTCTAATGGGAGGAAATGTCCACGCCATAGCATCAGAGACAGAAGTGAATCTATTTCAGTGCCATTCCTTCACCCACGGCTCCTCTGGGATTGTTCTCTCGTGTTTTATTTAACAGGCAGAGAGAGATGAAGAAAGGGGAAAGCAAATGAATACAGAGGGAGGCTTGTGCTTTAACTCACAAAGAATCAAAACTAAGCTGTGAGCACATATCCCCTGGGGGAGTTTGCATTTGATAGCGTGTGTATTCAGGGAGAGGTGCTGACGTTCTCAGGAAGTAGGTGCACTGAAAGCACCTGAACTAACACTGCTCTCCTGCAGTGCTAAAATAGGCAGAAAAAGCAAAGGGAATAAAGGATTTCAGTTTTTTCTTACAGTATTGGTCAAAGTCCTGGGCGTGGGGTCATGATTTTGGGTTTTTTTTTTTTTTACATTATAAAGTAACATTTATCCTTCATTTTCATTTCTGAATGCAAACAAAAGATGCATTTAAAAGGACTGTTCTAGTCCTTAGGATGTCATGAAAGTAGGTTTTTAATCTTTCAAGAAGAAAGCTTTGTTTGAAGGTCCTAAAAAATAATAAGGAAAAAAAAGAGCTGAATGAGATTTTAAAGAGGCCATGGAAAAATACATCCATCTAAGAAAGAAGAAAGTTTAGCCACTGTTTAGTAAAGGCAAATTTCAGAGCAGGCAAATTTGTCAGAGTTTGGTTTATGCTTGCCAGCATCCTATAGTGTCAAGAGCACTTGTAAAAGTTTGTGTAAGAACCACGGTAACAAAAAAAAAAAAAAAAAAAAGAATGAGAAGTAGTCAAAGGGACAGGAGGATTTGACTCAAGAGTTTGCTGCAGATATGCCACTTAGTCATGGCAACAGCAATAGTTTCTCAGTTAGAGTTGCAGTGGTGATATCTGTATCAGTTGCCATCCAGCATTTTGAAACCCTCGTTCCTTTTACATCCAAAGGAAAGAAGGGGTTTAACTCTTAAGTCAAGTATGCTCATGTGGTAGCCTGCATATACTGTTGAGAACCTGAATTTTAGCAGTATTGAAATCATAAGTGTCTGTCACTACAGTCAGAGGTAAAGTCCTAAGAAGGCTGTGCTTTCTCCAAGATCATCACTAAGAGAGTTACTGTGACAAGAGAGGTCACAGTGACCAGGCCATCCAGCCAAATCAAGCTCTAGAGCATGAGTTTGCTAAGACACCCCAAAGCAGACAAGAAAACCTGGCCCACATTCAGCAAGTCAGGGCTTAACATCTCCACAGAGTTCTCGAGGTGAAGGAAACCTTACAATAGACGCAATTTGCTGAGGAGATGGGACTAGTCACCAAACCTAATCTGTCTTACTAAAGAGTAGCCTTGTTTGGGTTGGAGCAGTGACCTAACAGAACTGGTTCCTTGAGATCCTAAACACAAGGAATTCTTCCTGGTCACCAGCTAATGCTGAACTGGTCAAAGTGCCACTGATGGAGAAGCCTACCTACCCATTGTGGTTTGGGAAACTGTATACAAAGCAGTGCCAGGAACAGCTGCAGCATTTTACAGGAATACACTCCCACTCATGGCCACAGTGAGAGGAAAGACAGTAGTGGAGTAGGTGGAGTCATCAAGTGAAAAAGACACATAAATGTAACTTTACAAAGCCCTTTGTCACAGTTTGTGTGAAAGACATCATAAAGTATAAGTGTGTTGTTTCATGACAGTGTTACCACACCCTGTACAAATGGTGACAGCATCAGACCCTACCTGAGTCACCTGGACCAAAATAACTTGACAGCTAACATTAATCACATGCTTGATACCGCTCTTCAGTACCAGCACTTCTGAGGGAAAGAGCAACACAGCCTGTCAAACTTTCTAGGAAGTTTACTGGCCACAGAGTGGACTCAGTAAATGCTTCTGCCTGAAATATACTCACTTGATTTGTGTGAATTGTCTGCGCTCATTCTCACAGCTTAGATTTGTTCCTTGTGTTTCAGTTTTTCAGGTGAGAAGCCATCATTCATGACAAACTGTGTCATGCAAGCTTTCTAAAGCACATTCCTCTCTCTCTTTCCATGTGAGAAAGAGATGTTCATGTTCATCAATGACAGGAAATCTTAAAAAAAAAAGTAAAAGTTTGCAGGGTACAGAGGCAAAAATACCCAAAACAAACCAAAGGGGAATTTGCATTACAAGAGAATCTTACTGCATTAATAAAGTGACCTGCATGCCTCAAGTTTTAAAAGGGAAAACAGGCAGTTTTCGTTGCAAACCTGGGCATCTTCTCCAGCTCCAGAAAACCTCTGTTTTCTGTTCTGGTTACTGTCCTCTTCACTTAAAGGAGTGGTCTGTGGAGTAGTGGCCATCCCTCTGGCTCACTCTCCACAGCTACTCAACAGCTGAGCACCAAGGAGCCCACAGTCCCCCATTCCATACCACCTGTCAGTGACCCAGACCAGTTGGAAGAGGCTGAGACACCAGAGGAGAACAGGAAGAGAAAAATCTTTGTTGACCTCTGTGCATCCCATTGGCAAAAACTCCTCTTTCTAGAATGTATGCCTGGATTATGGCATTTTTACTTTACATTAACACACATCAATTTAAGCAACCTGTGTATATATTCAGGCTATTTTTAAAATGCCCCCAAGTTATCTACCCATTCTCTACATCTCCTCCCATACTGGCTTCTTAATCTTTAGGCTCTGTTTAACCTTTTGAGCAGATCTTGAGAAAGTTTTTACTGGCTTTTTTTTTTTTTTTTTTGTGATTCCACATTTCCAGAGTGAGCCTAAGATCAGTCTGGGTTTTTGCATGTAAACAAATCTTATGGTAATGCTGCTCTTTGACTTCACATCCTCCCTCTGTTGTTGCTCTCCCTCAGAGTTCTCTGTATCGGTGACACCACCTAGGAGAGACCCAAGATGTTGGTGCTCCTGGCTGGAATCTTTGTGGTTCACATCGCCACTGTCATCATGCTCTTCGTCTCCACCATTGCCAACGTAAGTAGACTGCCCTGGAGGAGGCATGGCTGTCACCTCCCGCAGCAGCAGCCGGCCCTAGATGCGGCTGGCAGGCAGGCAGGGGGTGGGTGCTCAGGTGAGGCTGAGGAACATCCATCCGCTCACGGTCATGGGCAGAGAGGAAACAGCGATGGGTGCACCCAGGGAGCACGCAGGCAGCCAGGGTGGTACAGCGGGCAGCCTCTGTCGGTCACCTAGCCGGACCCCGAGGCAGCAGCCCCCCAACACCCTTCATGGGGCCGGGGAGGCCGGCAGTGCCAGCCCTGGCGCGGCACTGCTCCCACCAGGGCTCATTCACGCCAAGGGGCGCGGCGGGGCCGCCCGGGAATTCTGGGCCGAGGGGGACCCCTGGTGGCTCTGCCGGGGTCCCCGCGCCCCCCGCTTGCCGCCGGAGTGGATTTTGGGGTCCCCCCGCACCCGCCTGGCCAGCCGTGACCCCCTGCCTTCTCACACAGGGAGAGGGTCAGGATGACTGGAGAGATTTCTCCACGATGATTGGAACAGACTTCACGGTGTTTTGCCCAGACCAAGCGACTCCTGGCACTGGAAGCCAGTGCCATGTCCCACCTGTCCGGTGCCGACATGTCCATACAGTTGGGCTACTCGTGCTCACTTTATGGTGTAGTCTGACAGAAGCTTTCCTGCCCCATGACACAACCGTTCTATCCTGTTTCAGGTTTGGATGGTGGGTTCTTCCAACTTTGGAACAATCTCAACAGGACTCTGGCTGCTGTGCAACAAGACCTGCACTCAGCTGCCAGTTAGCAGTCGAGATGAGGGTAAGTTACAGCCGCATTTGCGTCGTGGTGAATCACAGGACGTTGATGAGCACTGCTGAGACCGAGCCCCGACCTTCTCCAATCTGTTCTCTGTGTTTTGACAGCTTCCCTCAAAGCCGTGCAAGCCTTTATGATCCTCTCGATCATTTTCTCCGTTGTGGCGCTCGTCCTGTTCATTATCCAGCTGTTCACCCTGGAAAAAGGCAAACGTTTCTACATGACCGGAGCTGTCATGCTGGTTTGCTGTGAGTATGCACCTGCACACCGTGCCATGGCTCCCTGTGCGTCCCACTGCCTCTGTGAACACAAGTAGCCACATATGGTCACCAGGGGAGGTTGTCAGCCAGCTAAATGTTTCCAGTGCCCCAATTTTTGGTACAAAACAAAGCACTGGGGAATCGGAAAGTGTTGGGTTGGGATTTTTTGGGCTGTATATAATGAAAGTATTTCCAGATTTTCATTAGGAAATCCCAGTGAGTTTTGTAAAATACCTTTGAAAGACAACAAAAAGGATTCAAATGTTTTGGGGGAGCAGGGGAATAAACAGTTAGCTACTGCACATGGGATTCAATCCGTAGCACCAAACTGTCGTCAGATCTTATTACTGATTTTCTCCTAACAAAGGTTTATTCCTCATGGCACCCACTAAACAAGCCCCAAGTGTCTTATGTCATCACAGCTGCGAAAGAAATCCTCCACAAATAAGCCTAATGGGCAGCAGCTCCTCTCTCATATGGCACAAGACATGCATTACAATCTCAGGGGACAGCAGTGCTTCAGAAGTCTTGCGGCAATGCTGGTTTCTGTGCGTTTTCCAACTCTCTTTTCCCTCTTCCTTCCCACAGGGATGTGCATTCTGATTGCAGTCTCCATTTACACAGCTCGGTTCACAGGCACAGTGGCGTACTCCACAAATCCTCACCATGGCTACTGCTTCATATTGGCCTGGATCTGCTTTTGCTTCAGTTTCATCATCGGCATCCTCTACCTTGTTCTTAGAAAAAAATAAGGCTGATGGGTGTCCAGGGGAGAGGGTTGGCTACTGGGAGTGGGGAAGAATTACTCTGCTGAGAGAACTGTTGGGCCAATAGACAAAACCAGCCACCATCATCACCATTGCCACCGCAGAAAAATCACTAACAAAGCTAGAATCCTCAGAAACTCCTTCACCAAAGAGAAGGAGAACCAACTCCTACTGATCTAGCACTTCTGGGGCTAGAAATCTGCAAGGGACACAGACAGCTCTTCTCCTTTTCTGCAAAGTTGTGCCATACCTTCACAAAGCCTCAAGCTCAGCAGTGATGATAAAAGGGCACCACAAAAACAAGGGCTATATCTTTTTCTCTTCCTAGAGCCCTTCTCACTTACATTTGAGTGTGCCTTGTGGGTTGGGCAGTGAGAATTATGACCCCTTTATTTGTCCATTGATACAAATGGGATGGGCCTTTTGTTACATTTTTTAATATATATAAATATATATATATATATATATATGCACATAAGTGAACATTAAAGACATCAAATTGAGAAAAAAAAGGTAGAAATTGGATTAATTTTGTATTAAAATAGCTACAAAAATAAGGCAGCAATTTTTTTTGCTGCTCTGTTTTCTATTTGATATTCCCACAATTGAATAAGATACAAGTAGGAATGGCAAATATACAGGCATGGATGATGGAGAGAGAGAGAGAATAGGGGTAAAGAGATACAGGTATTCTTAATTACAGAGGGTGTGGTTGCTCAGTGGTACACATACAGGGAGGGAACCATCTAGATGTGTGTCTACACTAAAATAATCTTCTGTTCGACTCCAGAACATGGTAACAGCACTGCTACATCACAGCTCCTCACTGAGACAAGTCCTTATCTGTAGGTAGGGCTTTTTTTCCACATCATCACCTGGTATATAATATTAATTAAGTGCCCCACCTTGTGACAAAGCTCATCTCAAAAGCAGATAATGGTTAACAGAGGAAAATTATTCCCAAATGAGAGATTAGGAGAGAGGAAGTGGGGCTTGTGAGTTTTGCTCCTTGCTGCACAACCTTAGGCCATCCACTTAACCTGGTGCTTTTCATCTGCCAAATTCTTCCATAAAACTAGCTACCTCCCAGGGTTGCTGAGAGATTCTGAGTCCACTCTGTAACACAAACTCCCCATGTGAAAGGCTGGCATAGGAAAGTTAGGCACTGGTACTGCTGCAACCCACAAATTTCTGTTAGTTTGAAGAATCTCAGTCACAAGAGGCATTTGCAAGAGACGAGGTCAAAATTTCCTGTGACTCCATTCACAGCTAAAAGGTAGAGAGTATAAAAACTATGCTAGTGCAGATTGTGCATGGATGCTATTTACCTCTCTCTCTCTTTCTGTTACATTTTCTTCTTACGTAAACTTTATAAATTTGGTGGATATATTCTAGTACTGTATGTTGGTGTTTCATTAACAAAGGTTATTTCATATATAGTCATTGTAAATATTTTGAAATGCATATTTTTAACTTTGTGGGTACAAAAATAAAATCTGATTCCCTTTCTAATAAAGAGTTTTGCTCAGTTTTGGTTTTTTTTTTTTTTTTTTTTTTTTTTTTTTTTTTTTTTCCCATTAATGTTTTAGATATTTGTTAGCAGAAGTATTTGCAGGTCTTGCTGAATCACAGCCCACCCCTTTAAGACAATACAGAACTACCATGCTCTCTTGCATACCAGTATATGAGATTTCCTGTTCTGGAGGGAAGGAGGAAGCAGAACAACTCTCAGAGCTCCTTTTTCAGGCTGCCTGCAAGCTCAGGCAGACTGCATGAGCAGTGGTATCTCTCAGTCTCAGTGCCAGGCTTTGCCTCACACCCAGGAAAGCTGGAAACATATTTTCTCACTCTGGCAGAGTCTCATTTGTCCCAAAGCAAAATCACCAAGGTGTTTGTCTGGGTCTCAAGAGTTGGTATAGCTGTTGCCTCTCTAGTGTTGTCTGGCCAAGCACCTCTGCAGTTCTAGAGCTTGAGCAAAGAGTCCAAAGCCCAGGACACTGGCAGATTGCAGAAAACTTGGGGCACAATCCTGTGAGCTGTGAGGTAAGATCTAGCAAGAATCAGCTGTGTAGGAAATTTTTCTTTATCCATTAATTTATTGCAGGGAGAGCTAAGACATGCTAATTGAGGGTAGAATGGTGACATGAATCTTCAAGAGCTGAAGTTTTACCAGGGGGGGACCTCTTACAGCAGGGTGTGGGAATGGTGCACGGTGTGTCATGGCTGGACACTTGTCTTGGTCTCAGGAGGTTCCAGGAGTCACAGATTATAGAATATGCTGAGTTGGAAGGAAGTAATCAGGATCTTCAAGTCCAACTCCTGGCCCTGCACAGGCCATTCCAAGAATCACACCATGTGCCTGAGAGCATTGTCCAAAAGCTTCTTGAACTCTGCCAGGCTTGGTGCTGTGAGCACTGCATAGTGGTGTGGCCACTGAGTTCTGCTGTTCTTCATGCTCCTGGCACTCCTAGAAGTGCAGGGTAACCAAAGACCATCTGGCCACTGTGGACAAGGCTAACACTGACAGGTGAGACAGGAGCCACCCACTGAGGGGGGAGCACTGAGGGAAGTTAGCCAGAGCAGGAGCCTTGCAGAGCACACCCACTGCTAGGCTGGTATCTGTGTCCCGTTCCTAGCATGGTGCAGATGTGACAATATGATACCTCACAGGATGACAAGGCAATGCCAGCCTTGTTGGCATGACCAAGGCAGGTCATAGGCAATGGTCTCAGTTTTTGAACAGTGGTCTCCAACAGCATTTCTGTCACCACAAACTATTGTCACTGATAGCTTAGAAAGAATATGAAGGCTACTAGACACTCTGGGTAGCTTGGTTTGTCTGAAAAGATCACTCGGGCTACTAAAGGACCAGTACCCTAATCTACAGGTGGAAAAAGTCACTGCATCCCCTGGCATCTGACAAACCTAGTTATCTGGTCCCTGAAGTGTAATTCATTCCAAATGAGACAGTCTTTGCTCCACACCAAGAAGCTCCCACCACCATCTTCTGAATCCCGTTACATTAGGGGTGCACAGGCATGAACTTACATTTGGCACCATCAAGACAGAGCACATCAAATAGGAAAGCAGATGCCAACAAATATGGATCAATTACAAAACATGAGGAAGCAGAAAAGGATAGAAGAAAATAGCACTATTGGTTACGTCATATGACAGATGTTTGCTCAAAAATCATCTTCAATACAGCCTGAAGTGCCACATGGACTGTGAGATGCAAAGTCATGCCACTCCTGCAAGAGTCATCACAAGGATTTCAGGGACCAAGCATCCCAAGGCCCAGGTCCACAGCAGAGTCCTTGGACTTGGAAGAGAAGCCTTTGAAAGAGGAGAAACAGGGAGGAGAAATTCCCATGTGTGAGGTTCAACTGCAGAGCAAAAGGATTCCCCCTTCCCTGGTTCTTTTCTGCATGTCACTGCAAGGAGAAAGGTATTTGACACAGACAAACAGCTGACTAATTCAGGGCATTTGTCTATAGTAAATCAGCTGCAGAAAGCACTAAGAATGAGGGACAGCCAAGAGGCCAAGAGCTTTTTGGGCAAGAGACATTTTTACTCTGATCAGAAAGTCACACTATGTAGGCTGGGAAGAAGTAGTCCAATAACTGGTCACATTAAGGGGTTTGAAATTATCTCTACCTATTCATGGGGATGTTGCAAAGGCTGCTGCAGACAACTTAGGGGAGAGCCATGCTCTGCAAATGGCAGAAGCCCAAACCAGCCAAGCAAAGTAAGTGACTCCTGGCCTGATCAAAGGGTGATGACAGCACTGTGAACACAAAGGCAGCAGCACCTGCTGCATTTACAGAATGTGGCTGACTGCCAGCACACCCAAAGCAGAAGAATGACTTGATTCCCTTGAAGCAAACACAACAGAGAAAAACCAAACCACCACCACCGATAACAAAATACAAAAAACCCCAAACCAAACAAAACTAAATAAAAAACAAGTGTGCAAGTAATGAGGAGCTCATGGGAGGTATCCAAGATGACACCAGGTGTGATATAAAAAACTGCAGGCTGCTTCCAGCACTAGAATAACACTTCACTGCTGGCATCCTGGGTGCAACCAGCCCAGGAATCTTTTAACAGAGGAAAGTAAGGTGAAATCAGCATGACATATTATCCCACTCAAAATACAACCAGTCCAGGGGGCAGACTAGAAATGAATGCTGTGGTTGTACTAGCTGTAATTAGAAGGCTGCCTAAACTTGTGAATATTTATATTTTCAGCTCTGCCTGCTCAGATAATAAGAACAGTCAGGGTACCAGTTGATTGTTGGAGGAACTGGGGAGGAATATTAATCGCAGACCCTCTGTTCCCACACTGCACAGTTGGTGAGGTGCATCACTGCAGGCAGTTCAGCTCTCCCAGCATTGTCAGCACCACAGTATTGAATTAGATACACTATGATCTGATGCATGATGACAAATCTCATGTTGCACAATTCACTCAAAGTACGTGGGTATGTGGTATAAATATACACCTTGTCATCTGCTACAGTGCTTAGGAAACCTGATTGCCTTTCTGCTCAGCCTAGCATGGAAGGCTGTAGCTGGCAGCCTTCCTACATTCCACCCCCTCTCAGGCTTCTCATGTGAAGCAGGTTAGCCAGCGACCAGAGGGGTCAATCCATAGCAGATGCCTCAAGGCAAATACAGAAAGCATGCTCCTCAGCAGAGATTTATGAGAAGCCAAGATGCTTCAACTGATCTCTCAGGCTAATTTCAGTATCAGCGTTTGGATGACAGAACTGGATCTATCTAAGGGAAGAGGCAGTGCTGTGGAGCTCTGTCCTGTGAATATGGTAACTCTCATACAGATGACCTGGAGAACACAACACAGTCAGAGGTGCTAAAGAAGGGGCTTTGGGGATGCTCCTGCCTCTGTCAACTTTACAGATAAATGTATAGGTGGACAGAAGACTAGCTTTTGGAGTTCATAGATGGATGGGACTTTTTATGCAGAGTTTTATGGAGCATCATAGATTATTTCTTTCTCTGGAAGCAACTACCAGAATAAAAGGTTTGTTTCATTGATGTGCTCACTGCAGAACTTTTTGGGCCTTGGTCTGATGATAACATGGAGCTGGAGTAGGTGAGTTGTAATTCAGTGAGTAAGAGCACTTCCTAGGTCCTTGGGAAGATAGGGGAATGTATGCTTGTGTGAGACAGGAGTACAAACCAAATGAGGCGTTGTCTTGTTATCAGAGCCCAGAAGCCATAAATGCACACACCAGGGCTGCTTAGCCAAGAGAGCAAAGGGTGCTGCTGTGGGCATGGCCTGAGAGAGGTGGGGTCAGCATGCTGCAGAGAGGGGCTGGGAAAGAGGCTTCCATGTGCTTCTCACACTGTAGCCATGGCAGGTTTCCCCCGTGCCCCTGGGGAATGCAGGGCTCCCTGGGAACAGCCCATGAGTCCTAGTGATGTCCCTAAAAGCTGAGTCTGCTAAGCATTTTGGAGGTGCATTTTGGAGGTACATTTAGCAGCTCCCAGGACTGCATCCCAAGTTTTTACCATTTTCATTTACAGACTTGGAGAAGTAAAAGACAATCTCAATGCAGCTTGTGCATATTTTTTAGAGGGTTCTGTTTCTAAACCACATTAGAAGCAGGAGATGCTTCATGTGCACGACACAGAGGATGATCCACTATGTGGTACAGCAAGAAGCTTCATGGCAAAGAAACCAGAACCCTGGCCCTTTGTATCTCAGCTCTGGAAAGAACTTGCAGGCTCTGCAAAAGAGCCAGGGGTGAGGAGGGGATGCAGAGGTCAAAGGCAGAGATGAAGTACTCAGGATCACCCCTGGGTAGACTGGCAGTGATCAGATGCCATGAAGGAATGGAGCAGTAGAAAGAAGTGTGTTATCAAATTTAGGGACAAGAGGGAGAATGAGATGGACAGGAAGAACAAACACTGCAGAAGACAAAGACCATCACTGCACTGGTGGGTTGGGGAGGACAAGCAATTTAGCAGGGAGATGTATGGAATTTGGGACATCTGAGACCAAGTGCAGTCATCTACCTAGCAGTCAGACCCTCATCAGCCAGTGGGCTTGCTCCCAGTACCGTAGGCTGACATTCACAGTTCTGCCAAAAACTGTGGTGAGCTGCTGTGAACTATCCAGCCCCGGTGGATGGCCCCAGACATGCCCTCTCAGGCCACTGGCGGCTGAAGGCCCTGGTCCCCTGTGTTGTCACTAGAGGTCAGTGCAAGCCCAGCAAACGCCTCTTCTGAAGTCATGTTACTATGTGGTACGGCCATCCCCAGCCGAGGACCGTGCTGATTTATTACAGTATAATTCAGAAATGGGAGCATGCCCCAGCTCCACTTGGCAGCCCTCGGATGGGCTCCCTGCTGACCCGTGGCATGTCATGAAAAAAGAAAAATGCAGCATCTTGACCCATGTAAGAGGTGACATCATGGGAGCATTTCTCACCAGTAAGAAACCTACAGGGTAAATGGAAATGGAGGAAGAAACTCTGCAGGGGAATCAGCAAAACTTTGGAATCATCAGTATGGAACAGACGACCACGGCTCAATTCCCTTTGGCTACTGAGAGCTGTTTTGGGCTCAGGGAGGTAAATGGCTGTGCCCTTTTCTCCTGCAGTTAATACTAATCCCTCTGCTATGTACAGACAGAGAAATTGAGGCAAAGAAATAAGATTGACCTGGGGGAAGCAGACTGGAAGCAGAGAATGGAGGAGGTGATGGGATGGCCTGAAGATGAAAATACTTCAGAGATTTAGGACCTCAACAGTTCCTGCTTCAAGGAAGCACCATTTCTAGCTAACTCCCCTTCATTTCCAGTGGATCTTAAGAAAACAGGGTCTTTCTGCAAATAGCAAGCCTTAGGTCCCTGAAGACTGATTGCAGCACATCAGTAGCTAAACCTGTATTAAGGCAACCAGCTTTCAGGGGTGTGGTTTTAATCCTGATGACTTGCCAGTGAAATCTGTGGAAGCTGCAGAGGCTCAGCAAGGTCCATCAGTATAAGTATCTCATTTCAAATACCCAAGATAGAAAAACTGGACACAGGCACTCAGTGGACACCTTGAAACCCTGCAATAGGGAGACAANTTTTTTTTTTGCTACATGTCTACCTAAAGATTTGCAATGACCTTGATGCAATAAGGGCAAAGTTTGTATTTGCAGTGCAGTAAATCTAGTGGTCCCTGTTGTATAATTGCTTGCCCGTAGAGAAGCATGACTATAATATATATCACAATGTCACTTAGGCCAACACATATACTATAGATAAAACTACTACTTGCTCAGAGAATCCACAATCAGGAAAATTAACCCATTCTTTTTGCCAATTTCAACTGTGTTGCACATGTATCCAAATATCAGCAAAGCTTTTGTGCCACAGCAGTCAGATATATTTGGAATTCAAGTGGAAAACACTACACAGCCCTGCTTGTGTCATGCCAGATGGAGCTAAGAGAACAAATCCACATCCCTATGTTGTAAACTTACTCTTTTCCCCAGAATCACTGATTTGAGTGTGATTCAAGTAAAATGGAGCTCTTCTTTCATCAGGGAGCTCTCTCTGTGAGAGGGTGCAATGGATAGGAAACCACAGACCTTGAGCCCTTGTTTCTCCTCTCTTTCACTGTCTGGAATTTCTATTTATAACAGCATTCTTCATATGCATGGATTTACCTCAACTTTCATAGTTCCACATCACCTACTTTACAAAAATCGAAAACACGGCTGCAAAGTCACTTCCAGCAGATCTGGAAAGACAGATTTCTAGTATGAGAGAGAAATCATATTACCTCTGCTTTCTGGGTCTATGAAAACCTTATGTCTGATGGTTTCTGACAAGCAAAACAAAGCTACTATATAGACTCCTACTTTCAAGACAGCCAGATCAACAGGCACGAAATAGGCACCACTTGACATTATTTAACCAAAAGCACCCTTCTCACAGTCTGATCCCCAGCCCTTCCAGGAGTGGGCTGACTCATGCATGCCTTGTCACACCCCCACCACACTGCTTCCCTGGGACTGCATTCCTCTTGCTTCCCAATGTTGCCACCTTCCAGAGCTCCCACTGGTATTCAAAGGGCAGAGGTCTGGCTTTAATCCTCAAAGCCATCAGCAATTATGTTGCATCACGTTTGCCACTTTTCTCTGTCACATGTGCACTCTTAGCTCCCACCAGTGTTGAAAGCTTCCAACAGCCTTTGCCTTTTCAAAGAGCACTGCAGACAGCCATTTACACTTTAAATAGACATTAAAATGAAGCCACCTGCATGCCTTCCAGTTCCCAAACTGCAGAGCAAAGCAATGGATAATGGAAGTGTACCAACACATCAACAGTTTCCACTAGCAACTGCTGCAGAATAGCGTGATACTAACTTCAAATATGGACAGGAAATGGCTTTTGATATCAAATGTAAGTTTCAACCCCACAAGAGTCTCTAAAAATAAACATTTTGTTCCTACCCATCCTTGATTTGATACCAAATTATTGTGGAAAGGGACCAAACTCCAGAAACAGAAATAATAATAGAGGTACAGTTTTAATTAACTCATCCTACATTATTCCCTTTTCTACTGGACCCCCTGCCTCACTCAGCACACAGAAGTGCTCTGTGGATGAGGCTGTCCTTGTTATTCACTCTTGTGGCCGTATTTATCTGCACGCCAGCAGTGCACTGCACAGCATACAGAGCTCTGCTTCCTTTCTGGGCTTTTCAATTCACCTCATTATTATCACCATCAAGCCATTCCCAAACCCAAAAGGACTTTTGTCTTCAAGTCACCCCTACAAAACCAAACCATTATCACGGATATTTTAGAAACAGGGGAATTGATTCATAGGCAGATCATAGCTAAAAATCTGCAATGCTGCCATTAGTTCTGGCCACCACAGTGGCCTCTTACATATAAAACAGCTTGTGGCCACTGCTGAAAAGTTGAGGGGGGGTGATGTGCTCAGCATCACATTCAGAGTCCATGGTAAAGGCAGAGGGGGAAGAGCATATTTCTACAACCCACTATAATGTTCTCAGTACAGCAAGCTGTATTAATTTTCTTGCCTGCATAAAGAGGTTGAAGGAAGTCTGCATGCCTCTCCTTAAACCACCAGTAACCTCAGGTCAGCATTCCCAATCTGGGGAACACCAGGAAACCTCTCACCAGTGCAAGCCCTCTGGATGGGTAACACAAGAACACAAAGACAAATGTCAAAAGGATCAATTAATCTTAGGTACCTTTGTCAAGACACCAATAGCCCATGTATAAAAATCTCTATGCACTCAAAGCACAGCTGCCATAGGATTCAGCTGCAGTGAGTTCTGCAAAGCAGGCCCCAAGGGCTGCCTTCAGCCCCTTTCCTTCCCTGCAATAAGTCATGTCTGCATAGATCTGCTTTTAAACAATTGAGCACAAGCTCAGTCTTGGCTAAGGACCAAGTGCCACACATTTGCATCCCAACTTAACGCCCTCTTGCGCATTGAGCCCATCCAGATGGCAGGGTGTATTCGAGGCTTAATGATCTGCTTTCCCTCCCTCCAGTATGAGCACAATAAATCACTGGCAAATCTTCCTGATGGTCTTTTAGAGGAAAGACAGATCAAACACATATAGTGAGTTTCAAAATACCAAGTCCTCAGGAAAATTATGGTCTGAAACATTGGTACCAAGCATGGATTCAACTGGATAACTTAAAATGCCTGCAGCTAAGCTTTCCCTGCCAGTCCACCCTTCCCAGTCCCTATGCCCTGCATTTTCTGCTTTGCCAGGCAAAGATTTTGCCAGACCTGGCTTGCATGCTCCATTCTTGGTCACCACAGTCCCCTACCTGCTTCAAAGAAATGATCTTTTAGCAACAGCACTCAGACCAAAACTTTTGAACAATCAAGAAGAGAAGCTAGAGTTTGATATTTTGAAGGTTGGACACTGCTCACCACAGAGACTGCAGGAGACCTGGCTTTCAGGGCAGAATTTTACACACCCAAGTCATGACCAGGAGACGTATGCGCTCATGACATGAGGCCCAGGTTCATCTTCTGCCTACAGAGTACGGTACAGGACACAGGGATCTGTTTACAGAATCCAGAGACAGATCTTAAGATATTATTATATGTGGCTGCATAAAAAGCTTTTCTTGTTTGATGAGAGGGTAAAGTTGCACACACAAACTTAGCCTCAGCAAATGGCCACAGCAATCTGACTGCCCCCCAAAACATCACACAGAAAGTTGTGGCAGAGGCAGGCATTCCTCTGAATTGTCCTGAGAGCATTAAACAGCCCTCATGTGGAGGTACCTCTGTGTCCAGCCTGGGGACCTCCACCTTATTCTCTTCAAAATTTTCAATATCTGCAGGGACTAATATAAGGCTTTGTGCTTTGCAGTACTTACTGCCACTGAGCTCTGACCTCTCCTAAAGCTGCTTCCACTCTGCCTGATAAGTGAGGTTCTGTGTAGAAGTACCATGTGCTCTTGTATTTAAAGATCAGTGAATTGTTAGGGATGCCAAACAAGAATTTAGTTTCACACCAAACTTTATTGGGACATTTCCTGGCTAATCAAGTCTTTTTATCATCAAAACAATGTTTTCCAGTGTGTAGACTTTTAAGAAGAAATTCCCTGCTCTGGAGTTCACTGTGTTTCTGGCTACTTAAACTGGATCTGACAAGTTAAATTATTTGTATGCCTTAAGCTAACCATTTGCATGGGAGTAAGCATCAGGTACAGCTTATATGTATTCTAGTCCACAAAATATTAATTTATCCACATGTACATTCAAACAAAATGTCAACGCTATTTCTCAAAGAATATGGGAGCAAAGGCCAGGGGCCAGTGAAATAATTTTCAGCTTTTAAGTGACAGACAATGGAAGTGATCCAGCCTTGCATCTCCTAAGTACTGGCAGATTGGCTGGGATTTGGATGCTAACAAAGAGATTCGGTACATGGGCCTGGTTTCAATTAATAAGCATGTGTCCATATGGCTGTGTGTGTGTCTGTGTTTATACCGAGTGTTCTTTCCTGGTGATGGGCATTGCATAAGTACAAGCATGCATGTGCCTGTGAAGACAGGTTCAGAGATAGTCAAAAAATGCCTAGCAGCAGAGGCAAAATTTGATGTTGACAACCAGAACAAAAGGTTTCTTCCCTGGCAGGAAATCAGAGCCACGTGGCAGCAGTGAAAGCACCAAACACAATATGCTGACCATGTAGGATCTGCCACTCTCTTGTGGCAGAGTGGCCACAGTTGGTACTGGGACAAACCTCACCCAGGGAGACAGAAGGACCAAATACAACCAAACCTGCTCCTGGGAGGCACACCAGCCAGGCTGACCTGCTCCATGGAAGGAGGCAGAGACTCACAGTGCCTACTGCTTTAAGTGGATGGTACCAGTCTCCTGTCACAGCGACAGATCCCGCTGTTCTGCTACTCTGGGCAGCCTGACTCCCAAGGAAGTGTCCTGCTCTGCCCCTGCCTGCAGCCAGCCCACCTGCGTGCATGTCAAACCACACACATGCTTTGGGTTTGTCAGCAACCACAAGGCTCTGTGTCTTGACCACAGTACTTGCTTCTCCTGTATCTTTTTTTTTTTTTTAAACAATGTAGTTGTCAGATCAGTAGCTGTCAGATGGGTAGAAGGAGAAAGAGGCAAATGAGATAAAATACTTTGTACATGATAGGAAATTCATACCCAGCAATTTAAAACAATTTGTGCATCCATAAGCCTAATTTGATTCTTTATCTCCCCCATACCATCTCAGTTTCTTAAGTTAGAACTGTTTCTGAAAGTAACAGGCTAGTTCAAAATGATGATGTAGTAATGAGGTTGATGGTGACCGTATAAGATCACAGACTCTGATAAGGTACTTACCTGTTATTTGAGGGTTATCTTGACTTTTCAGCTCTACATTTCTTTCCTCAAGATGCACTAATTTTGCATTGTTCTAACTAATAGCCACTTTAAGCTGGCACACCTTCATATCTGTTTTTGTCAGTGCTTTAAGTACTCCTTCAAGCCCTTAACTTTTGGTGCCTTCTTGCAATGCTGAGATAATCCCCTGTGACAAACAGCAATGAAAGACACAAAGAAATCCACAACAGATTTTTTTTACATGAGCACTTGCTAGTATCTGAGTACCTTGGAAATACTCTCTGCACCTTGCATTAATTTTCCTGCCCAACTCCACGCCCACTTCATTTCTCCACGCTTAAATATACCTTGTATTATTATTTTCCCCTCACAATAATTCTAATTGTATAATTCACCTCTCAACTCCCAACCAGTGCTCAAACACAGCTTTAAGGGTTTCCATAAATCACAGTCTAGAGTATCCTGCAGTGCAATGACAGAGCTAAGTATGAACATAAGCTTTTCAGAGAACCTGTGTCTGAGAATGGGCCTATCCTGCCACAACACAAGCCCCAGAAGCATTTCTGAGGCCAAACCTCACCACCACGAACCTTCACTGGACTGAAGAGTCTACTCTGAGGATTCCCATCTGGAAGTAATGAAAAGTAAGGGTTCCCAAGGGTCTCAGAGCTGAGGGCTGAATGGGGGGAAGCCTACCAAGAGAGAAAAGGGCAGGAAAACAGTAGATGTTCAGCCACTCACTCTGAAAACTGTTGTCTGCCAACTTCCTTTCAACAGGAGCACAATGACAGCTTGAAGAGACCTCCATGAGCAAAAGCTATATCACACACCCCTGAGGTTCCAGCTCTGCTCAGGAGTACCAGAGGCAGTGCACAGCCAGTGACATGAGACATGCTGGCCGAGAAGATAGGAGCAGAATGCTAGGATCTTGGACAAGTAAAGTGAGAAATACTGAGAGGTATCTCAGAGCAGCAAAGCCAGGAATAAGACTGGGGACCAGAGCTGAGGAATGGCAAGAGGATTGGAGTGCTTTATGGATGGGGTTAAATTCCAACATTCATTTATTTTAAAAGCCTTTTTATTTCCTTTTGATTATGGGATGAAATTACATGCCAAAATTAATATCATAAGACAAGACACAACAGATGGATACCAATCAGGAGGGGAATGAGAAGAGACAATGAAGCAATTCTGGTCAGTCTGACAGATCGTGAACTCAGCAGCCTCCTACACACCCATATCCATTCACAGGCACATAAACTTTATCCTTCCGACTCTTTTACTATTTCTAAGAGAATTTAATTCCTTGTCTTTTTCCTCATCAGCATTTTTACTATGTATTTACTCCAAATCTGTAAAGGACCAATTGCCCAAAGTCTTGTGACTGCCAGGAAAGAGGAAGGAAGTTTTGTAGATGAACCAAGGGAGAGGTCAGAAAACCAACTCAGAATTCCTGAACAGCTGTGCTCCTATATCCACAGCAGCCCACACATGGCATGCCAGCAGTGCAGTCTGACCTGCAAGTGAATGGGGAATCCACGTGGCATCTAACACATCCACAGCTAGTTTGAAGCTATAAATTTTCAGGTTCCAGCCTGACACCATGCTGGGATTTATCAGGGGAAAAAAAAAGCAAGCAATTCTTCTGTCCTGGTGATTCATTCTTCTGTGTCTCAGACATCACAGAGATGAAGCCAACCGTACCTTTTCAAGCATTGTTTCCCTCAATTAAATAGAAACCTAGGCACCCACAGCAATGTCTGCTATCCTTTACAAAAAACTAACCACAGTAAATGCAAGCTTTCATCCTTGTAACATCTCCGAGGCCAACGCCAAGCAAGTGATGGATTTAACTGGAGAGCAAGAGGGACTTCATGTCTAAAAAATAGAAATCACTTAACTGAGTTGAAATCATTATCTTTATGGAAAGTAATGCAAACTGATAATTTTGGTAAGGATGACAAATTCACTTCTTCCAGCATAATTCATCCTAGAGAACCTGAGTGTACTTTCTGGATGCCAAACACCAGCTACTATTACATTTTTGCAAATGTCTTGACAAGCAATTAAAGTTATCACAGCTCTTAGGCAATTTCTTCCTCTAAGAGTATGAAATAACCCAAATATGTGGTAGCATCACTAACTTGCAAAGAGGGCAAGTACCCTCAGAAGACAAAACTGTGATGCACCTCCACTTGAAACAGCACTCTACCTTCAAGCTTTTCATGTGAAACCCAGGAACTAATAAAGCCATCCACTAATTTTGCCTCAAATTTTAGTAAGTCCAGGATGTCAACAAAGACATAACAGAAACTGAACTAGAAACAGAGGGGCAAAAACCTAGATGAGTAAAGAGACTGTGGCATAAAGAGAAATTATAACAATCATCTTTGCTTAGTTTCATGAGGCAATAAATAAGTGAGGCCAGCAGTAAATAAATATCAAAGAAAGTTGAAGGCAAAACTATTGCCTTGTGCAGGAAATGGAAGGGGATTCAATTACAACAGAGGCAGGTACAGTGAAATGTTTTCCACGTGGCATCTAAATAATTTGTGGAACTTCTTGTTGGAAGATGTCATTCAGGTTAAGAATTTAGCAAAATATAGAGCAGGATTCATGCATCTTGTAATGGATGGGAATTTTTAGGAGCTTTGTGTATTGCAGGGTATAAAAACCAGATTCTAAGTGGCAGGGTTTAAGCAGAAATATCCTTCCGGGAAGGTTATCCTTGAACAATGTCTTCCCCTGAACTGATACACACAAGCCAGAAGTAGCCTACCTCACCCTGATCTCATCTACAGGATAATTCCAGAGAAGTGTTATCACAGCTGAATGGAGGAATTGCATGCTATTTAATCCAAGCCCACTGGAAATGCCTGGCAGCATCTCAGGCTGCACTGTTAGGAGATCAATTATTACACCAATAAAAGGAATTAAAAGCTTTGTCAGAAAACTATCAGAAGTGTGACAGCCCTAAAACATACACAAGCCAAATTCTCTGTTGTTGCTCGGCTGGAAGAGGGCCCTCCCCCATCCCTGCCCCAGTTCCGTGCCACAGGAGAGAAGCAGATTACAAAGAGCAATTCCTCACAGTACCCCAGGTGAAAGCAGCACTTTCCCCAGTTCCAGTTATTGTTAGTGGAAAAGTTCCTCCTGGGCTGATTTGCATTGACCTACAGAGACACATATGTGAATGCAGTTAAGTGTTGACCTCAATGTCACACAATAAGAGTAGCAGCACAGCATAATGGTTTAAGGCTATTGCACAGTTTATTGAACACAGAGAGGCTCTGCCTGCCTGGTGGGAGCTGGGCTGGCAGCACTACAGTTGTTCCTGCAGCCCTTGGCCCTGCAGCAGCTGGGGGAGCAGAGCTAAGGGTGACAGAGATCACTTTGAAGATAGGTACCAGGCTTTTCTCATCAGTGTGAGGAAATGAGATCGTGCCTGGCTATGGGGAAGAGAGGGAGGTAATGGAGTTTTTTCCATTAGTTGGATCCTGAAGTTTTAGTTCATGGGAAAGCAACATACATTCTCAGGATTAGGCTACTATCTCCAAATATACAGCAATTTGCCTTTAGGATGAAATTTACAGAACGTCTGCAGACTCCAGCAGAAAAATTCAGTGGCACACTAGCCCCTAATTCCAGATAACTGTGCTAGAGGACTTGCACAAGCCTCTTCTGCATCTCATTAGTCAGCACAGATCATCTCAGTGGCTGCAAATTGCTTAACTCAGTGCACTCAGCTCCTGATTGGAGTCTGCAGTGTTTCACTCGACTTGTTCCTCCCCCTCCTTGCCTGCCTCTCTCACACATGCATGCTCACACTGAGGAGAACAAGTTTCCACCTCTGAGTGAAAGGTGACATCTCTTCAGGAGGGTTGTTCAGCAAGCAGGCAATTTAATCTAAGCTTTCAGAGTTCTGCCATCCAATGGCTTGACTTGGCTACCTACGGCTCTGTAGTGCTTCTAAATCCTTTGTTCTGTAGGGATTTGATTTTTATTCTCTCTGAGATTGGAAAAGAAAAAACCTTTTTTTAGCATGTATCAGGGGCTGGCTTAGGAGACTAAAAAATGCAAGGTCATCAGTTCAAACCAAGCCATATCATTGTGAAAATGCTAACAAGCCTGTGATAAGAAGGGAACTCTCTTGTTTTATATAAATTATTTGATCACAGAAGGGCCACCAAGTCCATCAACTTTGCACTATGTCACAGACAGGATCCTAATGTCATCAACTGTATCACCCATACCTCTCCACCAAAGTTAGATCAGGCCCAGAGCTGCTTGCCTTGCAATATCATGCCATCATCAAATTGATTAGCTATTCAATTGTCTCAGCAGCCTGGCAGGGCAGATAATGACTATTATTGCTGTTCAATGCAGGAGAGGAATTGTGGCTGAGAAACCACTTAGCTTACAATCAAGACAGTGATCTGAGAATAGCCTGGCTCCCAAGTGTCCTCCTAACCCCTACAGCTTTCACTTAGCAACAAGATGAAGACTCAACCCATGTCCTAAGGAAATTTATACAAACTATCCGCCAGAGTGAAATTCCATAAATTACCACAATAATTCTTTTACCCATTTATGTGCAAATTGACAGCATTTCAATAATCAGACTGGGGTGGTTCCTGTCCAGAAAACAAGCAATCCAAATCTGCTGCAGTTCTCAACATGATGACAGGAGGATCAGGTTGACCCCAAGTCTGCAGCAAGTCCTCCTCTCCTCTTCTCTAGCTGCTCCTTGGCTGGCCTTGGACACACAGCATCATTCATATTCCATCCTGCCAACACCTAGCAAGGAGCTCACTGCCAGCACCCTGAAGCAACTTCACAGCCACCTTGCTCCCAAAAATAAGAAGGCAAAAGTTTATCTGAACCTCCTGGGAACAGGTTTTTAAGATCCCCAGGTGTGTATGCACATGGACACACACACTAAAGCTTACTGCATGTCCAATACCAAAAAGATCACATATGCCCTCTCAAGGAGTATTTGCTCTTTTCCTCCTGTAAGTCAGACTTTCTTTCCTTCCATGCTGACTCTTGCCTCTTCCTCACAAGGGACAGCTGCCTCCTTCCTCAGCTAGGAAAAAAGGAACTCATTGTTTCCTTCTTGATTTCCACTGCTTGCTGTCTTTCACCATCCAGTCCAGCACACAAATCACAGCCCCACTCATTCAGAAGAAGACAGCTTTTTCCAGAGGTTTCTGGGATGTGCCAGGAGCACAGAGATGAGAGATCCTGCATGACAGACATCTTGAGGGGAGCGTTTACATCATAATTGTCTGTATTCTATGATTTCTTAAAGTAGAGCAGCTCCTGTTCTCCAGATGGATCGGCAGAGATTATATCCATTGTGTCTTTGTGGTTGTCTGACAATACAGAGGCAAAAAGAGAAGTGGTCCATAGCTTGATATTACAGGGATGAGCATACCAGAAAAGCAAGATGTGTGTCTAACCTAGGGGAACTGACTTCTAATCATGACATCTTTTGGAGGCATGACACCAGAAGAAATGTCCCCCTGGTCTAACCAAGCACAGGCAATGTTTTGGTTTTAAGGGTCTGGGGAAACCAGACAGATAGTGGTGCTGCTTCAGCTATAGTGCTTAAGAAGAGAAGGCTAAAGGAAAGGTGACATCTAGAAAATGCAGCAGAACTGCATGGCACTTCATGTATCCTTCCTCTCCCCTTCTTTCACCTCTTCCCCTGTTCTACTCCAGAGACTCAGCCACCCTTAGAGAGCTGTTTAAAATTTGGTTCCAAGATGGAGGTTTAAAAGGAAGGATTTTGGCAAAGTCGAAGTTTCAGTACTTGATAATTTGAAATTAATTCGAACTCAAAAACACTCCCTGGATTTTCTTTAACTGCACAGCAACAGCTTCCATCAGTTTCCATTGCCTGCAGAGTAAATATGGCACTTCTCAGGCCAAGCTAATTTTCCAAGTAAACATTACTGAGCAACTGAACAATACCACTCTTAATAGAAAGAACTGATGAAACTGTGTGGGAAAACTATTCTTAAAATGTTACACCAACATTTGCAAAATTCCCCCTCAAAAACACACACACACACAAAATGAGCCTTACAAATGACCATATATGTTTGGATAAAACTCAAAAGATGAAAACAAAATGTTCAGTGACCACCAGAGGGCTTTATGTATATATGAGAAATGACCAGCTGAATTGACTCCTTAATTCACACCAAAATGACTGTGTATGCTGAAGACCAGGCAAGTCTCCCCATTCATTGCATTTCCTCCTGTGCAACTAAACAAACAAACAAACAAACAAACAAATTAGTAAACTGTTCTCAATTGTTTTCCTTGGAGAAAATGCCCGAGAACATGTCCTGGTAGTATGGCTGCTGTCTCCATGCCTTCACAGTCAGGACAAGCCACCTCATCTTCAAAGACTGAATATCAGAAAACAAGAGACATTTCAGAAAACATGAAGGGGTAGAGGGGTAGAGCAGGGGGGGAATGAAGCAAATAAAGAGAAAATAGAATGCTTCCTTGGGAGAGCATCAGTCATGCAATATGCCCAGAATTTGTCAATAATTCTCAAGGGTGCTGTATGCAGACACACCCATTCAACAGCTGGCTGGGGGGAGATTGTGATCATAGATGCTCTGAATCTGGGAGGAGACATAAGTCATAGAATCATGGAATCATTTAGGTTGAAAAAAAACCTCAAGATATTTCCCCAGCACAGTAGCATTTAGACCCCATGCTGGATGCCAGCAGGAATAATCTCCCTGCACAGCATACAGTTCCACTGGAAACACTGGAATTGGTCTGGTTTCAGCAGGACCAACAGAAATAGCTCTTTTCCAGACCCAGGGGACACCTGCACTTTGCTCAAGCGAGTAATGTTGTTTGGTCTGGTTTGGAGTAGCTTTTACTTGATTCTTGCATCTTCCAAGGATATAAATTTACCCCCTGAAAAGCCCAAGGGATGTGTAACTAAATCAACTAATCTGAAGAAATAGAGAGTCATGCAGTACTACATGCTGCTTGGGAACCATGAGAAGATCAATGAGATGCTCCTAAGGGATTATGTCTTTTACTTCTCAGTGATTTTTGTGGTGATTCTGACACTCACTTAGAGAGGTGGCATCTAATCTTTAAACTGCTGACAACTGAGGTCTCAGGGTGAAACTCAGCCACATGCTGAACAGCAAATATCCCTATTGGTGCACATCCTACCAGCCACTATGACTGAGGATAGTGAAAAGGGAACAAAACCACCATGGGAATGGCCAGTAACCAGGAGTCTCTACATTATCTGCTTAGTGAATGCTTAATGCTGCATTTCCTATCAACTTCTCCAACCAGAGCCATGCCCCTGCATCATCTGGTAAGTGCCAAAATGTGGAGAAGACATAGAGAAAGGGGAGTGGTTTGCACTATCATATTACCTTAGGCACACACATATTTTCTGAATCTGATTTGTATCTAAATTACAGTTGCTGACCCTTGGATGTCCAGCAGTCCAGAGAACGTGAGACTGGTTTCTATTTCATAACCATCATTCATGTGAGTGGACTCCACTCTGCCTCATTTACTGCAAACTGTAGTACACTCATCTAGAAATATTTCCAGAACCCAGCTCTGGGCATAGTTAAGGTACACATACTGCTACAAGTCTATAACCTGTGGGGCTACATGAATCAGCAGCACAGAGGAGTCTTCCAGTTTGATCTGCTTCAAAGCAGGTGCCTACCTATACTTCCAAAAGAGGATTGAAGACTCCACAAGGCAATAAACCCAGGAGGCATCTTGCACAGACAGCCAGCAGATTTCTATTCTTAGAATGATTCCAGCATAAAATGTTTCCCAGTTTGTCTTGCTGATAAAGATACTTCTTAAAAACTGGACATGATGAAGGATGCCATCGCAGAAAAAGTGCTATCTAAGATGCCCAAGGGGAGCACAATCAGTGTGTATGAACACAGCATGTGTCACAGTGTATAAGCAAACAACAGCATTATGCTCATGAGCAATACCTCACTGAGAAGCTGAGCAGTATCTCCTGAAGTAGCCAAGCTTCAGTTATGCACACTCGAGGGGCACGGAGCACGCTGATGACCTCATTTACCAGGGAGGACATCTCTGAAAACGTCCAAAAGACATAAGTATTTCATTCCCTTTTTCAAATTTGAACAAGACCTATGAGGTAACATTCATCACATTAATATTAGGTCTCTAATAATTAGGCATCTGGGCAAATTTATGCTTTTGGTTTCCCTCTATAGCAAAAAAGGAAGAAACAGAAACATACAGAGGGCAATTCAGTGGGCCTGATCACAAAACAAACAAGAGGGCAGTACTACTCACTCAGTGCTCTGTGAGATGGAGGTATTTCTTGTTACAGACAAGACATGACAATGACCTCACTAGATCATGCTGTTGATTTATTTTTTGCTCCCTGACTGGAAAAGGAGCCCAAATGACAAACTGTGCTTAAATGCTTAACTTTTCCATGAGTAAAGTTGAACAAGATGAATCCACCTTCCCTTTCTATCAGTGTGTTAAAATATTTCGCTATAAAAGAAACAGAAGCAGCTATTCTAGAATAGAGGTTTCAAGAGATTCTAAGAAAAATCCTCCCTTTAGTGGTTTTGAAAATGAAATGAGAATAATAGATATTTCAACTGTTCTGGCATGAAAAGGTGTTAACAGTATGGCACTTCTGAAGAACTCTGAGATGACAAGACTGATTTTCCAGAAGTAATTTTTCAGTTTCATTTTGAAAATTCCCTGTAGAGAAAAAAACCAGAAATACTGCTTTTCATTCCCACTCACCAGGAAAGATGCCAAGAAGCCCATCAACTTTGGTAAAGCCAGAGCTTCCAAGCCCCAGAAAACTAAAAACCTGCAGCCATCACTATCACAACACAAAGGCAGCTCCTTAGGAGGAATTATTTTGCAAATCTACCGTTGAACTGGGCTGTTTGTTTACATATGAGACATGGCAGACACCTTGCAACAAGCAGGAAGAGCCAATGCTAACTAATTTACCCTAAGGGGGTGAGAGTAGTGGTCAGCAGGCTGAATTCAACCATGGAGGTCTCCAGGAAATCTCCAGGTGCTGGAGATGCCACAAGCAACACTAGCAGAACAGAAGCAGACACAGGATGACTGTATGTCCAAGAAGAACCAGTCTGCAGCTCTTGAGTACTCCTGGGTGCACCTATCCATCTCCCATAAAACTCTTTGGAAATTCTTTCTTTGCCTTCATTTTTTCAGAAGAAAAAGGGCTTCCTGCTGGAAACAGCAAATCTGTACTTCTGGTAACTGGAAGCAGGAACAGCTTAAAGAATGGCTGCTTGAAAGACTAAGAAAAATGCCTCTCAGCTACAAGCAGGATTTACCCTCGCAGGAAGGAAAGAAACTTGTCCCTCTGGATGCTTCCCCTGCAGCCAAAGTCACACGGAAAGGGGTTAAAGAAAACCAGTCGTTCTGTATGTCAGGTACTGCCTCGGGGGCATGGCTGGGAGCTGGAGAGCAGAGGACAGGTGAAGGGGACAGCAGCACAGTGCTCCTCTACTGCCACGTGTCCTGACTCCCAACAACCCCATCTGAGACCTGGTCTAGGCTGTCTCATGCTCCTGACAGCGAGGCAGCCAGAGGCACCTAAAGGCAGTGCTTCAGTTGGTGTTGAACTCCACCCCCTGACAGCAACACCTCCTGTGTGCTGAGGATTGGCTCTCTTCTCAGGGGGATGTGCCCCTGATTACCCCTGGGGGATTTTTGTTACGAGCATAAGAAAATGCTGGGAAAAAAGACGTCCAACATGTCATGTTATTGTAATGGGAAAAGAGAGTGGTTATAGCTTCCTTTAGTTAGTCCTGGATTTCTTGTGGATGACAATGGTTTTTAAGGAGAAATAGATGCTTGCATGACAATTCATACTCTTACCCTTACACAACACATCCATGTGGATCCACTGTGCCCCACATCTCCAGTGTAAACCTACATTCTCTTCTGCCCCTGCACAGGCATCAAGGTAAATAAATGTGCCAGAAACATGGAGCCTCCTCCTCATGCCTTTTCAAAGGAGCATCCAACCTGAAGAGCCAAAGGCTGTTTCCCTTAAATATCCCTCTTCCTAGCAGCACCACTCCCGTGTCATTGCCCAGTCCACCCTACAACACAGAGCATCTGCGTGTCCTTCAGAGAGGACACAAAGGATGTGTGAAAACACTTTCCTGGCTTCAACCATTCAGCACCAAAGGTTTCTGCCTGTACCAAAGAGTCAATACTCCTCACTTCTCTGTCTTCCATCTAATTCCTAGAGAAAAACTCCATATTCTACTGAAATTGCATAAAAAGAAGAGTCAGAGGGACAGCACACATGGTCAAACTCAGGCGCTGCTTCACTCTTCTAAAAGAAAATGAATAAAGCCACTACAGAGCAGCCAGCGTGGCCGAGACAGGTGTCTCCCAGCACAGTCCCCATATCCCAGGTCTTGCTGCAGCACCCTGCTGGCTGGGACAGTGTCTCCAGCCCTTGCCAGTGGAGGTGACAACTGGTAGGAAACCAAGACAGACTGCTCTGTGTCCCCACTCTGTCCCCATTCTCTCGTCCCTGAAATCCAACCTGGTGCATCCTGGGGGAAGCCCCATCTGCTTCTCATTCCAGACCATGTCATGTCATAATTATTCCTAATTATGCCTCATTTAGCTTGATAGGTACCAGATTGAGAAGGATGGCCTAGTGAGAGAGAGCATCTTGGCCGGCCGCAGCGGCGAGGCGCGGGCAAGGGAAGTGCGAAGCAGGAGCGGCAGAAGGGACAGGAGCGGCAGAAGGGACAGGAGCGGCACGGCCGGCCGGGGCGGGGGAAGCGCGAAGCAGCAAAGGCCGGAGGGGTGAGGGGAGCGGCACGGCCGGGCCGGGGCAGGGGAAGCCCCAAAGGCC